>CM076577.1:1379823140-1380236960 GCA_034641835.2 Pinus albicaulis | reverse complement strand
AGGATTAGCGAAAGATTGGATCAGTTCAAATAAAAAATCGAGTTCAAAGCCTTCCATTTATAAATTCTGTGGTGGATATGCGAGGTATATAAAGCCTGTGTGACCATTGTGAGCCATAATGCATTTCTTGAAAATGGGGCATACAATGTGGAATTGCAAAAGTTGTGCCAGCTATTTATTAAAAGTGAAGGAAAAAGAATCAACAAATATAGTCAAGTGATTATACATTGAATTCAAATGATGATGAATGTAAAGAAGAAATTGAACCTCCAAAACTTTTTTAGAAAAACTAATGATGAATTTAATGAAGAAATTGAACCTCTTACACTTTTTTAGAAAAACTGCAGTTCAATGAAAAAATTCAATATTGATGGTTGTCCAGATAGTATGGCAGTTGTGGATCTAGGGAAGGATCCATCATCTATTGAAGAACCGAGAGTGCTATTCTCATGAGGTTACACAAAAGGTTGTGACGTTGTTCAGTAATTAACTTCGGGAGATTTGTGATTCCTGAGTTTGAGAGTGGAACTAGGGAATGCAGCTTGCCGACTACACATTTAAGAGGGTTATGAGGCAACTTGATGGAGCCTATGTTTATCTACAAGTTGTAAACCATTTAGAGAATCGTTATGTATTTTGTTTATGGGTGGTTTCAATAAATTCATGTAATGTAAGCATTAAGAGGGGCAATTGGAGTTAATGCTTACATCATATATTTGTAATGTTGGTTGTTGGTGATGGCTGATAAATATTCTCAACCTCTCCTTCTAAATAAGGAATAAGTTAGATTTGACAAACTCTATATATTAGAGTAATATCTAAATGTAATGTGTGTGTGATTGCATACATACATGTGTGAAATATAATGTGTGCTTTCAATTATTTTTTTATGTTTGAGTTGTGAAATCTCTACAATCGAAGGACCTTGAGGGTATTCAAGGTGTTGAATCCATATATGGAGTCAAAAAATCATTTTAAATAACAAGATATCATGATTTGACCCAAATTATTTTTTTTATATTTTGATCAAAAACTATAAAATGTATAATAATTAGACAATGGAAAAATAAATTTATAGAAAATCCTAGCTAATTAAAAGCACCAATCAATAATGTATAATAATTATACAATGGAAAAATAAATTTATAGAAAATCTTAGCTAATTAAAAGCACCAATCAATCATTTTATAAAAGTATGGTAATGAGAATATATCATATATTTGAGAAAAAACTTGAAAATGTGAACAATGGATTTGATAGATTTGATAAGTCCCTACAAATTTGTTGGAGTCCAAATCCCGGTTTCTTATTTAATGTGCTTTAACATGGTAGCAAGACTAAAAGTGACAAAAAAAAAAAAGAGTGTTCAACATGTTGGAAACATTGTCATTGATGGCAAATGGTGTTGAAGGTTTCTTGTGTTATCCCAGTTGCTTGTGAGAAACCATAGAGATAAGTTTAGGGTCTAAACCACAATTGATTTAAAGTTTAGGAGATGCCAAAGGTATTCAACATTGATGTTACTCAGTATGTATTCAATATTAGGGGTATTTAGTAAGTATGTATTGCTGACCCTATATACGTATTTTTGATCATGTGATCTATATTTATGAAGGAATGAAATGAAATACAGATTTAAACCAAAAACACAAAGATACCGTGAAATTGAACTTCAATTAATAGATAGAAAATGTTTAAAACTATATATATGCAGAATGAAAGCAAACTAGCTCGAGTGATAGTAGCTTATCTCTAAGAAGAGATGTGATGTATACATGCCTTCTGAACTATGTTACAATGAGGGACCAAGGCCTTTTTATCATGAAGAAACAATGAAAAACCATAAACATCCAAAACCATAACCATAGGAGATGAAGTGCCAAAATCTTATGGGCCCCAATAGGGTTAGTTGGAATGACAGCTTCCCAGGGTCATAAATTTGATATGTGATCTCCATTTGGCATGCACAATAGCACATTAGAAAAGTCTATCTGAGGATAAAAATTTATCTGCAAATGTTATTACTCGATGTTTTTTTTCTCATTTCCAAAAAAAGTGTCATTTAGGGCCTCAAAACAGCTATGAAAATTCACGACCTGAAAACTGCCAAAAATATAAAAAAACTGTTGAAATAGGAAATTGTGCTGAAAAATAAGAACTGTTAGGAAACAATGCTAGGGACCTCACATAGATCATCATATAAAAATTTGAGTAAGCATGATGGTTTTTATAGGTATGACCTTTCAGATGTGATATCAATCCTTGTAAATGTTGTGATGTAAATGCTTGAATATGTTTGATGATCCAAAGAGTGTGGATGGTGTGCTTGAGTGGAGTAGTAAGAAAAAATTAGAATGAAACAAAATATACACATATTGAATGAGAATACCAAGTATATACACAGATTGTCTTTAAGTAAAACACGTATACATCTTGTAATATGTAAAAAAAAATCTACATTGAAGTTGACTTATGCAATCATTATTGTTTGTTTGGATTACTTCAATGTTTATAATATTACAAGGTCCAATTGTCTTGACTTGATCTTCAAATTTGGAAATGGAGAGAGAAACCACAAAGTGCCATAGAATACAAAGAGGCAGCCCTTCACTTCAGATTCCTACATTGGAATACAAGAAATCATAAAACTGTGTATATAAAAAGATGTGTTTTGAATGATAGTGTTGCGAGTAAATTTGAATTTTTGTGAGAACTACTTTATGAACTAGTTGGCAAAGATAAAAAGAGAAATATGATCATATGTGAAGTAAAATTGAAGAGGAAGAGCACGAGATAAGCAGATGTAAAGGAGTAGAAACAAAGTATAGAACCAAGACAAAGAGTAGGTATTCAAAATTAAGGATAAGGTATGCCAACATATTAAAAATTTAATGTATCAAGGGATTGGTGACGCCTTTTAGGTAATAGCCTCGAAAAGAATAGGTTGGAGCATGTAAGTGGATGTGGGTGCTTCTAGCAAGTTGTATCTTGTAGAAGAAAAGTGAGGTTGAAGCTTCCTGTAGGTAGGAGTCCACAAAAACTCATGTAATAAATGAGAGTGAGTGTTTCAAGCAAGTTGTAGCTTGCAAAACAGAAGAGAGGTTGAAGCCTCTTGTAGGTGGGTGAGTACAAAATTTGACCTAAAAAAGGAATGAGTGCTTGCATTTACATCACAACAATTTTTTTTTTGTTTTTACATTTATGAGTTTCCACTTATATCTAGTGTATGTGTTGAAATTATGTGTTTTTTCCAATGTATTTTTTAAGGATTCAAATATTATGCCTATTTATAGTAGTATGGGCAACTACTCTAGTGTGAAAATTCATAGTTATAGAATGTAGGTGAATATTCAATAAAAAACATGTAGTTTACTATTAAAAATGATAATTTTTTCTTGAATATTATCCATTTAATCATATATATGTAAAAAATAGCAAGTATTTAAGCAAATGAGCGATTTTTTTTTTAGAAAATGTCTAAAAATTAGCCAACTAGCTGAATTTTGCCTCTAAAATTTTTCACGCTTGTTTCTTATGTTGTAGGTTAATGTTGTTTATATGTTATACCCACTATTTATATAATGTATTGTTGCTTATATAATAGTTCAAATAACTATTGAAAAATAAAATAAAATAAACAAAAATTTGCTGACCATGAATACATTAATTCATTTACCCCTCTCAATAAAATCAACTTTCCAACAAAACAAATTTCTATAAATTATATGTGTTAAGCATCTCACCACCATCTACACAATACATAAATTATCTAACATGTATATGTTAAACATATTACCACCAACTACACAATCCATAATGATTAGACATACCATATACATAAATTACTTAATAAATTTTTAATTAAAAAACCATTCTTGATTATTTGAGAAAAAATATTCTCTTCATTCTTTTCACATTGTCAAAATAATGTGAAGAAAAATTGAAATAGATTACCATAAATATTTATTAATTTAGTATACCTTTTCAATACAATTTGATTCCATAGTGAAATCTCTTTACTCGAAAAAAACAAATTCCTTAATGGCTTGAGACCAACCAATTTGTTATTATTTTCAATATATCATGAAGAATAACAATTGGTATGGATGGACATAAATAAACTCTTATATATTTTCAAAAGGTTTTGGATAAATAGAGGTTACTTTATATAATTTCAAATTTTTTTAGATATATATAGAAGAGTCTCATTTGTTTAAAAAGATAATTCTCATTTTCGATTTTAAAGATATTGAAAATCGTTAAACACCGATGGATATAAAGGAATCGTGGCAACTTATAAAGTATTTGAATGAGTAGTAAAGACTTTTTATTTATTAAAAAAAATCAAAATTAAAAAAATAAAATAATCTCATTATTGGTTAAAAAACAAATATTTTAAAAATATTAATAAAAATAATATTATGAATACGAATACGAATGAATGAACAAAGTTTATATATGTGTGTGTGAGCATGAAGTGTCTATAAAACTTGCACATTTGAAAAGTATTTAGATGAATATACTTCTTTGGTCACTGGAACATAATTTTTTTTTGTTTTCAAGTTACAATAATAATTGGTAGTGACGAATATAAAGAATTATTGCAACATTTTTAAGAGTTTTGGGATGTATAATTTATCATGGATTTTTATGGAGAACAATATTATGAAAAAAACAATTGGGTGTGGATGGATGTATAGATTTTATTGCAATATTTTAAAAGTCTTTTGTATGTTGAATTTTCTTTAAAAGAAAATAACAATTCCTTAATTTTTTTTGGATAAAATATTAATCGCATCTCCAAGATATTATAGAGAGAATAGTTGACATGGATGGAATAAATAACTTATTGTAGCTTTTCAAAAATTAACTCAACCATTGTACACTTTTAATGATTTATTTAAGGATGTTTCATCTTTGTTCATAATGACATTTAGAATTTTCATGCTCTACAATTTTCCTATTTTATTTAGTCTTTGTAATTTGTAAAGATCATTATCACCCATTTTTTTTTGGATAAGCTCAAAGTTTATGTTTATCCCATGAATAATGTTGGAATAGAATATATTTTTCCCATGGTATTAGTCAAATCCCAATGAAATACACTGCACTAAACTTAATAAAGCAGGATCACTTTTTTAATGGGAAAAGTATTGAAAATTGCAATTTATTAAAAAAATTACTGCAAATTGCAATTTATTAAAGTTTATTTAGACAATTAAGAGAAAGAAAAGGTAAACAATGAATTAAAATGACTAAACTTCTTCTAAATTTCAGAACAACGTGTAGTAGGAAATAAAAGAATATCTAAGATGCATTTAAATTCCAAAATAAAAATGGATATTGAATCTCATTTTTCCATGACAATATCTTTAAGATAATGTTTGTTGTTGCAGGTACAAGTTTAAATTTGAAAGATTAATATTTGAATCCCTTGTATCCATGGTAGTACTTATGAGACTGTGTTTGTTGCAGTCATTTTTACACTTGAAACAATTTTATCATGAAATTTTTTTGATACAGATTTAAATTTCAAATTAGACATCAATATTTGAATCACTTGTATCTATGACAATAATACTTGTGAAACCATTTTTGTTATTGCAAGTATTTTTACACTTAAACAATTTCGTCATAAAAATATTTTGTTACAATTTTTATATTCCATAAAACAAAGTAAAAAAAAAAATTCTCTTAAGTAAGAAGTTTTTCTCACTATATCTACCAACTATAGTAGCAATTTTCAGTTGAACCTATGCTCATTGACTTCTTCAAATATACATATATAAAAATTATGTTTTAACAAATCACAAATTTTTTAAAGTTCATTTTGCATCATCAATCACAATAGTTAGTTGAAAAACTTTTATTTGTGTGACATTTAAGCTAGTGTTGTCTTGGTAGTTTTTCTCCTTGAAAAGTAATTTTTTTTTCTTTGAGGCTTTCAAAAAAACAACAAAATGAAATAATGAAGTGGAAGAAAAAGATATGCAAATATATTTATGTAAAGTTATGTTGGAATAATATTCTTGTGAGAGTTCTGGAATAATATATATTTAGAGAGGGTCTTTTGCACCATCAAGGGAAATAGTTAGTGATAAAACTTTTATTTGTGTGACATTTAAGTTAGTGTTGTTTTGGTAGTTGTTTTTAGTGAAAAGAAAATTTTTCTTCTCTAAAGCTTTAAAAAAAAAAACAAAATGAAATAATTAAGGGGAAGAAAAAGGTATGCCAATATATTTATGTAAAGATATGTTGGAAATATATTCTTGTGAAATCTCTGGAATAATATATGTTTAGTCCCTTTATTGGAATTGACCATTTTAATCATATTGCTATTTTTTTTATTTATTAAATGGTCTAAATTGAAAGATGCAGCATATTCTCATTTTTTTTTATCAAATGGTCTAAATTGAAAGATGCAATATTCTCGTGGTCACCACTCTATCAATAAATGAAATTGAAAGTGATATATTCCTTGCATATCTAAATCAAATGTTTAGACCTTGTTTAATTTTTTTTTTACCAATTTTTTAATTTTTTTTACCAAATTATAGTTAAAAATTTACCATGCTTTTTTTATCACCACTTTTTAAAATTGAGAGAAATAAAAACTTTTTGAAAAATCAAATTAAAAATGAAAATACATTAAAACTTGGCATTGCATATCTCTTAACCTATGTGTTAAATAGTGCCATGCCTATGCGTTACAATTCACACAATGTAATGAGCTGTGGCGGTTGAACTTTTGAGTAACGCTCCGTAAAAATTATTTAATTAACGCCAAAGGCATTATCTATTGTGAGGCTTTAGCTCATAACACTGTAGAGATTCGTCATAAAACGACAAAACTCAGCAAATCTCAACAGTATCACGCAGCTGTCCAATCATCCGACCTTAGGCGTTTTGTTTTGCATATTCATTTGCAAAATGCTAATTTTAAATTTTATTACACAGGGCACGAGCATATATTAGCTATTTAACTCATCAAAAATACCTTTAGCTATTTAACTCATCAAAAATACCTTTAAGGAACGTGGTTGGAATTATGAAACAAAACACGAAACGACTGCCCTTTCAGATTCTCACAACAGACCGTTTGATTTACTCAAGTTTCAATTGCCCACGTTCGATTACTAATGTTCTCTGGTCCAGGTTTGATCAAGGCTCTACATATATGACTGCGGTGGTCGAATGATTCATATGACTTGCCACTAATCCTGGTAATCCTGCTTTTGCCATTAAAGTTGCTTTCACCACTCTCGATCAGTGTTTCATCAATGCCGCATGATTTTTATACAGTACCTATGCTTTGGTCATTTTCATTTTGATAATTAAGGCACAGGCGTTTTTTTTTTTTTAAATGGGTGAATAAACATTGTTCGTTCATCCCACACAATGGGATAGCTTCATTTTCACCCTTCCAATTAATTAAAATTGGCCATCTTTCAAACTAATTAGAATTTAAAATTTGTCATCTTTTAAACTAATTAAAATTTTAAAATTTGCCATCTATACTATTGCCACCACATTTGAAAGAAACAAAGCCAATTGAAGGTTCACAGAGTGCACAACGAAAACTCAATAAGAACAGCCAACTACAACTGCCAAGAAAAAACATACACCATTTTATAAAAGAACGAAACTTCAAAGTAATGAAACATGGAAGCAGTTACCACAGTACGAGTCAGATGACTTCTATTTTTCTATCCCAACTCAACTCTATTTATACAAAACTTTAGTCGGTTATTGCCCTTTCGATGTTGAAGACGTTAAGGCGATGGCACCCTTACAAATCTGGGCAGGTCATGGCAGTGATGGTGAGGTGGTGTGGTGACGATGAGGTGGTGTTCGATGAGTTGACATGAAGTAATTATTTCCAACACTCCCCCTTAATTACGACTGGCAACTTAACCATGACATAACATAAGTTAAACATGTCTGTTGGTCTAACTCTCACCTAGGCTTATAATGACTCAAAAACTTTGACATCAAATTTTGGGATGGATTACTTTTTCCATTTCTTCCATATCCTGTATCCTTTGAACTGCTTCTTCTTTTCCTTTTTGTTGTATGTTCCAAATTTCAATTTTTTCATTTGATGTTGCAACTCTTCCATCGTGATATCTTTCTTTATCATAAAAACATAAAAAAGCATTTTAGGATGTTTATGGATGTCACCTACTTCTTCAAAAATATGTTTGTATTTGGATTGTTGCCACATCTTATCTTCTATAGTTTGTTATTCATCATTAATCTTCTAATTATCAATTCGCTGCAACAAAAGTTCATAATAAAATTTTATCTCTTCAGGACTCCAATACATGAAAATTTTATTTTCAACATTATCCATGTTGTCTTCGACATTCATTGTTGCATCTTCTATACAAACTTCATCAACACATGGTGTTTCAGGCCATGCATCAAGCAACTTTAATTCTTCTTCATATTTTGTTTTTTCTTCTCAATTTCTTCTGACCTACACATACAAAATCAATGTTAATTTTATATGAAAAAAAATCTTCAGAACCATATTATTCATGTTCATTCTGCATTGGAATAAGAGATTTCTTCTCTTCTTCCTTCTTTGACTCTATCGATGCCTCATAATCTAGGCTCTTCACATTTTCTTCTGCAAACAGGTTTTCTTCCACTTGGTTTCCAGGCACAAGTGAGTTTATGTTTCCGAATAACAATGTATCAATAAGATGTTTTTGTTGCACCATCTGCAACCACTCATCACTAGTTAATTCGTCTTCATCAAAGTTAAGATCAACTATTTCAATTGTTGGATCCACTGAATCAATTTCTTCACCACTCGCAACATTATTTATGCTAAAATCAACTCCTGCTGATAACACACCATCAATATTGTGATTCACTTTCAAGTGAAATTCACCAAAATCTTCCTCTTTCTGTAGATTCGCTACTACAGATCCATCTTCAATTTCATCGTCAAACACTTCTTCAACAGGTTACAGTACGAAGCTATGATCTTCGACTTGATTATTCCCCCTTTCACCAAATTCTACTTCCAAGATCTTCCATGCTTCCTTGGAAGTTGTAGCTTTTGCTACCTTACACAAA
Source organism: Pinus albicaulis (assembly GCA_034641835.2). NCBI lineage: Eukaryota > Viridiplantae > Streptophyta > Pinopsida > Pinales > Pinaceae > Pinus > Pinus albicaulis. The sequence continues at coordinate 1,380,227,873 of CM076577.1, read as the reverse complement.
AACATCTCATCTAATCCCTGTTTGATAAAATCCAATGTTAAAGCATCACATACTTCATCATATGGGTTATTAGACTGAAATTCAATTAAGTCTTTAGCTCAAAGAAATGTTAGCATTCTAATGACCCAAAAATCAAAATGTTTACCAGTGAACATAGGTGGTGGTAGCATATCAAAGCTACACAATTCACCATCAATCTCTTCTCTATCTTTTTCTATACTTCCAAGTTCCTCGACTCCAGCCTGAACTGCAACGATCTCTACCTCTTCACTTTGATTCATTTTCTTAATCTTCTTCAACATCTCTTTGTGACCCATGACTGCAGTATTTCATTTGTCTTATAGCTAAGGCATGAAGCTATCTTCCATATCGCCCTAAAAAATAAAAATATGATTGTTAATATGTGTCCCCATAAGGCACAATCTTTACCCAATAATTAACAGAACACCAAAATATTTTGACATCACAATGTACTCTACTTTCTTTTTCAATAAAATCCTTATGCACCTTTTTCAAACCATGTACATTTTAAAATAGAAACCTTTTATAAACCTCCGTAGTAAAAACTTAGAAAAAAACACTTTTAAATCCCTTTCAATATGTGTGTAACAAGTCACTCTTGAAAAATACCTTTATAAACTAAACATTCTTAAAAACAAAAAGATTGTTTAAAACCCTTTTCGAATACAAAATGGAAATATCTTTATACCATATCAAAAGCGATTGAAAAATCTTTACCAATATCTTTATACCATATCAAAAGTGATTAAAAACTCTTTACCACACCCGCTTCAAAGTCTTTCCACGTGAAGAACAAGTTTACGCTTGTGGCTTCAAGGGCTTCTGCCCTCACTCATTTCAGAAGAAAATGTGTCACAGTTTTGAAAGGCGATGATGGTTGTTCAATCCTATGTGAACAACCAAAAATTTCTTTGGCTTCTTTGTATACTGACTCCTTGAATCTTCACGTTGGCAGCTCCACAAAATAAACAATTTTACTCTCCATAGAACATAGTTTGTAGCCTCAAAGCCTATATTGATATAAATAGTTTGTCATAGCAACTGAGGAAAATTTGAAACTATCTTGCACGTTTGGAATAAAAGGTCTTAAAACTTGCCTCTCTCCATGCACAGAGGGATAAACGAACCCCCCAAAAAACCATTTTACAGTACCTTAGTTCAAGCCACTTGATAAAAAAAGTCAACCAAAAAACACATCTCGACTCTTACGCTCTTGTTAATACTCAGTATGCTATGGGAAATTCTAATTTCAGAAATTGACTATGGAAAAATTGTTGCTGAAATTCCAATACATTTACAAAGACAATTAAGCATTTAGACATTTACAAAGACAAATCAGCTTCTTTATCGAGCTTTGACAACAAATATGAGACAACTAATGTTGCATCACCCAAATTATGCGACATAGAATTTGAACAACTGGCCTCACACGGGACCCAATTCAACTTTACTTCATTCTTGCATCCATGTCAGCTACGTTGACTTGACTTCTAACCTGAGTCCCCTTTGTGGCCCCTGAATTCTTCAACTTTCCTAGCAAAACAGGGGCAATGGACTCCTAGAAACTCAACAAAGAAATGTTGTTGAAGATACAAGTAACTGCAAAAAAGACAAGAGATAATGTAGATCTCTTTAAAATGTTTGCTTTGAGACCAGATGAAAGAAACAGAGCACAATGTTCTGATACCAATTGAAAGTTCACAAAGTGCACAACGAAAAATCAATAACAACAGAAAACTAGAGTTGCCAAGAAAAAACATACACTATTTTATAAAAGAACGAAACTTCAAAGCAATGAAACATGGAAGCAGCTACAACTGCAGTACCACTCAGGCTCTACATCTGAACTTCTATTTTTTCTATCCCAACTCAACTATATTTATACAAAACTTAAGTCGATTATTTCCCCCTCGGTGTTGAAGAGGTTAATGATCCAGGTGGATCGAATAGGTCCAAGTACAAGTGGCTTAAGTACGAAGACTCAAAAATCAAAGTGTCTAGAATGTGGCAAACTTAATATCAAGTTGAATATCTCGTCTTTCTGATTCCATCAGCGCAAACGACACTCAATTCTGAGTCTGTATGAAGGAGTTAGGAGCAGTCAAATTTTGAGGGTTGACTTGGTGACTTGGCATGCTTAAGGAGGCAACACATTTACTGAAACCCAACCACTGAATTCCGGCCAACTCTGGCAAGATTCCGTGCAAAATTGTGGGATGGTTAAATTGTCTCCTTCAATCAAAAATCTGGAAGATTTGAAAAAAACAATCTGTTTTAAAAACTGGAAAAATATTTAAAAAATGGGGTAAGGCAGGTTGTGACCCCCGCCCTACCCCAACTACATATCATAACATAGAAATTTTTTTTTATGAATGGTCTGGCAGCCATGACCTCGCTAGACCCGCCAGATATCACATATAGCAATATGGGTGGGGCAGGGCTGTTAACTCCTGTTGTTATGACATCCCTCACTGAGCCGAAATGTCTACTGAGAAAGAGCCTTATACTGCAAAGCAAATATAACAAGGATTGCATGGACTGTCAAAGCCCCCCTTTTCACTTATCAGAACCCTTGAAAAGGCTAAAAATCCACCTTTTGCCTTTGAAAGCGCTGATTTTAACATATCATACCTCTAAGCACCTTTTGGCTTAAGCCCTTGGCCCTCATTTCTCATATAACTCCACTTTATGACTGACGGGTAAAATTCCTTAAGCCTCCTTTGGCCATCAGACTTCGCTGGTTCCCAAATCCACTCATTTTCTCTTTTGATTCACCATCGAGGTCCATCTTTGCCGAAGAGATCCTGACCGTCGATCTCCGCAGATCCAACGGCCATCGCGCATCACCTACCCACCGACAATGCACATTGCAGTAATCCAAAGTTCTCATTCCCAAATCCTTTTCCACCGATGTGCGAAACTCCCATGCGATCTCAACCGTTGATCTCCTTCCGCAGATCCAACGGTCATTGCTCCATCGCACATCGCCCATCGTTGCACTCCATTTTCACTCTATTTTTCACTGCCGATGCTCATTCCCCACAGATGGAATCCTAGCCGTTGATCTCTCCTAGATCCAACGGTCCCCGCTCCGTCGCACTTCGCCTTCCCCATCGGCATCGCACTTTGGCGATTCCCATTTCCACTTCCCAAACCCTTTTCTCCACTGATGTCCATCCTCCGCCAATAGAATCTCCACCGTCCGATCAACCCAGATCTATGACACAAGTTCACTGCGGGGGCCCCCAACCAAAGTGGCCTGTACTCCCCAGTGCCCCCGCAGTTGACTTCTTTAACTGCGGAAGATCTTCATCCAATGGTCCATATTCACTACCGAGGCACTCGGCCTGCAAACCCATCCTTACCCCCAAGCGCCCCCAAAGTTGATATCCACCATTGATCTCGTCCCCGATCCAATGGCTCTCGCTCCATCGGCATATCGCAATTTCTCCCTACGCGTTTCCTCCTCTCGTCTATCTGGATCTCCGATATGCAAAGGCCCCTGATTCAATCGCAGCCATCCATTTCTCCAGATCCAACGACCCATATTACTCCCGCATTTTCAACCCTACCCTTTCCATTCTCCTTCATCGCCAGATCCGGACCATTGATCCTCACAATCCAACTGCTCCTATTAATTCCCTCTTTTCAACTTCGCCCAATAGTTTTTTTCTACCCGAAAAAACTGATGACGTCATCCACCGGGTCCCACCTTTCTTCCTCCCGCACATCCTTTCTCCCTGCGTGTTTGATCTCAGTCGTTGATCTCCAAAATTTGACGGTCTAGAAATCTTTTCACGCCCAATCCACCAAAATAATTTAATGCCAAAATTCAATGCAAAATGGGTGGTTTTAGAGGGACAGGTGTCAACACCCGAGCCCTATCGTGTTCACCCGAGGTAAAACCATCTACCGCCCTGGCCCAACGCGAAAATTGCCTTCGGTTTTCCACAAAACTGCCTTTTGCACAGTTTCGCACCAAATTGGATTCAAACCATGTTTTCGCCATGGAAGCGCTTTCGCTGCATTCCCTTCCTCTGCACTACTCCTCTGCCTTCACTGAGCCTTTTGAAGCAGTCCACCCCTCATCGAAGGATTTATCTAATTAGTTTGATGTCTGTGCAGGTTTTTCATGGAATTCTAAGTACACAAGCTATCTCATAGCCAATCACAGCGGCTTGAGGCCGAGGATGACGATCCTCCATGCATAGGAAGCAGAAAAAAAAAAGATGCAAAGGGTTAGTTTCACGTCTTAGTCAATGGATCATGACGATTGGCCATTATATAAGACCCTCCAGTACAGAAGGCCAGCTCTTCCCTTACTAGCAGTACCGCACCCGCCAGCGCAGAAGGCCAGCCCTTCCCACGACTGATGGTATTGCCTTCTCCAACAGCAGCAAGCGCTTTTCCTCATCAAACAATGATGATCATTCATGACTGGGCCTGTTTGGCCTTTTTACCTTATGTTCTTTTCACTTTTTTATTTCGGGTGAAATCCTTATTTCACTCCTGCAGTTTTTACTTCCAGTTAGCATATTGTTTACATTTTAGTTAGAAATGGATTTAGGCCTGCGTTGTAAGATGATGAGATGCAGTTTACCTCATAGTCATTTTAGTTTTTGATTTAGACCTGAAACATCATACAAGTACATGAGGAAGATATTTTCCCAAATATCTTCTATCGCATAGGAATCAGAGGTTATAAAAATAGGAAGACAACACTAACAAAAGGTTCCAGATTTTCCAAAGGATTCACTAGCTCGATTATTCTGTGTGTATGTTGTATGAAATTTGATAGTGAATGTTTGAAGATCCCTTAGGGACTCAGTAATAAGAAGTTTTGCTGGAATTGGGGATTCCGCTCAGAATGATTGACAGTTTGTAACTCTCTCCCTATGTCTTTTAATATAAGTGTTCATTTTGTATCTCTCCACACTTCTCGTATCTACATGCTCTGGAATGCGAGTGCTCCCATGTTTAAATGTAAATTCATCATAGCAGATACTCATATTTACTCATCTATAGCGCTTTAAATATGGCTCAGGTAGGATACTTTGTTTCATTTTCTATCTCTTCCGCCTTTCTTCTGATAATAACTACAACGGATTCTTATCTTTGAATGAGCCCAGACATATGGATTCTTATCTTTAAGCCCAGTATATATGGATTCTTACCCTTGGATAAGCCCGGTTATAGTTGAAACCTTACTCCATGTTTTGCCATCATCATTGCTCATATATAACTTGATAGCTATGTGTTCATTTTAGAAGTCGACCCCCTTTTACAGCATTTTGTTTTAAAGCTGTCTAATGCATTTACTTATTGCAGTTTGTACTTAGTTTTTGTAGTTTTCCTAGTTGTTGTGTTTAACTTTGGGGTCTTGGTTCCACCCTTATTAAAACCATTCCATCTGAGTGATATTAGCATGAGAGCCTAATATCGTCAACTGCAATCAGTTGAGTCATATGCTCCCTGCAATTTAAGATTTCCTAGGCACTGGTCTTTATACAAATCAAGGCTGTCTCTAGGAGCTACAACATCTTTCTGGTGCCGTTGCCATGGAAAGAATTTAAAGAAATAAATCCCTGGGCTTCGACAAATATTCATCCACCCTTCAGAATAGGTGAGCAGGAAGGGCTGGGAGTTGTAGATCCCTCACCTTGGAAACTCCACTATCATTCAAAGGATAAATCTATTTGTAGTCCTGGCTTCCCGAAAGCCACACCTGAGGTCAGATACATCCCAATTGAGAACACCTTCAGTGTTTGATCCAGAGAATATTTTGCACAAGAGAAGTTGGAGAGAAAGGCAATCAACTTATACAAATATTCCCAGATTCTCCTTGGAAGACTCTCCATCCTCCTCTCAATTAGCTTAAGATCAAGGTCCTGATTCTCCTGTAAGAACCCTTGATTATACTTCTGATAGCTCCTCCCTGGAAATATTGAGGTAAAATATGAGGCTGAGTCTGCAGATACCACGAGCTTCTTTCTTCATCCCACTCTCGAAGCCGAAGAAGTTAAAGAAGTCATAGAGGTCTCCACTTCTCATATTCCAGCAGTTCAATCAACCCCTCAAGTCGTTGTTCAATATATCCCTATTGTCATATATACTTAACTTCCACCACCTCCAATACACATCAGACTCTCCCACCACCTCCATAACCTCCGATGGCTATTCCTGGCTTCCTACTGAACAAATATGTCCCCCCTGGCATTGCCTCAGATCCTAAACGGCATGCCACAGGATTACTTAAATATCCTACCTCATTTGAATGGAGAAAATGATACTGAAGCTCAGAAACACCTGGAAGTTTTCTGTGCCTTCGCAGAAAATTTCAATGTTGAACATCTAGATGTGGTGTTGAGATTTTTTGTCCAGTCTCTAGATGGTGAGGCCAGAAAATGGTTCAAGACCTTGGGAGACTGCTCCATTACTAATTGGGAGGAAATGGAAAATGCCTTCACCAAGAAATGGGGAGAAAAGAAGGACCACGGATATTGTCTTATAGAATTCAACGCACTCAGAAAGAGACATAATGAAGATGTGTCCAAATTCATCAAGAGATTTAACAAACTATATACAAGTCTCCCAGCCAAAATGAAGCCTCACCAGATCGCTGCTAAAGTGGTGTTTGTAGCAGCATTTGAGTCAAAATTTGGATTCTCTTTAAGAGAAAGGAAGTCTACTACTCTGGATGAAGCCCAGACTGATGCATTGGAAGTGGAAGCTAACTTTGCTTCCACAGGTAAATCAAAAGGGAGGTCAGATCATGATGCTAGACGTAGAGGGAAAGAAGAGGCATCTACCTCAAGTCGAGATAGAGAGGTAGTAGATTACAAAATAGAGGATATGAATAAAATGATCAAGAACCTTTCGAGCAAGTTGGTGAAGCTTGAGCTCGAAGCAAAGAATTCCTCCTCCAGGCCACCTCAAACTGCTCCGAACAGAGGTTATAATCCACAATACAGAAAGCCTCCATTGCAAATATTACAAAGAGATCGGAAGGAGCAGCAAAACCACATACAACCCCCGCTGTATTTGGAAGGGCAGATGGATGGCCTTACCGAAGACATCCCTGATGGGAAAGATGATCAATATCTTGCATACTCAAATAGCGATGAAGTTGAGTCTTCTTTGCAAGAAAGTGAAGGAGTGGAGCTTTCCTTGCAAGAAGAAGAAGAAAAAATATGTGCTGCTGAAGATCCAGAGATCGATGATTACTGTAAACAATTTGTAGACTTCATGCAAGCACAGTTTCATAGAAAATATGATCTCACGTCCTCTAGAAAGAGAACTCATAGACAAGAATAAGAAGAAGAGATGCCTCAGAAGGAGACTGTTGTTCAGAAAGTTGGAGATAAAGGTAAGAGACCTATAACTGAACCTTTACATTCTAATGACTCCATTCCCTCCTCTTCTAATTTGGCCTCTAGTCCAAATGTAAATGCTAATCCTATCCCAAAGGAAGAAAAACCTTTAGCCGACAGTAAAGAGCCAAAGGAAAGTCTTGTAGAGAAGCCTCCTCCTATGTTTAGCCTTCAGAAAGAGTTGGAAAAAGTAAAAATTCCTGTCCATTTGACTGAACTCCTGAAGCAACCAGTCTATCAGGCTCAAGTGTCATCATTCATGCTTCCTCAAGAAGCTGCTCCAATCCCAGATAGTTTAAACCTCCAATAAGAAAGGCCCATGGTTGTTTTCGGTCCCCATGTTAAGGAACTAGAGTCTTCAACTCCCCCTTTCTATGTCTCCTTGGTAATTCATGACCTGTTATTGCATAACTATATGCTGGATTATGGAGCGTCTCATAGCCTCCTACCCTGACAGTGATGGAACAATTGGGGATGCAGATCACTCGCCCATATAAAGATCTCTACACTTTTGATTCTAAAATATTCAAATGTTTGGGGATGATTAAGGATTTGGTGGTAAATCTAGCCCAAATCCCAGCTAAGAGCGTGGTAATGGACATAGTAGTGGCTGACATCCTAGCTCGGTTTGGGATGTTGTTATCTAGATCATGGGGTACAAAAATTGGAGGATCTATAAAGCTGGATCTAATCTATGCGACCATCCCTGTGTTTGGAGGCCAAGAAAGGAGATTATACCGGGAAACAAGGTTTGTGAAGATGGTCACTAAAGCTGATAATTCAGTAAATTCACCATTGTACAACAAAGAGGCTGAGTTTTCCTGTCTAATGCTTGAGGAAGACCAAGATTACTTGCAGGAGCCATCTTTCTATCAAGTACGGATTGAGCAGTCTTCAAGTAATGAAGAAGGTTGGATTTGGACCTTGCACTTTGACGGAGCCAACTCAAAGGAAGGGAATGGAGCTGGGATTCTCCTTATCTCCCCTACTGGAAAACTAGTCCCATTATCTTTCAAATTTGAATATGAAGCCACGAACAATGTGGCCGAATACGAAGCCTTGCTTCTAGTTCTACAAGCAGCAAAGAATATGAATTTTCAGAGCTTGAAGGTTTTGGGGGATTCAAAATAGGTGGTGAGACAAGTAATAAATCAATGTCAAGCTAAGCACCCACGACTAAGGGCTCACAAAAATGAGGTATGGGGCTTGGTAGAGAATTTCTTCTTAGCATTCAATATTCAATTCATGCCAAGAGACCAAAAAATAATGGCAGTCTCTCTTGCAGTAGCTGCAAGCACTTTTCAACCACCTCAGAACCCCCTCCTGAGGTATGAAATAGAGGTTCACTATCCTCCTTCCATCCCTGACAATGTCAAACACTGGAAAGTGTTTGAAGATGAAGAGCAAGTGAAAATATTCATGGAGACTGTTGGGGAATTCTCCAATATGGACATAGATGTTGGCGAGGAGGAGACTGAGGACCTTCCTCAGAATAAATGGCAGAATACCATGGCTGGGCACAGGGTGCTACAGCTCAAAGGGAATGTAATACTCAGAGGATTAGTCCCTCTGGAGAGACTATTTGATAAGAATGATGTCCCAATACGACCAAGTAAGTTTGTTGAAGAAAATCAGGTAGATGACATGAACCTCGGCACGGAGGCTGATCCCAAGCTTGTGAAATTGTCCAATAAGGTACCTAAAGAATACAAAGAGCAATATTGAAAGCTATTTCAGACATATAAAGACGTCATTGCCTGGTCCTATCAAGATTTGAAGACCTTTGATATTAGCATTATCCAGCACAAGATTCCATTAAAAGGAGATGCTAAGCCACACAAATAGAAATTAAGGCAGATTAGTCCTTTACTCCTTCCTTCCATAGAAAAGGAAATCAAGAAACTGTTGAAGGCTAAGATTATTGTGCCATTAAGATATTCTGAATGGGTGGCCAACTTGGTCCCAGTCCGAAAGAAGAATGGGGAAATAAGATTGTGTGTTGACTTTTGGAACTTAAACAGAGTATCTATGAAAGACAATTATTCGCTGCCCAAGATGGACCATATATTTCAAAAGGTGGTAGGATCTTCACGAATGTCTATGATGGATGGATTTTCTGGGTATAATCAAGTAGTAGTACTTCCGGAGGATCAAAAGAAAACTGCATTCACTACTCCTTGGGGAACGTTTATGTATGCTCGAATGCCGTTTGGATTGATCAATGCAGGGGCTACATTTCAAAGGGCCATGGACCTTACTTTTGTGGGAGAACAAGACAAATTCGTGGTAGTATACCTGGACGAAATCATAGTCTTCTCAAAGGATGATGCTGAACATATAGAGCATTTGCGTAGAACCTTTGACAAGTTCCGCAGGTATGGATTGTCTTTAAACCCTCAAAAATCTCTATTTGCCTTAGATGAGGGTAAACTGTTGTGGCATATTGTAACAAAGGTAGGGGTAAAAATTGACCCAAAAAGGGTAAATGTCGTTAATGGTATATCCTTGCCTAGAAACTTGAAAGAGGTCCAAGTTTTTCTTGGATGTATCAACATTTTGAGAAGATTCATACCAAACTATGCAGAGATAGTCCGGTACATAACTGAGATGCTGAAGAAGGATAATGAAGTAAAATGGACTACTGAGTCACGGGAAGCTTTTAACAGAATAAAAAATTCTTTTGCAGAAGCCCCAATATTAGCAGGATCGGATTATGTAAAACCCTTTATGATCTTTTCATTTGCAACTCCCCACACTGTCGCAGCAATATTATTGCAGAAGAACGAGGAGGGACATGAGAAACCTATTGCCTTCTTTAGTCAAGTGCTCCGTGACATGGAGCTGAAATACAATATCTTGGAGAAACAGGCCTATGCCTTGGTTAAATCCCTTAAGGCTTTTCGGATGTATGTATTACAGTCAGCCATAACTGCATTTGTACCCACAACGGCTGTAAAAGACATCTTGGTTCAGGGAGATAATGAAGGAAAGAGAGGTAAATGGATAGCCAAGATACAGGAGTATGAGTTGGAGATACACCCCACTAAGCTAATAAAGGGACAAGGATTAGCCAAGATCCTTTCCAAATCAAACTGTCAGGCTTTGGGGATAAATTTATCTATGGTGGCCGATGCAGAGCCTGGAAGAGCAGACGAGCAACATGGGATAGAAATCGCTACCCAAAAGACCCATATGAAGTACCTTCTCAATCCATGGTACAAAGAAATTGTAGAGTACCTCTTGACTCTTAGATGTCCTCCAAGCTGTGACAAGACAAAGTATAGAACGCTGAGGCTAAAATCTCAGAAGTTCATCATAGCAAATGGTCGTTTGTACTGGAGAGACCCATCGAACATACTAATTTTATGTCTAAAGGAAAATGAAGTAGAAGAAGTGATGGAAGAATTCCACGAGGGCATATGTGGTGGCCACCACAGCTGGAGGGCCACGACACACAAGATTCTAAAGTAGGATTTTTCTAGCCCAGACTTTTTGGAGATGTTTATGTTCGGGTAAGGGCCTGTGAAAAATGTCAGAAATTTGCTGAAAGGCAGAAGTTCGCACCTTTGCCTATGATCCCGGTGCACATACAAGAACCTTTCCAACAGTGGGGGATCAATTTCATCGGTGAAATTCATCCTGCCTCAAGTGGGCAACACAAATGGATACTAACATCCACCGATTACTTCACTAAATGGGTAGACCATGCCAGCAAGTAATTCTACAGACACAGTGGTGATCAAGTTTTTGGAGGATAACATTATCTCAAGGTTTGGCTGCCCTGCTAAGATTTTCACAGATAATGCTCAGGCTTTTAAGTCTGTCAAATTTATAAATTTTTGCCAAAAATATAGTATTGTGTTAGGACACTCTACTGCTTACTACCCACAAGGAAATGGATTGGAAGAATCCTCAAACAAAACTCTGGTAAGGGCATTGAAAAAGGCCATAAATGAAAACCAAAAGAACTAGGATTCACAGCTCAAGTTCGTGCTACGGGCAAATAGAATCACTAGTAAAAGGTCAACAGGAAAATCCCCATCCGAATTGGTCTATGGTAGAGCAGTAGTTTTCTCGATACAGTTGGCCTTACCTATGGCCAGGTTCATGCAGGATTGTCAAGAGGAACCAAACGATCTTACCAGAAGAATGAATCAGTTAGTAGAGCTGGAGGAGACTCGAAGTTGAGTAAATTAGAGGTTGACTGAGTACCAAGAGAAAATGAAAGACCTGTTCAATCAGCATGCTAAGGATAAAGGGATGCAGGTTGGAGATTTGGTGCTAAGATAGGATATAAGAAGGGCTGAGAAAGGAAAGCATGGAAAGTTCGATCCTCTATGGTTCCGACCTTTCAAAATTGCTGAAGAGGGAGGAAACAACACTTTTAGACTGGAAAACTTGCAGGGTGATCTGCTTGAAGCCCCTATGAATGGGCAATTCTTAAAACCCTTTTTCCAGTATTGATTCAGGCTGAATGGTTTCATGTATGATATTGTACATTATTCAGTTTCTTTTATTATGATGTTTTCTATTATGATTTGTCATGAAGAAAGAAGAGAAGGCATCAAGGAGACTATATTCGCAAGAAGAAGGCTAACAGATGGTCTACAGAGTTCTCGACGCGTTCGAGGACAAATGGGTCATCCCTAAGTGGAGCCAATGTTGTTATGACATCCCTCACTGAGCCGAGATGTCTAATGAGAAAGAGCCTTTTACTACAAAGCAAATATAACAAGGATTGCATGGGCTGTCAAAGCCCCCCTTTTCACTTATCGAAACCCTTAAAAAGGCTAAAAATCCACCTTTTGGCTTTGAAAGTGCTCATTTTAACATATTGGACTTCTAAGCGCCTTTCGGCTTAAGCCCTTGGCCCTCATTTCTCATATAACCTCGCTTTATGACTGACGGCTAAAATTCCTTAAGCCTCCTTCGGCCATCGGACTTCGTTGGTTCCCAAATCCACTCATTTTCTCTTTCGATTCACTGTCGAGGTCCATCTTTGCCGAAGAGATCCTGACCATCGATCTCCACAGATCCAACGACCATCGCGCATCACCTACCCACCGCACATCGCACATCGTTGTACTTCAAAGTTCTCATTCCAAAATCCTTCTCCGCCGATGTGCGAAACCCCGATGCAATCTCAACCATTGATCTCCTTCCGCAGATCCAACGGTCATCACTCCATCGCACATTGCACATCGCTGCACTCCATTTTCACTCTATTTTTCACCGCTGATGCTCATTTCCCACTGATGGAATCCTAGCTGTTGATCTCTCCTAGATCCAACGGTCCCCGCTCCGTTGCACTTCGCCTTCCCCATCGGCATCGCACTTCGGCGATTCCCATTTCCACTTCCTAAACCATTTTCTCCACCGATGTCCATCCTCCGCCGATAGAATCTCCACTGTCCGATCAACCCAGATCTACGACGCAGGTTCACTGCGGGGACCCCCGACCAAAGTGGCCCATACTCCCCAGTGCCCCCACAGTTGACTTCTTTGAATGTGGAAGATCTTCATCCAACGGTCCATATTCACTGCGGAGGCACCCAGTCCGCAAACCCATCCGTACCCCCAAGCGCCCCTGCAGTTGATCTCCACCATTGATCTCGTCCCCGATTCAACGAATTTTGCTCCATCGGCATATCGCAATCACTCCCTCTGTGTTTCCTCCTCCCGTCTATTTGGATCTCTGATATGCAAAGACTTTTGATTCAATCGCAACCATCCATTTCTCCAGATCCAACGACCCATATTACTCCCACATTTTTAACCCTGCCCTTTCCATTCTCCTTCATCGCCAGATCCTTATCGTTGATCCTCATAATCCAATGGCTCCCATTGATTCCCTCTTTTCAAATTCGCCCAATAGCTTTTCTCTACCCGAAAAAATTGATGATGTCATCAGCCGAGTCCCACCTTTCTTCCTCCTACACATCCTTTCTCCCTTTCGATTTGATCTTAGCCGTTGATCTCCCAGATTTGACGGTCTAGAATTGTTTTCGTGCCCAATCCACAAAAATAATTTAACGCCCAAATTCAATGCAAAATGGGTGGTTTTAGAGGGAAAGGTGTCAACACCTGAGCCCTATCACGTTCGCCTGGGGTAAAACCATTTACCGCCTCGGCCCCGCCCGAAAACTGCCTCCGATTTTCCGTAAAACCGCCTTTTGCATAGTTTCGCACTAGATTGGATTCAAACCATGTTTTCGCCATGGAAGTGATTTTGCTACATTCCATGCCTCCGCACTACTCCTCCGCCTTCACCCGAGCCTTCTGAAGCAGTCAACCCCTCATTGCGGGATTTATCTAAATGGTTTGCTATCTGTGTAGGTTTTTCATGGCATTCTAAGTACACAAGCTATCTCATAGCCAATCAAAGCAGCTTGAGGCCGAGGATGATGATCCTCCATGCCAAGGAAGCAAAGAAAAAAATATGCAAAGGGTTGGTTTCATGTCTTAGTTAATGGATCATGACCATTGGCCATTATATAATACCCTCTAGTACAGAAGGCCAACTCTTCCATTACTAGTAGTACCGCACTCGCCGGTGCAGAAGGCCAGTCCTTCCCACGACTAATGGTATTTCCTTCTCCAATAGCAGCAGGGGCTCCGCCTCATCAAACAACGATGATCATTCATGACTGGGCCTGTTTGGCCTTTTTACCTTATGTTCTTTTCACTTTGTTATTTCGGGTGAAATCCTTATTTCACTCCTGCAATTTTTACTTCCAGTTAGAATATTGTTTACATTTTAATTAGAAATGGCTTTAGGCCTGTGTTGTAAGATGATGAGAGGCAGTTTACCTCATCATCATTTCAGTTTTTGATTTAGACCTGAAACAGCATACAAGCACACGGGGAAGATATTTTCCAAAAATATCTTCTCTCGCATAGGGATCAGAGGTTATAAAAATAGGAAGACAACACTAACAAAAGGTTCCAGATTTTCCAAAGGACTCACTAGCTCGAGTATTCTATGTGTATGTTGTATGAACTTTGATAGTGAATGTTTGAATATCCCATAGGGACTCAGTAATAAGAAGTTTTGCTGGAATTGGGGATTCCGCTCGGAATGATTCACAGTTTGTAACTCTCTCCCTATGTCTTTTAATATAAGTGTTCATTTTGTATCTCTCCATACTTGTCGTATCTACATGCTCTGGAATGCGAGTGCTCCCATGTTTAAATGTGAATTAATAATAGTAGATACTCATATTTACTCATCTATAGCACTTTAAATATGGCTCAGGCAGGATACTTTGTTTCATTTTCTATCTCTTCCGCCTTTCTTCTAATAATAACTACAATGGATTCTTATCTTTGAATGAGCCCAGATATATGGATTCTTATCTTTAAGCCTAGTATATATGGATTCTTATCCTTAGATAAGCTTGGTTATAGTTGATATCTTACTCCCTATTCTGCCATCATCATCGCTCATATATAACTTGGTAGCTGTGTGTTCATTTTAGAAGTCAGCCCCCTTTTACAGCATTCTGTTTTAAAGCTGTCTGATGCATTTACTTATTGCAGTTTGTACTTAGTTTCTGTAGTTTTCCTAGTTGTTGTGTTTAAATTTGGGGTCTTGGTTCCACCCTTATTAAAACCATTCCATCTGAGTGATATTAGCATGAGAGCCTAACATCGTCAAGTGAAATTAGTTGAGTCATATGGTCCCTGCAATTTAAGATGTCCTAGGCATTGGTATTTATACAACTCAAGGCTCTCTCTAGGAGCTACAACAACTCTGATGCCCCAACCCACAAACCACAGCCCACATTAACCGGTGGCGGGGGTTGTTAACCCACCGCCAACCCTCTCATGTCACCTCTCCATATGGAGCGGATAGAGAAATGGGGGTGGGCCACCCAATGTGGGCCCAACCCCCCCACACTTATGATAAAATCTAATGTGTTGTGTATTAAAGAAACTACCACAGAATTTTTAAAACATTTTCAACCTTAATTCAGAAGGGGCAGGGTTTGACCACCCAACCCCCTCCCTCAAACGAAGGAACTGAAACAAATTAAGCTAATAGGGTCTTTGGGAATTCCGCCACACCTCAAATATTTAAACCTTTCATCTCAGCAGTGCGCCCAGGCAAGTCAGGAGTTGGCACGGAAATCAAGATAGTGGAACCATGAGCAGTGTGCAAGAGGGGGGTGGAACCATCATCTGAGCCATTTTCCAGACGGGTCAGATTTTCACTTTGTCAAATTCAGGAAAATTTTATATGGATTCTACACTACTCGATGCCACGAATCCAATGGTGATGTCCATTTCTTCGTTAGAGGTCTGAAATTTTTAGGCACTTTCAGCTATGGAGGTATAAGGGTGTAATTGCTCATTTTATACTTTTACTTTCATTTTTTTCCACTTAATGAAAGAGGGCTTCCCCACTATTTTAGTAGGGCCCGGAGATGTAGTCCCTCTTTGACGAACTCCGATATCAATTTTGTTTCTTACTGCATGATGTTAATTTCTTCTCTCTTCTTATGTTTATGCCTTTAAATTTTATTGTTTAAAGCTACAATTTTCACATGTAATTATTTAACACATCTCAAACAAAAGATTTTGGATTAGTTAAGGCAATGGCACCCGTTCAAATTTGGGCAGGTCATGGCTGTGACGGTGAGGCAGTGTTCGGTGAGTTGACAGGAAGTAATTATTTCCAACACCATTGCCTTCATGAAATGAAGGGACAAAAATAATGCGCACTTGACACCATCACCTCATCTGAAATGATGGGAAAAAAATAATATGCACTTAAAACCATCTCCCACGTGACAAATGTAATGGCTCTGTTGGGATCTATCCCATTGCTCCATCATTTAGCTTGAACAAGTGTGACATTGTTGGCGAAGGAAATTGAAGAACAAAAGTATCCATGAGAAGGTGCAGAAACCACATTGTTCGTTTTATGGAATGTGCCTATTAATATTTTTTTTTTGACAATAACGATTATTTTGATTAAAGGGCGGCAAACCAGCTGCCGCGGACTGAAACAATACAACTCTATCTAAGATTGAATTTCATGTTACCCAGAGAGGGATTTCTGCCCTTGTTACAGATAGAGAGAGCGCCATGGATAACGTGCTTCAAGAGGGCTAGTTCCGCGACTGGAGGTGCTTTGAGATTGCAGAAGTAGTCATGAAAATCCGTTGTAGCTTGCATTTCTTCCAACTTGCAGAAATAGGGCCTGAAGGAGACATCTTGTGATTCCTTCTTGAGAGCTTGCGTGGATTTATTAATGCGACTTTGAGTGCCATGAGAGTATCCAGTGAGTCGGCCAGATATTCTTGCAAGACCCAATCCAAAGTGATAATACTGCACCCTTACTGTAAAGAAAATCCAAAGCAAAATAACTACACCCTTTGAATCAATTGTCATTGCCCGCCCATTTCTTGCGCGGCAACTGAGACAACAAAGAGCACAGATAGGATGCAGGGCATTGTAGGGGATATCAAAGATGAGACTAGGATCAAAATCCATTGACTGCTCGAACTGAAGCGAACCAAAAGAGCTGGGGTATGAAAAATATTGTAAGACAGGTCGGTCATCAGCAGATTAAGGTATGTTGTAGATAGATTCAACAGAATTGACTAATAGGGATCTCCGACTGCGAATAGAGCCAAGATTGGCTTCCAGATCTTCTTGAGTATTTAGATGCCTTAGGATATGGTAGAAGGAAATTTTATGGAACTTGGCCAGAATTAGCTTGATTTTCTTGATTATGGAGGCTAAATGAACCTGCGATGGGTTCTTTTGGGAATTCACAGCTTGGATGATAAGCTTGGAGTCTCCAAAGACCGATATTAAGAGGAAGTTCCTCTTGATTGCCAGATTTAGCCCCTGCCATAGTGCCAGAGCCTCCACTCTGTTGTTTGATTCGATGCCCATCCCCCATTGAAATCACAGCTCTAGTGAACCACCAAGACTCAGAAGAACCCCACCACCGCCCGCTACCCCAGGGTTGCCTTTAGAGGCCCCGTCGAAGAAAAGACTATGATCATCCAACGCAGATCGCCACTTAATAAACTCTTGTTCTTCCAGTCGAATTTCCCAATTAGCATGGGCTATTGCAGGGGAAATGGGGTTGTCCTTATAATTTGGAGCAATTTCTTTGAGCCAGAGCTCCTCCTCACTGTCCAAAGCCATTTCGTTTCTTATTGCAGGTTTGACATCCAAAGTCTCTCCCAATAGAGCTTTGATTTTGGTGATGACTTTGGCAGGAGTACAACTTTCTTCCCTGAACAGCTTGTTGTTCCTCTCCAACCACAGCTTCCAGCAAGTGAATTTGGGGATCCACATCCAGGTAGTCTTGAGAAGGATTTTTTTGGTGAGACAGAACAGAGATAATTTGGCCCAGTTGTGGAGCATATTTGGTATATTTCCCGGAAGCTCTACTTTGTCAGCCCCTAACATCATGACCCCCCTCCATACATCTTGGGCAAAGGGGCACAGTAACAACAGATCGTTAGTTGTTTCTTCATCCGACACACACAGGGGGCACCTGGATGGCCCTTCCATTCCACGTTTTCTCAGATTGTCTCTGGTGAGGATACTTTTATGCGCTAACGTCTAGCGGAAGAAGTCAACTTTGGGGAGCGAAGGGAAGGACCAAATAAGTTTCCATTGAGTTGGATCTGAAGGGAAATTAGGAAAAACCATCATACTTTTGTAACCTTCTGATGCTGAGAATGATCCTAAGAGGGAGCCCCACCCTCGTTTGTCCTTAGCTGTTGCCTTTGTAGGGGATTTTCCTTGGAGCTTATCTAATAGTAACAAAACTTCTCCCTGCAGCCAATGAGGAACCTCCCCTAGATTCCAGCTGTCCCACAGTCTTCCTGCATCATCCGTCCAGTTGGGAATGTCCCACAGGGTTTTCATATTGTTGGTCTGAAGCCAGATTTTAATATTTGCAAGACCTTCCACTTGGTTCAAAGGATGATCACCTAGGATCGAATCTTCCCAAATTCTGATTTTTTCCCCATTACCTGGGATCCAGTAAATATTGTGACTGAAGTTCTCCATAGCAGAGAGACAAAGTTTGAAAACCGGAGATCCTTTGGTGGATCTTGGAGGCTGATCTAAACACCTCAAACGCTGCCCATGGAAATATTTCTTCCATGGGACTCTCTTACTCCAACTAGATTTCCTAGAGACAATGTTCCACATGATTTTGGATCCCAGGGCGAGATTCTGGGCAGCCAAATCTCTCATTTGAAGACCTTCGTCCAAGAGTGGCCTCTTAAGAGTGTCCCATTTAACTAAATGGAGCCTTCTTTCATTATTTTTCCCGCCTTCCCACAGAAATCTTCTCAGCAGACTATCCATTTTACTGATGAAGGTTTTGGGGGCAAGCAGAATGGAGTGCTGATATAGAGGCAGACTTATGAGAACAAATTTCAAAAGGATAACCTTCCCAACGTTATTCAACCAAGAGGCTCCCCAAGCTTGAATTCTAAGCTTTAGCTTGTCTAGCAGGGGCATCCAGTGGTGGGCTACTTTAGGTGTGAATTTGAAGATTGGAATCCCAAGATATTTAAATGACTCCCAAATCTGAATTCCTTTCATTTCTAAGAGCCTTGCTATGTCAGCCAGTTCCTTGATCGAGCAGTTCCAGCCGTAGATTGTGCTTTTTAATTAGTTAATATTGCTGCCCGAGACCTCCTTATAAATGTCCAACTCCTTCTTGAAGGATCTTGCAGAATTTATGCTCGCTCCTCCAAGCAGTAAAGTATCATCGGCGAACTGGGCATGATTTATGTCTTTAACATTGTGAACCATTTTAAGGCCTGGCAGAGTTTGGATCTGTTGATTGTAGTCAAGTTGGAAGTTGAGCACAGAAGCTTGAATAGCATAGAGGAGCGGGGAAAATAGGCAACCTTGTCTTAAACCCCTTGAGGCTTGGAAAAAATCTGTTGATCGACCATTAACCAACGGCGCAATCCAAGGGGAGGCAATGCAGGCTTTCACCCAATTTATGAAGATGATTGAGAAGCCCAATTTCTTCATCACAGTAAACAGGAAATCATGTCTCACCCTGTCAAAGGCATTTTCCAAATCGAGCTTTATCACCATTCCTTTCTCTTTTCGTTGGCAGCTTGAGTGAACTGCTTCTTGCACCAGCACAATATTGTCCAGAATCTTTCTCCCTTTGATGAATCCTCCTTGATTTTCCGGAATGATGACCGGCAAAATATTCTTGAGGCGAATGGCTATTATTTTGGTAACCAGTTTATAAACTAGTATTACACAAAGAGATGGGACGAAATCTACTAAAATTGGAAGCTCCTTTCTCTTTCGGAATCAAGGCAAGGAAGGCCGAGTTGATGCTGCCTCCTATCTTGGCACATGATTGAGATTTCTTGACCATTCTCAGTAGGTCTTTTTTTATTGTTGACCAGCAAGACTGAAAAAACCTAGCCGTGAACCCATAAGGGCCAGGAGCTTTATCTGGCTCCATGCAATCCAAAGCCTTCTTGAGCTCATCCATACTGATCGAAGCAGTCAACATAGTATTAACAGAATCTTGTACACAGTGAGGAATTAGATCAAACGGGTAGGCATGAGGATCTATAGGAGGGTCTTCAGGCGCTGAATAAAACTCTTTGAAAAAATTGAAGGTTGCTCTCTTGATGCCTTCAAAGTCTTTAACCATAGCGTCTTGGAAATGACTTTCTGAAACAGTTTTGAAGTGCTTGCAAGCTTCGGCTTGCTTATGGAAAAAGCTAGTATTTTTATCGCCGGCATGTAACCATAGCTTTCTAGATTTTTGTCTCCAGTACTCCTCTTCTTCCCTGCTAGCTCTATGGAGATATTTTTGCAGTTCAACTTCTTTTTGAAGTAGACTTTGAGATACAGCAGAATTCTCCAATGTTGATTGGTGGAGAGCAAGGCTTTCAAGGGATTCTTTTCTCTTGGCAGTGGGTGTTTTCAGTGTTTTAGCCCACTCCTTGGGCCTTCTTTTAAGACCCCTCAATTTTTCTTCCCACACATAGAATGGGGATCCTAGGACATGCCGATTCCAGGCCTCTGAGACCACCTCTTGGAAACCATCTTACTGAATCCACAGAGGACTGAATCTAAATGGAATGGGACTAAGATTTCCATCCAGGGAGAGCTCGAGGATAATGGGCTTATCATCAGAAGTGCAGTTTGGAAGGATTTTAGAGGAGGCCATTAGACCACATGTTAGGAAAGAGGTTTGGACGAGGAACCTGTCCAAACGAGCAGCTATATGGTTGGGGCCTAATCTTTTGTTGGACCAAGTGTATTTCCCAGATGAAGGCTTGATATCCTCCAGATCCCAGCCCAGCATTATGTCTTCAACCCATTCTCTAGCTGGGTCCCTGACTGTGGAACCCCCCTTTTTCTCTTCTACAGCTAGAGTAACATTCAAATCACCTGCAATAATGATGTTTCCTGGATTTTGCAATAAAAGATAGGACTGGAGAGAGTCCCAGCAAATTTTCTTCTCAACTGGTAAGACCAGAGCATAAAGATTGAACATACTTACTTGTTGACTAGAATCTTTGTGGAGGAGTTGAGTGAAAATCCAGTGAGGGAAACTTTCTTCGTGAATCAGATCATAAATGGAGTTGTCCCAGAAGGAGGCAATCCCTCCAGAGGCACCTCTTGCATTGACAGCTCTTCCGGGACCTTTATGCCAGAATGCTTTGCTAGCTTGGAGGAGAAGAATATCCTCCAGCTTTGTCTCCTGGATGAGAAGGATTTCAAGCGAATACATCCTCACAATGTCTTTCAGGGCTTCTTCTTTCAGCTTGCTGCCTAACCCTCTGCAATTCCAGGAGACGTACTTCATTATTTACTGGCTTGGGAGGTTGTGGCTCCTTTTGGAGCCCTGCGATGCTTGCGCCTGGATTTGGTGTTCATCATTCCTTTGAGAGTTTTCTGGGAGCCTTGGAGTACATCCAGATAAGTTTTTTCCTCTCTCTGTTTCTTCTTGGATTTTCGACCCCTGGCCGACTTGATAGGAGTGATTTGTGAACTGCCTGATTCGAAGTCTCTCTCTTCTGATTCTCCCCCAGAATCAGAGGCTAGATTGATGTGTTCCCCGTAGCCTTCGTTTCCCCCTTGATCAGCATTTGCTGGAGGGACAGTTATTTCTTCATCAGTTTCTTTCACTTTATTCAATAGATCTTCAGTTTCTTCTTGGATCTCAATGGCATCCACCTTTTCACCTGAGGAGGGGCCATCTTTTGGAGCTGGTTTGGTCTTTGGTTTAGTCTGAGGCTTCCCCATTGGCCCAGAGTTTTTCTGCTCAGTAGGCTTAGATACAACCTTGCCCTTTTTTATCTCTTTCCATCCTTCTTCTTCCACCTTGTCCCTTGATGGGGCTTTTGGGCAGTTTCGTTGGAAGTGACCATGCTCATGACAGGTTCTGCATTTGAAAGGAAATTGCTCGTAGTCCAGTTTCTAAAAATGATGCCAATCTCCAACTGTAAGTTTTACGGCTTCAGGAAAACCAGTTTCCAAGTCTACTTCCACGCAAATTCTTGCGCAGGTGTATTGGCCCTTGTTATCTTCTTTGTCAATGAATCGGCCCAGCCCGTTTCCAATCTTTTGCAGGGAGTGAAAGCTCCAGCAGTGAATCGACAGGTTGGGGAGCCGGACCCAAACAGGAACCTCCTTAGGGACATCGACTGAAGGATCGAAGTCAGGGGTCCATTTATTAAGGTAAAGGCCCTGATTTCCCATGAAATATGGACCATTTCTGAACACCAGATCTCGATCTTCCTTGGTAGTGAATTCGAAAATGAAATAGCCTCTTCCGACAGCATAACAGATCACGTTGTTTGTCAGCTGAGGCCTCCAGTTTCATTGAACCCAGTCATCAATAGATTTTGTTGATGGCCAACGACCCATAAATTTCCCTACCAATCCTCTGTCAGCCAAGGCAAGAGCAATTTTGATCAGTTGTTCCTCAGGCAGAGAAATCTCTGGAATTTCTTCAAGTTTTTTGATGAATTTCGGGACGTCAGGATTTGGACGTTTCTTCCCTTTCTGCGCTAAAAGGTTTCGAAAAGCATCCGCAGAAGAAGTCGGAGGGGTGGGAGAGGGCTCCCCACCCCCAGGCATACCCATGGCAGAGGCATTGGCTTCACTTCGGCCGCTGACCTAATCGAGCGCCTGCAGAGAAGAGTTGTTCGCACTAAAACTTCGAAATGTGCCTAGTAATATTGCAAGGTAGCAGCAGTGGCATTCTTTTAGGGTGAGTTGGTTGATGTTTATTTTGGGGACTGTTCTCATGGCATTCTTGCAGGGTGGGTTGGTTTATTGCAGGGTGGTTTGGTTTATTCTAGGCACTGTTCTCATGGACCTTGAGCCCATAACCATGGAGTTCTTGAGAGTGTGATATTAGGCCCTTACGAACACATATTAAGGCCTGACAACTTTGTTTTTTTGTCAGTATGGACCTAGGACCCATATTCAGGCCTGGCAACTTTGTTTTCCGACAGTATGGACCTAATAACAACTGTGCCAAAGGCCATTACACTGAACTAAAAGTTTTGGCAAGGTAATAGTCCAAAGGGGCTGAACTCATCAATTCTGTGTTGGATGTCGATGTCGTCCGGAAAGAGGCTGAAAAATGCACTTTTCTCCAAGGTAATAGTCCAAATTTTGGTTGGACCCAGTAACAACTGTGCCAAAGGCCATTACAATGAAGGGGATGAACTCATTGATTATGTGCTAGATGTCATCAGGAAAGAGGCTGAAAAATGGAATTTTCTCTAAGTTAATAGTCCAAATTCCGTCGTTAGGAAAGAGGCCGAAAACTGTAGTTTTCTCTAAGGTAATAGTCTAAATTCTAGTTGCTATTGTGCATTGATTTTTGTGTATTAATTTTCTTGATATAATGGTAACTTCCAACAAAGTTTCATAAAATTTGGATGCAATTATTACCATGATATGAGTTTCCAAAAATTATGATGTGGGACAAGTCCAAATTCTTATACCACAACATTTCTTAAAAAAAAAAGATTCAAAGCACATGCAAATTTAGTTAAGCTTAACCATATTTAAGCTTAATGATATTAAAGTTTCTCTGAGGTTAACTAGAAAGATATTAACAAAATAGATTCAAAACACATGCAAATTTATCTAAGCTTAAACAGATTCAAGTTTATCTCAGCTTAACGAGAATCGAATTTTATTTAAATTCGAATCTGAGCTTAACCAGAACGAGATTTTAAATTCGATTCAAGTTTCTCTTAGCTTAACCAAATTCAAGTTTCTCCGAGCTTAACCATAACTATATTTTATTTAAATTCGAATCTGAGCATAACCAGAACCAAAATTTTTATTTAAATTTGAATCTCAGCTTATCCCGAACCAGATTTTAATTTTGATTCAATTTTCTCTGAGCTTAACCACAACCAGATTATGGTTAGGCTTAACCAGATTCAAGTTTATCTAAGATTAACCAGAACCAGATTTTATTTAAATTCAAATTTGAGCTTAACCAAAACTAGATTTTATTTAAATTTAAATTTGAATTTGAGCTTAACTAGAACCAGATTTTAAATTCGATTCGAGCCCAACCCCATTTATTTGTGGCTAGGCCTTCTGATAATCTACAGTCAATCTACAGTCAAGGATGGCTGGAAGTTCCAGTTTTTAAATTCGATTCGAGCCCAACCCCATGTCTTTGTGGCTAGGCCCTCTGATAATCTACAGTCGGGATGGTTGGAATTTCAAACATGTCCTGCAAGTACATATTTTAGTAACAGAGTACTAAAAATATATGAAAATTGAACTTGGACATGTCCAATACCTATAATTTTTCATGTCCCACAGTTGTGCTTACAAGTGCAATTGGTTTATGAAAATCAAGAAAATTGACGTTTAAGAAAATACCTATAATTTCTCATGTCCCATAGTTGTGCATACACATCCAATTGGTTTAAGATTCTCATGTCCCACAGTTGTGCATACAAGTCCAATTGGTTTAAGAAAATTGACATTTAAGAAAATTGATGGTTTCAGATGAAGATAAAAATTAAATATTAATCATGCATACAAGTCCTATTGGTTTAAGAAAATTGACGTTTAAGAAAATTGATGGTTTGAGATGAAGATAAAAATTAAATATTAATCCTACAACAATCCATACAAGTCCAATTGGTTTAAGAAAATTGATGCTGACAAGTCCAATTGGTTTAAGAAAATTGATGCCTTCAGATGAATATAAAAAATAAATATTAATCCTACAAGTTTCCATACAAGTCTAATTGGTTTAAGGAAATTAATGCCTTCATATGAAGATAAAAAATAAATATTAATCTTACAAGCATCCATACAAGTCCAATTGGTTTAAGAAAATTGATGCTTTTAGATGAAGATAAAAGTTAAACATCAATGATGAATAAGTGTTCAATTATAATCCTATGGAAAAAATAAATGAGGTGTTCAAGTAATGTAATCTTTGGCTTTATTTTGGTTATATTACCTTTTGCACAAAGTGTGCACCAATTTTCATCTTATGTAAAAAGGAGCTATTGTTATGGCTTTATATTAGAAGAGATAGAGGAGGTTTGAGATTAATTCTCCAGTCCCTTGACAAATTTGTCATATAAAGGGAAGGAAGGGAAGACGTCCTTCTGTAGATAGTGTGAGCGTGATACTGTGAGAATTTAAAACTGGAAGTTAGCAGTTACAACATCTACTAAAATAGGTGAGATTTAGAATAGAAGAAACAGAGGAGATTTGCGATTACTTCTCCAGTTCCTTGAAAAAATTATCATATGACAAATTTGTCATATAAAGGGAAGGGAGGACGTCCTATATTGTGATCATTTCAAACTGGAAGTTAGCAGTTAGAACATCTACAACAAGAGGTACAACAAGGGCTAATCGTGCAAATGCATCCAATCCCACACTGCTTTCAACGTCCACCTAAATCAAATAAAGCCAAATTTGAAACCAAAACCCATGATACAAACACACCCAAAAACTTTATTAGTTGTATTGAAAACAAAGCACCATGACCAACCAGCATAGGTTGGTCACGTCAGAATAAAAAAGTTAGGATTATTCATCGTCAAGTTTGGATGCAATTTCAGATGGAATTTCCGGCTTCTCTTTGTCCAAACATAAGTTCTCTCCTTCTTCTCCTCCTCCTCTAACATAAGATCTCTCCTTTTTCTCCTCCTCCTCTTTCTTGGCCCGGACTCTTGGAGATTACTAGGTGAGCATCATATCAAAAGTTAAACAAGTAAATGACCTATCCCTTAATTGATTGACATCCTAGTTACCAGAAACAGAACAAGAGCATTCGTTTCCTGAAAAAAATGCAAAGAAAATGGAACGATATGGAAAATGTTGTTTTGTACAGACGTTTTCGTTTTTCAATACACAAAACCGGTTTTTTCATAAACAAACAGTTTTTTGAAACAGTTTTCTGAGAAACGTGTTCTTGTTATTTTGCAATGTTGGTCTCATTCCAATTTGATGTTGAGGCGAATCATTGGTCACATTCGAATTTGAAGTTGAAAAAAATCATAAAAATGCCAAGGTTGGTTTTTTTGGATAGTTTTTAGAGATAGTTTCATGGTTCGTGGAGCCTAAAATTTCATTAACAACTTTGCCCATTTAAGGATTTTTTTTTTCTATTTAAAAGTGGATTTAGTGTAAAATTTTATATATGGTTTTCTTGTATTCAATATTTAAAATTTATTTTTTCGTATAAAATTATAAATTTAAATGAAAAAGGTTACATTATATATTTTTATAAATTAATATTTAAATAATTTAATGAATATTTTAGTATTTAAATAAGTTAATGAATATTTAAAGTTTTGAAAGTTTAATGGTAATTTTCCTTAGGTTTTATCTTCAAACATTAGCTGTAGCATTTATGGTTTTCAATCCTTCCAGTTTTTCTATTGAAAATACTAGTGGAGGGAGTCGCAATCCTTCCTATAGCAAGATAGTTGTATGTAGTAGTTGTTCTAAACAACCCTCTACTTTTGGCTCTATTCCTAATGGAGATGAGTTCAATCTTCACCATCCTATTACCCAACTAGGAAAACTACAAACTAGTAGTTGCTTGCCAAATACCAAACTTGAGGTCTTCTCAACTCACATCGAAGTATATATACAGTATATGTGAGATCATGTACTCATCCCAAAATTTTTAGGGATATGGACTTCAAAAAAATTCCACTCTCACTAGGTCCAAATCAAGTGGAAATGGAAAGGCCATATCAATTTTGAATTCAGTGCCAAAGGTTTCTTCACTATTGTATTTGTCCTTAGAGGATCAAATATGAGTATTTGAGAATGACCCATGTGAGCAACACAAACTTTTCTTCTCACTATGAATATTCGAGAATGGCCCTTTTGAGCAACGAAAGCCTATGAGCAACTACCTATAAACCATAGTATTGGAGAATGTTGATAATGTATGCTTTGTTTCATGTTTTTAACATTTTTTTTTCTCTCCTTGTTTATTGAATGCTAAACCTACAAACTACGTTTCTTGTCTCGTTGTCGCTTCTAGTTTTGTGTCCAGTTTCTCATTTCTAGTAACATAGATTGATATAGTCTTAGCATGAAAGCATTTTGAAACAACATAACTAAATAAAATTGCGAGCATAATCTCCTATTTCAGAACATGGGGCTTCAACCTCAAACTATTGCAACAACTCTTCTACTGTTGTGCAAAAAGCCCTATAACACAGATCAAAATCTACTATTAATGGACTCTCAATATTTGTTCCCATAAACCGAGTCCCAGGAGCAAGTGAGACATCTAACTTTAAAAATAAATATTTATTCCCATCCAAGAGGTTCAAGTAATTTATTCATTTTATATAAACCTCAAAAACGCTACACACAATTCAACTTTCATTGGCCTAAGGTTTGCAAATCAGCTTAAAGAACATGTAGCTATCATAAATTGCTCTTACTCTGCACATCTTGTTACAACACTATTTGCTTGAGCAAAAATCTCGTTCATATTTTCATGTGTTGCAGTATCTTTAATTGTATGAGAATGTTGCATGTTGTTACTCTGTTTCTCTGCTAATCCTTGCTAGTCCTTGCTCAGTGTATTCAAATAATTTCTATATTGTTGTGTAATCAAGCCTACTAGCATATACTGGTAAAAGCACATCAAAGTACGAAAACCAAACCGAAACCTCAAAAGCGTTGGCCAGTCAGTCCCCCTCACTGTAACAGGCAATGGAAAACAACCTTCCCTGCATTTAGCCACGCGTCGCTTGCATGCACATCGACACTCAATCAAAACGTGGCACAAATCTTTGCAGGGTTCCCAACAACGATGAGATAAGCGTTGAAATGTTACTTTCAATAGTGGCTGTGCAGAGCGGCTTTCCATTTTCAATTTCCAATTTTATGTCCTCCAGCTGCTTTCTAAATGCAGTGAACAGTCAGTTCAGATTTTGTTGGAATCGGCGCAGTATTTTATTTTGTTCGGGGATAGTCTCTGTTTTTGGAAAAACAGAGTACTTTTATCTTTTCACACAGTCAAGCAGATATTTTTAATGTACGCGGGCGTTTTTTTATCAACCCCGGTGGTCCCCACAGTGTCTTGTTGATGTGGCGAGTTCCGCAAGTGAAACGAACTCAGATAATAGACAGAACTCTTTTGTTTTGTTTGGGCCAATGCGATGAACACAATCGCAATCGTTTTATATTAATAATCGCCCTCCACTGTAGCCAAGGTCCACTGGTCCCACAAGACCACGCGGTAGTCTATTATACAATCGCAAAGTTTGAATCGGGAGTTCCGTTTTGGTTGGTTCGATTGCAATATGCAATGGCAGACCCGACGGTTTTATTATGGCATAGTTTATGTTTTGACTTCGGGTCTGATCCTTAATTGCAATCGAAAGTCCAACGGTTGATGTTTTGTTTTTTTTTGAAGTCTGGACCCGACTTAGTTATTCAACGGAGTTTATTTCTCATCGCATCTGGTTTGTAATTGGAAATCGAAAGTTTGGTTGGTCATTTTGTTTTGTTGTAAGTTGCGAACCCGATGCAAGTATAGACTGAAGTTAAATTTTGTGATCGCGCGATTCAAAGCGCATTTGTAATGTGGGTCCCCGACGACATTAGTTTTTAAATAGATTTGTTCTTTAGTTTAAGTTCTAATATAGTTTTGATATAGTTTTTAATATGCATGGCATATAAAAGAAAATGCCCGAGAGCCTGCGTTATATGATGTAACTTTTGTTTTATGCACAGCAGTGCGTTTTCTCAATAGAGACAATGTGTTATTTTTTTCACAGCAATGCGTTGGTTTCATAGTGAGACATAGAGTTGGTTCATGCAATGCGTTTTGCAGCAGTCACATTTTTGTAATCCCTCTCAGTGAGGAAGAAGTGTAATAGTTTTTTTTTGAGTTGTTGAATGGAATAGAAGTTTGTTTTCAAAGTGTTGAACTTTGTCTCCTATCAAGAATTTTATATTTCTCTGTGTTTGAAGAGGAGAGTATTACTCTCTCCATTGTTATTCTGGAATTTTCATATATTCCAACATGGTATCAGAGCTAGTCCAGGCTCTTTGAAGATCAAAGAAGCTGAAGGAAGGAGTTCTTTGTTGCAGTAGCTTCTCCAGCAGTGTGAAGACTCAGCCAAAAATAATTCAAGGTCTTTCTCTATACAGTTTATTGTGTTACTGTTGCAGAATAGTCAGCTATTTTAAATACACAGTCAAGTGTTTTTGAATCATAGTTAAGAGTGCAGAATGGCTGGAGCCAGCACTAGAATGGGTATGGGAAATATCCAACTCCCACTATTTAATGGGAAAAATTATGACTACTGTTCAATAACTATGAGAGCTTTATTTGTCTCCCAAGACTTATAAGAATTTTTTGAGGATGGCTTTGAAGAGCCAGCAGATGAAGAAGAGTTTGATGATTTAACTCAGGCAGAGAAAGAGTTGCTGAAGAGAAATAGGAAGAAAGACTCCAAAGCTCTCTTCTTATTGTATCAAGCAGTGCATGAAAGTGTGTTTCCGAGGATAGCAACAGCCAAGAGATCCAAAGAAGCATGGGAAACTCTCAAGACAACCTATCAAGGCATGGAAAAAGTGAAGACAAAAAAATTTCAGTTGCTGAGAAGAGACTTTGAGACTCTTTGTATGAAAGAGTCAGATACTATTGACTCATTCTTCACTTATGTGATTGGAATGGTCACACAAATAAGATCTCATGGAGAGACTCTTGAAGATAAGAGGATTGTGGAAAACTCTTGAGGAGTCTACCCTCAAGATTCGATGTGATTTTCACCACCATAGAGGAGACTAAGGATCTCACAAAGTTTTTAGTGGATGAGCTACATGCATCACTGATGACTCATGAGCAGAGATTGGGTAGGAGTGAAAAATCATCTCTGGAACATGCCTTTAAGACCCAGATGTATTTCGGAAGAGGAAGAGGGCAAGCAGAGGAAACAAGAGAGGAAGAGGCAGAAGCCAAAACAGAGGTGGAAGGAACAGTCCAGCAAATTCTCAAGGAAGGGGCAGCAATCCAAATCAGCATCAAGGCCAAGGCAGCAGCTAGCAAAGTGGTCAGCAGAATGCTCAAGGACAAAGGTATGATAAGTCCAATGTCCAATGTCACTATTGTAAAAAATATGGTCATTATGCTAATGAGTGTAGAAAGAAGCAGCATGATATGGGAAATAGAACTAGTGCAAATTTCACTAGAGAAAATCTCAACCAAGATAATTTGTTTTTAGCTTGTAATATGGCTGAAGAAAAGAATGAGGATTTATGGTTTCTAGACTCCAGTTATAGTAACCATATGATAAGAAACATAGCAATGTTTTCTATGTTAGATGAGAGTGTGAAGTCACAAGTCACACTAGGAACTGATAGCAAAGTTTCTGTTATGGGAAAATGAAATGTAAATGTTTTAACAAGGATAGGTGAAAATAAATCCATAGCAGAAGTTTATTATGTTCCAGAAATGAAGTGTAACCTCTTAAGTATTGGACAACTTGTTCAAAAGGGGTATAATGTATTTTTTGAGGATGATGTTTGTACCATCATGGACAAACCACCCAGAAAACAGTGTATTGATGAAGTGAAGATAACAAGGAACATGATGTTCCCTCTTAGAATGAGAGCAGATTTGAAGAATGGTGAAGAGAAAGCAGCAGTTGCACAAGAGGCTATCCAAACCAAACCAAAAGATGAAAATTGGTTGTGGCACTTGAGATTTGGACATCTCAACTTTGGAGGTCTTAACTTGTTGAACAGAAAAGGAATGGTAAGAGGGTTACCATTGATAGAGAAACCAGAAAGCCTTTGTGAAGGTTGTATCTTGGGGAAACAACACAGAGAAGGTTTTCCTTCCGGGAAAAGCATAAGGGCAAAGGGACCCTTAGAGATTGTCCACTCAGATTTGTGTGGACCGATGCAAACTCCATCGCTTGCTAGCAGCCACTACATGTTAACATTCATAGATGATTTTACAAGAAAAACTTGGGTTTACTTTTTGAAAAAAAAAAGTGAGGTGTTTGAAAGATTTTGCAATTTCAAAGCATTTGTGAAAAACCAAAGTGGGTTGCACATCAAAGTCCTAAGGACTGATAGAGGAGGTGAATATATCTCTAAATATTTTCTACGTTTTTGTAGAGAAAATGGTATTCAAAAGCAGTTTACAACTAGATATACTCCGCTGAAAAATGGAGTAGCCGAAAGGAAGAATAGAACCATAATGGACATGGTAAGGAGTATGTTAAAGGCAAAGAATTTGCCTAATGATTATTGGGCTGAAGCTGTACATTGTGCAGCGTACATTTTGAATAGGTGCCTTACAAAAGCAGTTATGAACAAAGTGCTAGAAGAGGCATGGAGTGGCACAAAGCAAGGTGTCACACACATGAAGGTTTTTGGATGTGTGGATTATGCACACATACCGGATCATCTAAGGAAGAAGTTGGACAGCAAGGAGGAGAAATGTATTTTCATTGGATATAGTGAGGAATCCAAGGCTTACAGGTTATACAACCCATCCACCAAGAAGTTTATTGTGAGCAGAGATGTTCAATTCATTGAAGAGGAAGCTTGGGATGGAAGCATAGAGAAAAAAGTGAATGTTAAACACTGTTTATCTCATGATGAAAATGATGATGAATTGGCTGAAATACATCCCCAAATAGTAGCACCAACACAAAAGCAGCAAAGCACACCCTTGAGGAGAAATGAAAGTTCTTCTCCAAGCACACCACAAGGAGGAAATTCAAGTGCTTCTTCAAGCATTTGTACATCTAATGAAAGAGGTAAGAAGTTCAGAAATTTGAATGACATTTATGCACAAGAGGCAGCAAATGAAGGTATCAATTATTTGTTTTCTTTATATTGTCATGTTGAAGACCCTATCCACTTTGAAGAAGCCATTGAGGATAAGAAATGGATAGAAGCTATGGATGAGGAGCTTACTGCCATAGAAAGAAACAAGACATGGGATTTGGTTGAACTCCCAAAAGGTAAAGATGTCATTGGAGTTAAATGGGTCTACAAGACCAAGAGTAATGCTGAAAGAAAAATAGAGAGACACAAGGCCAAACTTGTTGTCAAGGGATATAAGCAGAAGCATGGGATAGATTATAAAAAAACTTTCGCACCGGTTGCTAGAATGGAAACCGTGAGAGCAGTGCTGTCCATAGCAGCACAAAACAAGTGGAAAGTTTACCAAATGGACGTAAAGTCAACATTCCTAAATGGAGTGTTAATGGAAGAGGTTTACATTAAACAACCTCTCAGATATGAAAATAAAGGCCAAGAGCACAAAGTGTGCAAGTTGAAGAAAGCTCTTTATGGGCTGAAGCAAGCGCCAAGAGCGTGGTATAGTAGGATAGATTCCTATCTACTGGAAAATGAATTTGAAAAGTGTGAGGGAGAACCCACCCTCTACATCAAAGAAAAAGATGGTAAAATGTTGATTGTAGTTTTATATGTTGATGATGTTATTTTCACAGGTAATGATGATTACCTTATTGAAAAGTTTAAAAAAGTCATGAAAGAATAATTTGAAATGACTGACATGAGTTTGTTGAAATACTTCTTAGGAATAGAAGTAGAACAAGATGAAAATGGGATTTTTATCTCACAGGAAAAGTATGTTAATGAAGTGCTTGAAAGATTTAATATGCAGGAGAGAAAAGTAGCGATCACTCCCACAGTGATGGGATTAAAACTCAGCAGAGATGACAGCAGCAAGGATTTTGATCCTGGCTTGTATAAGAGCATAGTTGGCAACCTCATGTATTTGACTGCAACTAGGCCCGACATAATGTATGCTGTTATTTTGATTTCCAGATTCATGGAGAAGCCAAAGGATGCACATTGGCAGGCAGCGAAGAGAATTCTGAGGTATGTTAAAGGAACCAAAAGGTATGGCATTTTATATACTGCTTCAGAATGTTCAGATTTAGTTGGATACACTGACAGTGATTGGGCTGGAAGTGTAGATGATCAGAAGAGCACTTTTGGTTATGTTTTTCACCTGGGTTCAGGAGCCATTTCATGGGCTTTTAAAAAGCAGCCCATTGTAGCATTGTCTACAGCAAAGGCAGAATATGTGGCAGCTACAGCAGCAGTGTGTCAAACAATTTGGATGAGAAGGATGCTAAGAAGTTTGTGCCAAGAGCAGACAAATGGAACTGTGATTTTTTGTGACAATAGCTCAGCTATTGCATTATCGAAGAATTATGTGTTTCACAAGAGAACGAAACACATTGACACAAAGTTTCATTACATCAGAGAATTGGTAAACAATGGTGAAAATGTTTTGGAACATCGCAGAACTCAGGAGCAGTTTGCAGACATTCTAACCAAGCCATTGGGACAGAAGAGTTTCGAATTTTTAAGAAAATGCCTGGGTATGACTAATAACCCAGCAGTTGAAAGTAAGGGGGAGTGTTGAAATGTTACTTTCAACAATGGCTGTGCAGAGCCGCTTTCCATTTTCAATTTCCAGTTTTATGTCCTCCACCCGCTTTCTAAATGCAATGAACAGTCAGTTCAGATTTTGTTGGAATCGGCGCAGTCTTTTATTTGAAAGACAATGTTTTATTTTGTTCAGGGATAGTCTCTGTTTTTGGCAAAACAGAGTACTTTTATATTTTTCACACAGTCAAGCAGATATTTTTAATGTACATGGACGTTTTTTTATTAACCCCGGTGGTCCCGACAGTGTCTTGTTGATGTGGCGAGTTCCGCAAGTGGAACAAACTCACATAATAGACAGAACTCTTTTGTTTTGTTTGCGCTGATGCGATGAACAGAATCGCAATCGTTTTATATTAATAATTGCCCTCCACCATAGCCAAGGTCCGCTGGTCCCACAAGACCACGTGGCAGTCTATTATACAATCACAAAGTTTGAATCAGGAGTGCCATTTTGGTTGGTCCGATTGCAATATGCAATGGTGGACCCGACGGTTTTATTATGGCACAGTTTATGTTTTGACTTCGGGTCCGATCCTTAATCACAATCGGAAGTCCGACGGTTGATGTTTTGTTTTTGTTTGAAGTCTGGACCCGACGTAGTTATTCAACAGAGTTTATTTATCATAGCATCTGGTTTGTAATCGGCAATCGGAAGTTCGGTTGGTCATTTTGTTTTGTTGTAAGTCGCGGACCCAATGCAAGTATAGACTGAAGTTAAATTTTATGATCGCGCGATTCAAAGCGCATTTGTAATGTGGGTCCCCGACGACATTAGTTTTTAAATTGATTTGTTCTTTAGTTTAAGTTTTAATATAGTTTTGATATAGTTTTTAATATGCGCAGCATATAAAAGAAAAGGCCCGAGAGCTTGTGTTGTATGATGTAACTTTTGTTTTATGCACATCAGTGCGTTTTCTCAATAGACACAGTGTGTTAGTTTTTGCACAGCAGTGCGTTGGTTTCATAGTGAGACATAGAGTTGGTTCGTGCACTGCGTTTTGGCAGCAGTCACATTTTTGTAATCCCTCTCAGTGAGGAAGAAGTGTAATAGTTTTTTTTGAGTTGTTGAATGGAATAGAAGTTTGTTTTCAAAGTGTTGAACTCTGTCTCCTATCAAGAATTTTATATTTCTCTGTGTTTGAAGAGGAGAGTATTACTCTCTCCATTGTTATTCTAGAATTTTCATATATTCCAACAATAAGTACCGCCAATATTTTGGCTTTAAAATTTCAAAAGGAAGACAAGTTTGAATTTCATTAGCAAATTTGAAGCATTTTGCACCAAAGTTAATGAATTCGCAGCAAATTGTTAGTGACCAGCTAGTCGAATGTTATCAGTTTTCTGCTCATTTTTTTTAACAGTTGAACTGTCATAGACACAGAAAAATTTAAAGAAAGTTTAGTAACATGAGATAGTGGCCTACTCTTCATAATAGCAACTTTACACCTTGGTTTATTGCGTGGTTCACTTATATCCCTGCAGAATTAAACATCTTATTCAGCAAAATGCTAGAAGGCACCCAAAACCTTTACACCTTGGTTTATTGCGTGGTTCACTTATATCCCTGCAGAATTAAACATCTTATTCAGCAAAACGCTAGAAGGCACCCAAAAATTTCCAGCATGAGTATGGGATACACTGTGAAGCTGGCTAAAATGGACAAATTACACTACACTGTGAAGCTCGCTAAAATGAAAAATTGATTTTTGTTATATAAATTATTACTAGATTATTCATTTTTATTAATTTCAATGCAGACAATTCCGGTGGGGAATGAAAATTTATGGCTGTTGATCATTCAGGCTACGAATTTGTTGACCAAAGAATGGATCTGAAACTGGTTCCATCTTGGCGCCAAGAACTTTCACTGCTTGACCAATTTTTTTAAATGCTACAGTAAGGTTTTTTATCAATTCAATTGACCAAGTACATTTTCAAATTTTCCTGACGGATTTGAATTTCAAATTTTCCTGGCCTCAGATAAGTTTACATTTTCGAGTCCATGCTCTACACATCTTATGATTTCGCTTTCAAATTCAATAATAAGAAAGAAGATCGCAAGGGAGAGGAGCTTAAGGTAATTATATACAAAGATACCAGATGTAATCTTGAATGAAAACGTTAAGGGTCTGAGAAATTTTCATAAAATTATTCTCGTGTGGGCGTTTGAGCTGACGCTGGATTACAAGTTACGTAGTCATTTCTCCAGATGAAAAGCATGTAGTATTTGGTGGCCCCCTATTTGGGTTTTAATTCTTATTTTAGGTTTATTTGATGGTAAGCATGTTAGTTTGGGTTCAATTCTTACTTTGGGTTTATTTGATGATATGCAGCTTAGATACCTTACAATAATTTAGATTTTAAGGGGCAAATTACTAATATTTAGTAACTTTTATCATTAGAAGATTATATTAATTTAGATTTTAAGTGGAAAATCTCTTAGCATAATATTCAGTAATTTTATGTGGAAAAATTCTTAGTATAATATTCAGTAGTTACATTTGTGAGTGATAGTTTTAATAAATATTTTATAAAATTTATTGAAAGGTATTGGAATATTATTATTTTTTATTATATTGAATGTAATATTTATATTAAAATCTAATATTTTGAACTATATCAGTTTGTTTAGTAATTTTATAGCCCGCAGATTAACAAAGGTTTGATATATTTAACGAATTTTTTTATAAAATTTAATGAAATGTATTAGAATATTATTATTTTTTATTATATTGAATTTTATATTTAATATTATATTAATTTGGTAAGGGAATTTAAATAAATTTAATAAAGAAATTTAAAAATAGTTTCATATGGGGTTTTGGATAGTGCATTCTTTGATGTGAAGTTATTGGTTCAATTCCCCATCCTAATAAGGGTGATATATTGGACATGATGAAGATATAGTCTTGTCAATAATTTTCATATAAATGTTTAGGCTCATGATTCATATATAGACATGAATGGTTTCTTCTCTAAATTATAATCTTCCCCAACATATAATTGGCAAGTGTAATTGTCATCATTTTGTTTTATTAAATAAATAAGTTTATATTTCATAACATAACAGTGTAATAAATTCAAATTCATGATTGAATAAATCAAGTTGTTAAAAATGAATTCTTAGCATAAGAATATTTTTTTTTGGTTACTTGATTATTCAATTTCATGTTGATATACTAACCTAAACAAATTAGTTATTGTTATACAAACTCTGACAATTAATGCACTCAAATGACTTAATAAATTTAATAGTTATACAAACAATTTTAAAATACCTTATTAACATTGATAGTGGAAATCCATTCCCTATTACACATCATGACATGAATATTATTTCTATTGTATTCGATATAATTAATATAATTAGTGTATTAGGGAAAAATGATTATTAACAAATTTAAGGTTATATATATATATATATATATATGTGGTGATGATGATGATGATGATGATGGTTAATGTTTATTGATACCAAACTTTGGTCTATTAGAATTAAAGAAACAAATTATTTAGTTTATTTTAAAATTGTACTCTTATTCTTAAAGAGCTTGGAGAGAAGCATCCCGAGCTCACTATAATTTTGACATGGTAAAAGGCTAGAAAGGTTTGTATTGCAACAAAGATTATGAAACTGAGATCTACTGTGGGTGTATGCAGAGCACCCTAAGAGGAAGTGATTTTCATCTTCAATGTTTATATTCTCACAGATATTGCAGATCCTTTCCACCCACAGTGTTTTAGGAACTGCCCAATGATGTGTTTCAAAATAGAGCTCATGAGAGTTCGTTCTTATAAGAGACTATATTAATTTTTTTCTTTGTGCTAGTTAAAACAGAGAGATACTTTTGATCTTCTAGAGTAGGGTTGATGACCTCCTTATAACATCTTAATTTTCTTTTAGCCTCTAAATCTTTCTCACACCACATTTTCTCTTTAACCTTAGAAGTAACAATATTTTTAATGTTATTAATATTTTACAATGCAACATTTTCATCAATCTCCCAATATTATATATATAAGTATTATAATATTAAGTTTTTAGTTTTTTTATAATGTTATGTTAAAAAAAAATAATAATAAATATTATTATAAATAATTTTATAATAAATATTATCATTAATAATAACAATGACATTCTAATTAAAATTGATTTTTAATATTATTATTAACACTATTAATAATAATAAAAATATTATTAATATCATTAATATAATATTAATAATGTTTAAAAAATAATGTTAATAACGTTATTAATAGTAATAATTTTTAAAACGTATTAAAATTTAATGTTTTTTTGTTTGTCTGTCAAGTTGTTTGTGATCCTCCAGGCTTGACCTGTGGCTTGAGGAGCTACGACCTAGGGACATCTAAGACACCAATGTCAAGTTGTTTGTGATCCTCCAGGCTTGACCTGTGGCTTGAGGAGCTGCGACCTAGGGACATCTAAGACACCAAAGTCAATTGGGGCTTACACCTTGCCTGGGCCACACCAACCCTTTAGATTTTTAACATGTCTCTTCCCACTAACAGAGGGCACAACCACCCTTGTAAAGTTTGATCTTGAGTCGCCTTGTTGACAAGGCTCATCCTCACATTAATATTTAATTTTATTAACATAATAATATTAAAATTATTTATAAAATTAAAATTATTAATATTTTATTAATATTATCAGTTACACTAGCATTGTTAATATAAATAGTATTATATTACTATAAATAGTATTAATATTCATATTGAAAAATAATATTAATATTGCTTATTTTATAATAATAAATAATATATTCAGTGTAATAATATGATTAACATTATATTAGTATTACGATTATGAGTAATAAATATCATTATTAAAATTTTCATTGTAATCACATGCTAATCAAATATGGTAAAACAAACTCATTTATGGTCATACATTATCAAACATTGTCAATATAATTAATTATTGTCACTCATATTCGACAATACACAACCTTAGTTATCCATATTTAACAATTTTATTAATAACATCATCAATAATAACAATATTATTAATAATTTCATTAATGTAATGTTAAAGATATTTAAAAAATAATGTTGGTAATGTTATTAACAATAATAATTTTAAAAATGATTAGCATTTAATGTTATAATAAAATTAAAATGATTAATTACATTAAATTATAACATTTAAATTAATAGTATTTTATTGATAATATTAACATGATTAATTACATTAGCATTGTTAATATAAATAGTATTAATATTAATATTGATAAATAATATTAGTAATGTTTAATTTATTATAATAAATAAGAGTTTTTTAATAAAATTAGATTTTAAAAATTATTTTCACTCTAACCATGTGATTAACATTATTATTGATATTACTATTGATACTAACAATAAGCAGATATTAGTATTAATATTATTAAAAATAAATAACGTTATTAACATTTGCATTGTAATCATTCTAATTAAATATGGTAAAACAAACTCAACCATAGTCATACATGGTCAAACATTGCCAACATTGTTAATAATTTTCACTCATTATCCCCCATGCTTGATAATACACAAACTTAGTTAGTCATATTTAACCATGGTTAACCTTGATCAACCATATTAGCCTATGGTCAACCTTAGTCAACCATAGTAATGTGTCTCAACCTAGACAACCCCTTGGTCTACCCATTCCTAATGGCCAACCATAGATCAACCAATGTTGGAATGGCTAAACATGGTTTCTAATATTATTAGGGTTTCTAATATTGGGCTTAATATTCTTTTTTATAATATATTAGGGTTCAATATTTCAGTTTATAATAAATTAGGGTTTAATATGGTTTAGAAATGTGTCTAATGTCGCATTGTGACAAACATTATTTAATTGCAATAATCGATCTAACAATGATTGTTGCAATATTACACTACATTGGAATTTATTCACCGCAATGCGACATTAAAAAATTGGGCTTTATAGGTTTATAATATTGGGGTTTTTAATGTTAGGGTTTATAATTTTTGGTTTAAAATTGTGATGTTGGAATGGTTAAAAAATCAATCCAATGTCGTAGTGTGACAACCATCATCGTAATATGAAAAGCAATGTGATAATCATTCTCACAATGATACATTCCATTATAATTTCTTCAATATCACATTGTGACATTTAATAAATCAGGGTTTAATATTCTCGTTTATAATATTGGGTTTAGGGTTTATAATCCTATAGTTTATAATATTAATCCTATGATTTTAATTCCCTTGGGTTTATAATATTAATCCCTTTGGTTTATAAACCATTGGGTTAATTAATCCTTGGGTTTATAATACTAATAAATGCTTGGGTTTATTGATCTCTTTGGTTTCTAATATCAATAAACCATTTGGTTAATTAATCTTTTGGGTTTATTTTATTAATCCCAAGGATTAATAATGTCAATTCCTTGGATTTATTGATCCCTTAGGTTTATAATATTAACCCCTTACGTTTGTAATATTAATCCCTTGGGTTTGTTAACTACTTTGGTTTATAATATTAATCCCAAGGTTTTATAATATTAATCCTAATATTTATAATCCCTCTGTTTTATAATGATAACTCTAGGGTTTAATATTATTTCCTTGGGTTTATAATGTTAGGGTTTTTAATATTTAGTTTTGTATTAGGGTTTCATATAATGAAATTTTAATCATACAAAAATATATGCAACGTCATATGACAAGCATCATCAAATTACAACAAGGAGTGTAACGATCATTGTCACAATGATACATTTCATTGAAATTTATTCAATGTCACATTACGACAGTTGATAAATTAGGCTTTAATATACTGTTTTATAATATTAGGTTTAGGGTTTATAATATTAATCCATTGGGTTTATTAATATTTTAAGTCTATAATACCAATAATCCCCTGGGTTTATTAATCTCTTGAGTTTATAGTATTAATATTTAATATTTATAATAATATATTAGGATTTATAATTTTAATTTTAGGTTTTCTATATTAATCTTAGGGTTTACACTAGTAGAAAATGATGAAATTAGTGACTAGGTGACTAAAAAGTTAGTCACCACAATTATTTCATGTGAATTACTACTAAATTTGATCAATTTTAAGTGACCAAACTAAAAATGACTAACTTAAATGACTAATTTAGTCTAGGGATAAAATATACGACTAAATAATAAGCGACTAAACTAAAAGAAACTAACATAAATGACTAATATAGTCTAGGATTAAAATATATGACTAGATAATAAGCGACAAAATTAATAATGAGTAACATAAATGACTATTATAGTCCAAGAATAAAAATATGGCTAAATAATAAGTACAACAAGTATATGAATTAGTCATTTCGGTTAGTAATTTTTAATTGTGTCACTCCATAAATGGAAAATTGCAATTTTGATACTAAAGTGTTACATTTGACTACAGGGGTCTTTGAATCCAACTGCAGTGCTAAAATTTAGAGACAAATGGGTCTCTGAATCCATCTACAGTGTTAAAGTTCTGAATAATATTTTGTCTCTAAAGTTTAACACTACAAATGGATTCAAATACCCCCTTATTTGAATCCATCTGCAATGTTAAATTTAGAGACAAAGGGGTGTTTGAGTCCATATGAAGTGCTAAATTTTAGAAACCCTCATATGCA
Source organism: Pinus albicaulis (assembly GCA_034641835.2). Classification (NCBI taxonomy): domain Eukaryota; kingdom Viridiplantae; phylum Streptophyta; class Pinopsida; order Pinales; family Pinaceae; genus Pinus; species Pinus albicaulis. The sequence continues at coordinate 1,380,186,874 of CM076577.1, read as the reverse complement.
ATGTTAAAATTTAGGTAGATGGATTCATTAATGACCCCCTTAAAGGGGTCCATGAATCCATTTATAATGCTAAAATTAGAACACTTTTATACAATCACTACTAAACCAACATAAAAGTTGCTATTAAAATGATTAACCACAACACATATTAACATAGTCAATATCCTTGTCATAAATAGAAAAAATAATGTCTATGTCTATGTATATGTATATGTATATGTATATGTATATATATATATATATGTGTGTGTGTGTGTGTGTGTGTGTGTGTGTGTGTGTGTGTGTGTATATATATATACCATTAGAGTAACTTGAGCTACATTTGAGATGAACTGAAATGACTTCCACTCTAACGCAAGAGTATATTCAATATGTTTCAAGTCTATAATAATAACATATGATTTAGCAAGGGTCGAGGCATCTCTAAGTACACTTGTGGGGTGGTCGCATTCCTTGGAAAAACTACCCTTCTAGATTGAAAGTCATGTTCTTTTTTACTTCTAGGAAAATTTTATAGAGAAATCCAACGTTGGTAATAATTAAAGTGAGTTTAGCTATACTTGAGATGAAATGGAATGGTTGCCACTATAACCCAAAAGTGCATCCAATATGCTGCTAGTATATACTAATAACGCGTGATTTAGTAAGAAGGGTCAATACGTTTGGAGATACACTTGTGAGGTGGTCCTACTCCTTGGAGGCTTCTACTTTTCCAGTGTTATAAATATAGGAAAAATGTATCATCAGGAATTTGAACCTAGCTAGGGGAAATAAAGAACTAAAAAAATACTACAACATTGATAATAATTAATTAAACCAACCAACCAACTAGTTACTCATTTTCCCTCAATAATCCTTTTTACCCTAATTTATTATCTCTCTTGTCAAAATTCTCCACAAATAAATATTACCCTTTCCTTGTATCTAACATGATTGTCTCTTTTTACACATAAAAGTTTTATTTTTCCAACCCTTAATGGAGTATTATTTTTATTGTGTTCACTCAAAAATAAAATGCATATTCACTTTTTTTCAAAAGAATCACTAAATGAAAACTATATTTGAAAACAACACAAATAAAAACCATGAACATTATTTGTCAAAGCCACTAGAGAGTCCCACCACATGGAGAGTTTAATAGCTTTCAAAAATCGTACCTAATTCGTGCCTTATGAAGGAGCAATGACATTAAGAAGTTTAAGGGTGGCCTCTATGGAGCATGGCAAGAAGTAGAAATCACATTAAAAAATAATTTGAGGAGGAAGGCCTCTATGGAGCGTGGCTGGAAGAATGAGGGAAATGGCATGTCAACAATGCACAAAGTAGCAAGAAGCATCAATCACATTAAAAAAATTGAGGAAGGCCTCTATGGAGCGTGCTAGGAAGAATGAGGGTAATGGCATGCCAATGACGCACAACATGGTGGAAGAATGAGGGAAATGACATGTTGATGATGCATAACATAGTGGGAAAAATGAGGGCAATGGCATGGCGACCATGCACAATTTAGGAGACAAGGTAGTGGTATCTGAGAATACTATTTTTCTTTTGCTAGAATTGATGAGACTAAATGGTACAACAAAATCATACATTGCAAATCATTTTGGCGATGAGGATTAGTTCTTGAAGAAGAACTTAGACCTTATTGACAAAAAAATCATTCCCATTTTCCACAGTTTATGAGCCATTGAATGGTTGATTTAGAGTATATAGGTGTTAAAGGTGACTAACCTTTACTCCTCTACTCTTGCTATGGTCCTACTCCCAAAGGGTAGCTCCAATCCTCGTATGAAGAATGAAACTAAATGTAAATTGTGGGTGATTTATTCTGTTACTAATTGCTTTTATGTATAAGGTGATCATTCCTAACAATTTAAACTGGGGTAGGTTTATGTTAATTTTGGGAAAGTAGGTCCAAAATCCATGTTGTGATGCTCATATGATGATGCCAATATTTTTATTGGATTCCTCTTTCAGAGAGGTGCAAGATCGATCTAAAGATCATCTTGATCGGATGAGGAGAACATATATTTTGAATTTATTCCACATGTGAAAGGTTGACCTGATTTATCCCACATGCATTAGAGATGTGTTATACACCCCCACAGATGTCTATATATTGGAGAGAATTGGAGTTCATTATACACACAAATTTTGTGGAGGCATTCTCTTTTTTCTTGGATGGTACTGGAGCTGCGTTCTTGGTTTTGCGTTTAGGGCTTTTTGGTGCAGTGTCTTGGTGGAGTATTCTTAATGAGACGTCTTGGGGTTGTGTGACACATTTGGTTGGATGACCCTATGAAGAATTTGTTGGTCTGATCATCGTAACGCCACCATTCTTTATCTCTTTTTTGGCTTGTCTTCCATTGATCTATTGGTATGTTATATCTGCATCTTACTTTCATTGAGCCCTAGAAATTTAAAGTATATTTGCATCTAGCATAGAACATCTTAAGAATTAACATGGTATCAGAGCTAAGGAGAAGAAAAATCCCATCTCAGAATCTGGGGTAGTGAGATGTGAAGTTGTAAGTGACAAGCGGATGATTGTGGCCTCCTAAATTCGAAATCACGACAAGCTTAAAATGCTTCAGAATTCGGAATTACGGCAAGCTTAAAATTCTTTAGCATTCAGAATTACGATAAGCTTAAATGCTTCAGTTTGGTCACCTTAGACCACTAATCGCCGCAGCCTTTCTAAACTCATTCAAAGCAACCCCTGCCAAATCTCTTCCATTTTTGTGCACTTCATGGCTATTTGTCGTAGAATTCATTCTTGCCGTGAGAATGAATCCATGAGAGCCGCAATGAGAGCTCCAGTTTGTTGGCATTAAAGCAGCGAGGGAAAATAGGACCATTTGATAGTGGCCTCATATTTTCTTCTAATTGACAGAAGGTGTTGCAGCATTGGGTCAAATATTTATAGAAAATTATTAAGGGCGTATAAATTTTTATGTAATGGGCCTGATTATTTAAATGGTCATACAAATCAAAGATGAAAGGTCCCTGTAACTGCTTAATTGAAGGGCCACCTATCCATTAGAATTGATTTGAAGGACGATTACAGAGGTTGTATTATCAAATTTGAAGGCCAAATAAAGGCACACACAAATGCTTTGGGGTCTAATGTTGTGACAACATGCACTGGAAACCTCTATGTCTAAAAGTGTGATTTTCTCATGAGAAATTTGCTAATAAATTGAAACACAATTTAAATATTGTTGGGAAAGAGTGACATCGATCAAGTGTTGCATCATAAGGCATAGTCACATACAGAGTGATGTGGACGAGCTTATGGTATTGTGTGTTGGAATGCATGAGTCTGTCGGGTTGATTGTTGGTCAAAGGGTGATATCATCTAGGCTGAGCAAAAGCGGCGGATCATATGGAATGATTAGGAGTCAAAGTCAGTTTGGAGAGGTTTTGACTGTCGTGCGTCATTTCATAGGACGAGCATGACAATGACCCTTAATCGCTGAGCATACATCAGATATCTATATCGACTGTGATCTACAGAGACCAAAATATCCTCTCTTCTAAAGCTAAAACTCTTCGGTCGTGTGTAGTTTCTGAGTGGCTCGATCCAAAATTATTCTAATCAATTGTTGATATAGGAATACGAATTTCCTGTGAATTCAATGAGGTTGAATCTCTTACTTCTGATGAAATTAAGTTGCTAAAATTGTGTCAGAACCGACTCCTTAATAGTTTCAAGCTCCAATTATCATCTAAATATCAATTTTCGGATGGAATTCAAATTTTCAGAAAAATCCGCATTTTGGATTTATTCAAAATTCTTAGTATATTTGGGCCGAGAATTTGATCCCTCTAGTAGAACATAGTTTTGACATTGGTGGATCGTTTAATGGTACATCATCTAGCTATGGTTGATTATAGTGAGAATATTCATATTCGTGAATTATGAAAGTTATGATAGTCAATAATTAATCATTCTTTTAAAAGAAGTTTTGCTGAAGCTGATTGAAGAATCTAAATCCACTCTCAATTTGAAGAGTGTATTTTGTCATAGAGAAGATCTAAATATAGACAACAGCCACAACAGAAGGAAGCTCGGTCCACTTGAAGTGATCTCAATTACAGAGGACCGAAACATTAGGTTCTCCTACCTATTATAGCACATATACCTTGACGAGGACATACTACCTTATCTTTTCTATGTTTCGGTCAAGGGTTAAAAATGGAATTCTAACTTTTATAAGTTTGGTCCTATGGATAACTTGTGTTGAGGGCCCGGATAGAAAGACAAAAACTATGGACAACACTTTGGAAGGGCCAAATTTTTTTCAGCTCAGACCTATCACAAACTAGAGGACATTTGTTAATTACCTGTCATATCCCTTGAACAAAATCTACATACAGTGCCTTATACCTGTCTCCCTTGGGAAGGGTCAGATTTATGAATAATGATGAATGAGCAGTAGACATTAAAGTAGTGAACAGTGAACCTAGAGGGATGTACAAGTTAAGAAAATCTTGAAAGAGGACATATTGGAGCATATCGTTGGCCAGATTTTGAAGAGGAACCATTGTGAGGACAACTTCAGGCATTTTGGTTGAAGTGTTTTGGAAGCCATTATTGGGACAACGTAGGAAATTTTCCATTGTGACTAGATCAGGAAGGTACCATTTGATCACCAATGCATGAATGCCAAAATTGCAGTCCTTGATTGGGCCATCTACTTATTTAGGGAAATGATGTTGGAAAACTACTATAAGAAGGTAGAAAAAATAAGCGTGGGTGAATAAGATTCAGGCCCATGTTTACAAAGCCCCTTCTGAGTTGGTTTCTGGGATACCCGAATTCAAAAATAATCATGAAGGAATTTGTCAAGGTTGTGCCAAAGGAAAGCATACATGACTTTTATTCATTCCTCAAGTGTCACAAAGACATATGATATACTGACTTATCTAATATGCTTGAGAGAATGTTATTACAGATGTCTTCTCTCACAAGAAGAGTTGGCATTAAGAGGGACACCTCAACCATGTATGCTCCTGAGCAAATGATGTCGTTGGAAGAAAGAAGAGAAGACCCTCATGGCTCAGGGGTACTCTCGAGGATGCCGAGAGTCATATGCCCCAAAGGGGGAAATTCTGAGAAAGAAAGAAGCTGTATAGATACTAAGGGTATCTAGCAGCCATGAGTACAATCGTAAAATTTGAGCCTGGATCATTTGAAGAAGTCGTAAAGCATCAAGTCTGGAAGGATTTTGTACATGAAGAAGGATGATGTCTAGGATATGGTCCCGACACCGGAGGAAAAAGTTGTTGTCACCTCAAAATGGCTCTACAAGATCAAGCATGGATCTGATGGGATTGCTGAAAATAAGAAGGCAATATTTGTTGCTCGAGGCTTCTCACTAAAGGAAGGCATAAAATTTGATGATATACTTGCACCTATAGTCCGATATACTACCATCTTATCTATTATTTCGTTTGTTGCAATACAAGGATGGATTCTACATCAGATGGATGTGAATACCACTTTTCTGCATGGTTCTATAAAGGAAGAGGTATATGTGGAGAAACCTCTAGGGTTAGAAGTCCGAGATAGAGACACTCATGTATGCAGGTTGAAGAAATCCCTCTATGGGTTGAAGCAAGCTCCTAGGGCTTTGTATGAGAGGATAGATAGCTACTTGATGAAGCTGGGCTTCACTCGAAGTAATGTTGATCTAAACCTTTGATTCGAGGTTGACAGAGAAAAGACTCTCATTCAGGTTCTCTATGTGGACGATCTTTTCCTGACAGGTGTTATTCCTCTCATTCATCAGTGGAAGATGGAGCTCACTTCTGAGTTCGAGATGAAGGACCTAGGACTAGTTCATTAAATATTAGGCCTAGAGGTCTGGCAGAGACCTTGTGAGATTTTCCTCTCTCAAGGAAAATATTTTGTGAAGTTTCTAGAAAGATTTGGTATAGTGGTCTATAATTCTGTGTCGACACCGATGGAGCTCAACTTTAAGAAGTTGAGTGGAAGTGATGCTAGGCCCGTGCTAACAAATCCTAAAAAGTATCATTAACTCATAGGGGCCCTAATGTTCTTAGGGAACATCCATCCGGACCTATGTTATGCAGTGAACACCTTGAGTTAGCACATGGTTGATCCTCATAACATTCACTAGGTTGGTGCCAAGTAACTCTTGAGATATCTCGGGGCACGATAGACCATGGGCAGAGATACACTGTTGGGAGTTTGAGACTCCATGGATATACTGATGCTGATTAGGCTAGTAGTGTGGTGGAGCGCAAGAGCACATCTGGATGCTACTTCACACTTGGGTCTGCTTCTAGCAAGAAGCAAAATTCGGTAGCTTTGAGCATCCTTGAGGCCGAATACATTGCAACACGTATGGCCTGTTGTGAAGCCACTTAGTTTTGAAAGATCTTCAGTGAGCTATTCGAGCATGTGATATATGCCACCATTATCCTTTGTGATAACCAGAAGGGGATTCATTTTTCAGAGAATCCCATGTTCCACAATCGATCCAAGCATGTTGATGTATGGTACCATTTTATTCGGGATATGGAAAAGTAATGTGCCATAAGGCTCGATCATATAGGAACTGATGAGCAGGTCGCAGATATTCTCACAAAGTCATTGGGGAAGTTTATGTTCCTAACCTCCCATGAGAATCTTGGAATCGTGGAACAACCCTATTCTGAGTGTCCTGTTGGACAATCAGATCTGGGAGCTCTAGGGGGCTTTGGGGATACCTTCTTGGAGCTATAAACAGCCACATGTCTAAGCTTTCCAAAACTTTTTGGTGTGCTTCTGCCCCACCGTTATGATATTGATTTGGTTCACCTCTCTCTGATCTATGCCCCGCATGCATCCCACCCATGGATTCCCAGACTCATGGGAAGTACCTCTCATTTGGCCAATGAGGTGGGAAAAGATAGATACTAGTAGCAAAGACTGATGGACACATCGGAGATTGTCGTACTCTCTATGTTTAGGATGGCACGTGTCCAACTACTTAATCTTGGATCAAGTCTAGTGAGGTTTCGGACCTCCAACTGACTTCGGGTTAGTATATGACTCTCTTGAGTCCAAGAGAGGTTTCAGACCTTCAACTGACTTTGGGTTAGTTAAACCAACTTTGGGTTGGTTCCTTTGAGTCCTATATAGGTTTCATACCTCTAAGTTGACTTTGGGATAGCCAGGAGTGATGTCTTTGTGACTTATCTTTTGTTTTGAAATAAAGAAGCCAACGAAGCAAGTTACGGCGGGATGACGCATGATGTTTGGATGGCATTGGTGGATGTAGTTCTTCCTAGTTGAGCGGGAGAGTTAATTGGTCAACTAGGTCCAAAATCCATGTTGTGATGCTCAGATGAAGAATCCAATATTTTTATTGGATTCCTCTTTCGGAGAGGTGCAAGATTGATCTAAATATCATCTTGATCAGATGAGGATAACGTTTATTTTGAATTTATTCCACATGTGCAAGGTCAGCCTAATTTATCCCACATGCATTAGATATGTGTCACACACCCCCACAGATGTCTATATATTGGAGAGACTTGGATTTCATTATACACACACATTTTTGTGGAGGCATTCTCTTTTTTTCTTGGATGGTACAGGAGCCGAGTTCTTGGTTCTTCGTTTAGGGCTTCTTGGTGTAGTGTTTTGGTGGAGTATTCTTGATGAGATGTCTTGGGGTTGTGTGACACATTGGGTTGGCTGAACTTATGAATACTTTACTGGTCTAATTGCTGCAATGCCACCATTATTTATCTTTGTTTTGGCTTGTCTTCCATCGATCTATTGGTATGTTCTATCTTCATATTACTTTCATTGAGCCCTAGAAATTTAAAGTATATTTGCATATAGCATAGAACATCTTCAAAATTTAATAGTTTCTTTGGGATGGCCTTCTCTTATGATCTATCATTTGTTAAAAGTATACAAAACCTAGAACACATCAAACAGTACATGCACATTCCTAGTGAGGCCCCAACTATTATAGAATATCACAAACCACCAGATAATGGATAAATTCATGGCAATATGGAGTACCTAGCACAAAATGTCCCATACCACCAATAAATAACTTTATGTACAAGTTCCAAGTGAAGGATCAAATAGGTAGCTACTATTAATTTCCATCATTGTATCTGTAGAAAGTTGCAGGGGGCTTTGAAGGAATAAATGTAGCTAGCAGGGCCCTAATCCTTGTTCTATTCCCTCCCCCTGATAGTGATATAAGTCTGCTTATAGGTGACTGGTACAAAACCAACATTTTAGTAAGTTATTAATCCATCCCTGAAGCATGTACATATCTTGAAATTAAAGAGACTGGCTATGTTCAATTTCAGCCTGTCCACCATAATGCTCTCTTGCAACGTATCAATATTTGACTATATTGTATCTTTGGGCAGATCCTTCGAAGAACACTTGATGTGGGCGGATCTATTGGTAATCCTGATGTTGTTCAAATTAATGGTCATGGGCTACCAAATGAAATAGTGAATATAATGGAACAAGTTACTTATCATTGAGCTCTATCATAAGGCAGTTTGTTAGATTTAGTATAGGTGTGTCTATCCTTTCAACGATTCACAAGATCTTGTTTATTTTGATTTTATCTTATGGCTATTTAATCCATTGCTTCTTCTCTTAAGATGTATATAAAATGACCCATCTGTTAATTAAGTTTTTTGTGCCAATCTTTCAAAGTGATAATAAACGAATTCGTGATAATGACTATGCACCCATTTAGTTGCGATGCATTTTTTTGATTAAATAGATTTTGAGAAGTAATTTTTAGGAATATTAGGATGTGAGAAGTAAATAATATGTTCAAATATACAACTATGTGTTAGTCATCAGTATTTTTTACTTGTTAGTGATGACTGGTTGTAACAGCCTAGTTTTCCAACAACCAACCTAAAATTTGTCAAATTTGCCCGCTGGGAAAACACCTATAAAACTTTTTGCTCTCCTACCTTTTCAGTCCGCCCATGACGAGGTGACACCCCATTATCAAACCCTACCTAGCCTCAGCCATACTAGTCTGCCTATCAGCTCTAAAAAGACAATCCAAATCTGTTCAAAAAGCCTCCCCTAAGTTAGGAAGTGGCGCTTTAAGGCATTTCACCCTTGGAAACCATCAAAGGGCCAAAAAACCTCCATCTACTACAGACTAGTCACAACAGACCTCTCACTCTGCTAATGAAGTTAGTCACAGCCCTAAGTAGTGCCAATTATACACCCTTAAGTCTCAGCAATACATGGACCATGATCTCAAGCTGATTTTAGGTGTTTTACATTGTTTGGTGGATTTTACAAGGACAAGAAACATGTCAACATCTCAGAAGACTATTTTCAGCTCCACATGAGAAGACAGTTGCTTCTCAATATGATCATGAGCCTGAGATGCACCTATAGGGAAAAGAGTTACTCATCAAACTCTTGCAACTTCATTTAGCTCGAAAAGACAACAGAAGAAAAAGGCAACATTGTCAAGAGACTGTCGATAAGTCATGGCTAAAACCTCCTTAATTTATAAGCAAAGGGTTAAGGCGCCTCCTTCATCTACAAGTAGAGGGCGATGGCCAATGTCTGACTTAAAGAATTGCAACTGACTTTAGTCAAAGTTTGTTAATAAACAGTGAGACAGTGACATAGATTTTCTGGAGAACAGTGATGATTGAAGACTGAGGTAAAAGCATTAATGTTTTCACTGTTGTTGGCCTGCCATCATATGTAAGAAAACCCTTGTCAATATGTTCATCAGGTAGCCTACATGTGGCTGGGACAGAAGGTTGACAAAGCACAGATATTTTTCCAAGAGAAAAAGGCCTCCTTCATTCATAAGCAGATGGCCAGGGCGTTAATTGATTTCAAGCTCTGTATGATTAGAGAAGCAAGGTAAGAGACCAAATGAAAAGCAGGGGTACCACTGCAATCCAAGGAGGTCAAAATTATCTCTTAACAAGGTTTTGACAAAAGACAGTCCACAGCTCCAACAAAATAAATTTTGAACAGTGGTAATAAGATGAGTCATTGCACGGGTGAAAGGACATAATAGTGATTATGTTTCAAAGTATTGGTCTGCTCCATTCATAAAAATATGTCCTTCAGGTCGCTTATCACAAGTTGACAAAGAAATTTTGAGTTTTTCTCTTCCCAAGAAAGGTATTGAAACTAGACCCAGTGTTTCATAAGCATGCAAAATGGATTTTGCTATACTTTCTGTTTCTGGAGAAGGTTTTAAAACAAATATAAACCTGTTCTTTATAAAAGGTTAATGGTATCATATTAGTGCATTTTGAGTAAGGGAGGGGTGTTAGGAAAAGAACCTTTTTAGACAGAGAATGATAAACATAGGTGAGTGCAACTGCAGTTTTGCACCTATGATCAAAATTAGTTCCACAGTGGGCATCACTAACTCTGGAGCATTAAGAGCAAGGTATGTAGGCCACTGTCACAAAGATGGACACTTTCCCTTTGAAAACAAATCAAGATACTCTGCTGCTACAATTTGAATAAGGGTAAATCAGTAAGTTCTAGAAACGGTATGCAAGAGTTCCATTACATTTGAAGCATAAGGCAAAATTATAAACTGACAGTTTCATCATCTTGGGAGAAAGGTTGTGAGAGCAGATCTTCAACATCCTTAAAAAACCAAACAGTTAGATCAGTCTGGCGATCTGGAGATAGGTTGATATTTTTGATTGAATGGCTTTTTATAACACAAGTTTCGCACTTGCAGTGATCTACAGGCTTTCTTATCCACAGTCAAAAGGTAGCTCCCATAATACAAAGTCACCATAGACGAGGATACAAAAATAATAGGTGGGAGAAAAATTTGAAATTACAAATATCAAAAAGGAGGACCCTTGTACCCTCTAAATTAGCAGCAGTTAAAATTTCAATTTCTCAAAAAGGATAAGGGAGCCTCACTCATTAACAACTAGTCTTTACCACTATGATGCATATCCAAACAGAGGACAACAGTATATGTGTTGAAAGCTGTGAAAGAAGAGTTTCCAATTTTTTATTTAAAAACAAAAAGCTTTTTCAAACTTTTCGAAAAACCCTCTCCAAGTCAAAAGTAAAGGGATCGTCGGCCTTTGTACTTTTCAAAGGGATAAAAAGCGTGGCAAAGTCATTTTTGAAATCCCCCAAGCATGAGCAAAGCGTTCCTTTGAAGTTCACAAGGTCGGAAAGACAAGTTTCAAATTGGTTTGCAGAGTTTTGAATGCATTTTAACCGCACGTCGCTCCTGTGCGCGGAATTTCCACAGAGCTACAAAGGCGCGCGACGCTCCTGTGCAAGCGTGTGGCGCTCCTGTAGCTGCGGGTCACAAGGGCCCGACAAAGCCATATAACCACGTTTGCACGACGTTCTTCTTCCTAAGAGTGCCGCGCATGGTTTTAACCTCCAACACGCCTCCAAATCACTCCTAAAGGCTGCTACAGCTCTCCAAAAGGCCTGCCATGATTTGTAGAGGTATTTTTATGCGCCCCTCTTAGTTTTTCAAAAAAACGGTTAAGTGGTATAAAGGGTTAGAAGGCCGCAATTTCAAGCTTTGGTGTGAAAACAAAGTGATGTGTTCCTGTTGACTGGTGAAACATCAAATGCTTGTAAGCTTTATTTTTATTAAAAAACCATACGATTTCCCTCACTACTATGGTGAAACAAGGTTGAAACTGTCAAGCATATGCATTGTTTGAAACTGTAAGAAATCTTCCATGTACAGTTGGAAGGTGTGTGGATCAGATTAGTGCAAGGAGCAGTAGAGTATGGAGAAGGCAGTTTGTGTGAGAGGAGTATTTTACAGTTTGAATGATAGAAGAGTGTTTGTGATATCATAAAAACATCTCAAAACTCTGTCACCTTGTCCCTTAAAAAACAGTGACTGCTAACTGTGTAAATCCACTGTGGTTGACTGTGTTTATGGTGTTAAATTGGTCAAGTTGCCCGATAAGGAGAAAGCAGTATTTTGTTGAAGGGGGGTCTATATCGTTGAGTGCTACATGATTCTACATGACCAATCAAAAGCAAAATAAACTATGTCCTTTAAGCAAAAGTGACTTTGGACTGTATAAAGACACTTTGGTTGACTATGTATATGGTGTGGACTTGGTTGGTTGGGTTGCATACCAAGAAGAGGGCAGGATTTTGAAATTAAGGAGTGTGTGATTTTTGCCTTGGTCAAAGACACAAGAATATATTGTTGTCCTCAAAGCTTCCAAGAGCAGGGTGACCTTATCACAACACACAACAATTTCATTCTGACTATCTTTCTTCATTTGACTGTGTTTTTCTTCTTAAAAGTCTGCTTGTGGATATTGGCTGATTGATATACGAGGGTTGGAAAGGCAGTTTTCTAAAGGAGCAGGGGTTTTATATTGAAAGGAGGCATTTTGCACAAACATCTAAAAACATTGTTTCCTTATTAAAACAGTGGGTTGACAGAGTTTGGTTTAAAGAAGGCATTTCAAAGACAGTGAGGCAGCTTGGTGTTTCAAGGGTGCATTTAGCCCAAGATGCCGCCCAGGAAAGATAGCAGAAGTGGTTTACACAAGAGATATGAGCCAATTTCTACTGAGGAAGTCAATGCACACCCATCCATCCTCTTCAATTTTCATGAGGTGGGGTGTTTGGATTTCTTTCAGAAGGTACAAGAAGTCAAAAGTTTCTCGCCCTTAACACAATTGTGCACCTTGAGGTTTGAAAGCAAAAATTTCCAAGTGGCAGGCCTTGACTTCAAGTTCTCCCCAAGGTCTGTATCCAAGGCCACTAAAATCCCATACATTGGCGAAAAATGGTTCAAGCAAGCCTATCTAGACTTGGATGACTACAAGCCTTTCATCAAGCCCGAGCACAAAGAAACATGCACTGCTGTTTTTCCTTTCTCTCATCTTCTTGCCATATATACTCCTCTGATGAAGATCATAATGAAGTATTTCACTTGTGAAGGAAGATTTTCCCAAGTGTATGCATACCACATCTGACTGTTGATGCACTTCACTAGAACCAAGCAGCTCAATCTCCCTTACTTCTTGTGCAAAAGCATCGAGAAAATGGCCTCCTTAGTCCAGAAGAAACCTCCATCATAGCAAGTAGCTTCTCTTTTCCATCATTCTCTGATTAAAATCATCGTCCTTCACCAGCTGGAGAATAAAGAGGTTCCTTGGGATGTTTTCATCAGTCACCTGGACTTCTCCACTGTCCCTCCAGTCCATACATCCCCCACAACGCCTACTCATTTCCCTTCGCCTTCCTTTAGCAAACCTACTCCTGGAAGACTCAGATTCACTATAGAACAGTCAAGGGAGCATGGAGAAGGAGAGGGAAGTGGCCAGCAAGAGGAGGAAGGAGATGAACATGAAGAAAAAGATGAGGAACAACAGGAAGAAAGTGATGGAGGGCAGCAGCATGATAGTGATGAAGGTGAGCAGCAGCAAGAGCAGGAAGAGGAGAGTGTTGATCAGCAACAACTCAATGATGATGAACAGCAGGAACAAGTGGAAGGGCAGCATTTTGGATAGCAGTTGGAGCAGCAGCTTGAGCCACAAAGCGAGCATGAAATTGAAGCACAACAGCAGCATGATCTTGATGATCAAGGGCAGCAGATTGAACCACAAAATGAACAGGAGTTTGAGGTAGAACAACAGCATGATGTGGGTGAACAAGGGCAGCAGTTTGAGCAACATGATGTTGAGGGGCAGCAACAGTCTCCGCATGACACACAACAGTCCTCTCATGATACACTACAGCCTTCTCAAGAGGCACAACAGCTTCAAGATGAAAGTCAAATTCAAGAAGGTGAGAAACAAGATGATAAAGGCAAAGCAATCATGCCTTCCTCTCCCGAAAAGGCTAAGCCCAAGACAGCAAGGAAGAAAATTCCCACGGTGGTCACTTCAAAAGTGACAAGAACTATCCAGAGCAAAAGAAAATTGCCAAAGAAGCCTCTCACTGACTTGCCTAGAAGGAAGAGCGCAAGACTAGCCTTCAAGGGCAAAGGGAAAGGCAAGGTAGGAGAAAGTCGAGAGCATGGAGGTGCATTGGTTTTCATTCCAATCCAAAGTGATGAAAGTGATAATGAGGCCCGCATTCTAGAAAACCTTCTAATCCATAGAGAGGGCCAAATTGAAGCATTGGAGAATGACCTTCATCGGGCAAAGAACTTCAATCATTTCTTGGAGATGCAAAATAGGCAAATGAGTGTCCATATGGCTGTTTATGAGACATGAGCAATTAAATACAGGAATGAGGCTGCCAAAGCACAAGCAAGGATAGAGGAGCTCATAGGTAATTTTGATGAGGATGAAGAAGAGGACCAGCCTAGGCGAAAGAAGCCTAGAACCATAGGGCTTAAAAGAGCCCTTGAGAGGCAAAAGGAAGAAGAGTGAGCCCTTCTTCAATCCACTCCCCTCACTGCACTACTTGAGCAAGAGATTGAAAGAAATAAGGAGGCATGGCTAGAAAGAGCCAATAAAAATTTGGAGATGAAGCTTTAGAAGGCAAACATGGACTTAGAGCTACAAAGGAAGATGACAAAACATTATCAGAAGCTAAATCAGTTTGCCCGACGCAAGTTAAAGGCCACTCAAGAGAAACTAAAGGAAGCAAAAAGGAAGTGCCCGGCACGGAAAAAGAAGGACACATCAGCACTTGACATTTTGGCTTCAGTTTCGGAGCATGTTGCTGAGGACCCTTGAGGGTCATGCACCCCAATTTTGGGCACTTTTTGACAATTTTTGGTTTTTTGGCATTTTTGAGTTTTTTGTCAAAACTCGTGAAATTCGCCATTTCATTTTGGGGATTCGTCAAAAAAGGAAAATGGTATCATTGGATGCCATAATTTTAGGAACACACCCTCAACGATTTTCAGGACATTTGGAGATCATTTGTCCCCTCAAAATGGCGAAAAATGCTCGCTTTTTACACACTCTGCCCGGTCTATCAGCAGACTGTAATTTTATGGTTTTTTACACACAGGTGTATTTTTGGAGGACTTCCAGGCATCAGATTATAAAAATTTCAGTTTTTATGGAAATTAGACACTCAGAGCTTTCCAATGAGCTATTATGAGCCTCGTTTCGACATCAGGAAGGCTGCCAAATGTTGCTGGAAAGTTAGGGGACCTTTTGCTGGTGTAAATTTTGAATATTTTTGTAATTTTTGAACCTTTAAAAACTGATATTTCCTCATGTGCGTTTAGCTATTTTTATACATAACAAGTTATGCAAAGTCAATTAAATGCCCTTTTTTTAGTATTTTTTAGATATTTGTGAGATATTTTTGTGCCTTTGGCTTTGCAAAGCCTCAAGGACAAATTTAGATATTTTGATTAGGCCAATAGGATGGCAAGTTGAACCATGAGGTTTTCCTCACTTGAGCCTATATATTCCAAAGGCTTTCATTGTAAAACAAGGCTGAAATTGAGAAGAGAAGCAATATATGGTCATATGAGCTTTGGAAGAAAATACTTGTGTTATGCTTTTGGATTGCCTCTTGGATGTTCTTGGATGAATGATGAAGGATTGTTGATGGATTCCATGACTTGGTAGAATGGTATAGTGTCTCTTGCTTTGTTTTTGTCTTCTAGTTTTCATTCATGAATACATGTTTCTTGCTTTCTATAGATCAGTAGAGAACAAATTTGAGACATGCCCATGGAGGCACCTCAAATTTCCTGTTTCTTCATAGCTTCTTTGTTTTCCTCTTCCTAAGTAACATTAAAGAATTCTTGACTACTCTTTAATAATTTAGGATATTGTTGCTTGTTTCATTAATGGTTTTATACATGCTAAGTATGACTTACGGTATGCCCTGCTTACCTATGGCTAGCTATAGTTCCATCCATGAAATTTCTCTTTGACTGATTAGATTATCATTTTGTTGAACCAAGGAGGCCTAGTTCCGATCTAGCCCTTTGCCTAAAACTATGAAAATCTTGTTGTTCAAAGTGCCCAATAACTTGAAGTACTGTGTTTAGGCGTTCCGGCATAGTAAGTTAAGTTGTTTGTCTTCCTTAAGTGTTTTCCCCAAAGTCTGATAGCCATTTCCCAAAGTTAGAAGGTCTTATACTTCTATGCATGGCTTGAATGTTTGTTTCTATGTATTGATTAGTTTATAGCTACATTTTGCATGATTAATGGTTTGCCATACCATGTTTATGTTATCTATTGAAACAATGATGCTTGAAACTCTTTGTTGTTCACAAACTTGATGTCCATTTACTCCATTTTGCCCAAAGATCCTTTCTACCTTGAATCAAATCGGCCCTTCAACAACCTTGTATCGTCATCTAATAGCTTTCTTGACCTTTTGACCCCATAGCCCAGTTAATCTAACATCTTGTTACCTATTTTATATCTTTGATCAGTTTCATCCCTCACAACTTAAAAAACCAAAAAACTTACTTCATAACTAGCCTAAAATCATAACACAATAAGCAAACACATAGATATCCCTTACACTTATAGAGAGAGCCCTCTCTGAGTCCAGGAAGGCTAGGTCCTTGGGCTCCAAAGCTTGGTTTGATGTTACACTGTCATTTGGCTTGCCAATTAGCCAAATCATGGGACCTTAACATAATGGCGATCACGGTGGGACTCTGAGTATTAAACAAACTTTGATTCCCTAGACCTTAAGAAACCTTAAGAATACTATCTGATTGACTTATCCCACCGCTCACTAACATAATGGCGATCACAGTGGGACTCTGAGTATTAAACAAACTTAGATTACCTAGACCTTAAGAGACCTTAATAATACTATCTCATTGACTTATCCCACCGCTCACTAACATAATGGCGATCACGGTGGGACTTTGAGTCAAAACATCCTAAGTATCCCTTAGGAACTCTCAAAATCTCAGTCAAAATTAGAAGAGTAGAATCTGGTTGTCTCACCATCCTAACAAAATGATGAGTCAGTTATAGGAAACTCTTCCAAACCTCAGGACTACATAAAACTCAAAAAACCCCAAAAAACTCCTTTAGATTGGTTTTTGTCAGTACTGGTGGTGGACCATACACACATACCTCAAAACAACTAGAAATCCACCTGGCGACTCCACTAGCCTCTAGTAGGCCTTACTATTTTACCAAACTCTAGGTTACTATCCGATCAACCTATCCCATCGCTCACTAACATAGTGGGAGATGGTAGGACACTGAGTATATAACAGTCTAGCAAACTCTTATAGAATTTTTAGTCCTTTAGATACTTAAACAAGCAAGCAGTCCATAAGATCATTTAGAGTAAACTCTTTTTGTTATCGCCATCCTAGCAAAGTGTCGAAACAAGTTTAGAATACTTTAACAAACCATAGGCTGCACATAAAATCAGAAAAACCTTAAAAAGATTAGTTACTGGTGGTGGACCATAGTTATATCTTCACAAAAATAACCTAGTTCCACCTGGCGACTCCACTAATCCATCTCTTTTATTTTTGACCATCCTTCACCTTAGTAGAACTTTAGAGAGGCCATCCATTCGAAACTTTCACAAATACCACCCTCTCTAAATTCTGGACTCGAAATATGGCTTCACGAAGAATCTACACGAGATCTCACCCAAACCCAAATCTCCCTATCATAGTAGATGACCCAGAGAAGATTCTGTGGCAAGTTTCCGAAGCTGAAAATCTAGCTACCGATAGGCCCATCCGTAAAACAAGATCAGTACCAGAACATCTTACTACCTTGCTAGATTCCTCTTTTGGTTTAGAATCAACAAGAACTCTTTTCAGAAGCAAGTCACATAGTAAGATAAACTCTGACAATATTGAACCCCTAGACCCACCACAGAGTCTCAATAGAGAAGCCTCACCTTCCACACCACCTGACTTTTAGCTTCTCCATCACTTTGTCTCATACCATCGCAGATCTGCTCAAAACCAGGTCATTAGTCCAAGTACATCCGTCACACATGTTCAAACCACCTCAGCCCATCCCACAAGCCCTCATCTGGTACATTATCCATTAGCTCCTGCCATGGCAGCCTGGTACACACCTTTGGTGTTGCCACTACCTTTGGCTCCCCTCCCAAATAAATATCAAGACAAAATCCCACACTTTACCGGAGAAGACACTGCCACATCTCAACAGCATATAAGTAGGATTAGCAATGCTTTTGAATACCTGGAAGTACAAGACGAGACCATCAGAATGAGAATATTTGTCCAAAGCCTGGGTGGGGAACCCAAAACATGGTTCAAAAGCTTGCCTCCAAACACCATCCACAACATCCCAGAACTATGTCAAATCTTCAGAAATAGGTG
Organism: Pinus albicaulis; assembly: GCA_034641835.2. NCBI lineage: Eukaryota > Viridiplantae > Streptophyta > Pinopsida > Pinales > Pinaceae > Pinus > Pinus albicaulis. Next base: position 1,380,168,596 of record CM076577.1, on the reverse strand, counting down.
GGAAGTCCGAAAGAACCCTATTCAAATCCTGTTAGAATATAACAACCTAAAACGGGAAAATGGGGAAAGTGTCCAGGCTTACTGCACTAGGTTCAACAGTGTGTATAACTCCCTCCCACCTCACTTCAAACCCCCACTTGGTTTAGCCTTAGCAAAATTCCCCGAGGGTTTTGATCCAGACATGACATATCATCTGGGAGACAAGGATCCCCCTACCTTAGAGGAAATGCAACAAATAGCCATAAAAGCAGATGCCAACTTAGCAGAAAAAAGAGCTAGGACTAGATCAGAAAGAAAAGTCACATATAAAGATGATGTCTCTACTTCATCTCCTTCCCTAGATCCTAGAATAGATGACTTAGTCAAGACCATGGCCAAAATGTGGGAAAGGATAAATGAAAAGGCCCCTGTTAGGGACAATCAGCCAAATCCTCCAATCAGAAATCAGAACTAGAATTTTAGGAGGGAGCAGCCTCAAAACAAACCAAGGGAAAATGACCAACAAATTAGGCCACCATTCAATGAAAATTATGTGGAAGAAGATGATAGGGATACAGAACCCATTGATGAAAGTCATTTGAACCTTATAGGGTCTGATAATGAGAGTGAGGTGTATCTCATGGAAGAAGAACAATCATTCTTCTCTCCAAATCAAGACGAAACCAACTATGAAGATCCCGACGATCCTGCCATAGACTTCCAGAATGCCATAATAGAAGCTCACAGGCAGTATGACCTTAGAAGCAGGAAAAATCAAGATAACTCCAAGAAAAGTAGCTCAGACATTACTAAAACCACTGATACCATCCTTAAGAAAGCAGTCAACGGCAACAAAATCATAGTTGGGAAAAATGAACAAAATAAGGATAGAATTACCCAAACTAACCCTGATTCAGATACTCCTATTACTTCCACAAAGATTCCCGAAGTAGCTATGGGGAACAAAATCCCGAAACAGACCCAGCAAACTTAGAACATAGAGAAGGTCATGGTTGAAAAAGCTGAAACAAACATGTCCAAAATTCAGCTACCTTTTAGCTTTGAGGGCGAGATCGCCAAGATTAAGATCACCATGCCTCTTACCGAGCTGATCACCCAAAACTCTTACAAGTCCCAAGTGCTGAAAGTCCTAAATATGGGAAGTGATGCCAACACCCTTAATCTAGCTGATGACACCCCTGAAGTGTTGTTTGGTTCGAAGGTAGAAGGAAAATTTCAAGAGGGAGCTACTCTTCCCTTTTACATCAGTTTAAATATCCACGACCAAATCCTGCACAATGCCATGCTAGACTCCGGCGCCTCGCATAATCTTATGCCAAAGGTTGTAATGGAAAGACTAGGCCTGAAAATCACAAGACCATACAAAGACTTGTATTCATTCGATTCAAGTAGAGTTAAATGCCTAGGTTTGATCAAAGACCTTTGTTTTAGTCTGGCCCAAATACCTGCGAAACATCTAATCATGGACATAGTAGTGGCAGACATTCCCCCCAAGTACGGAATGCTTCTATCCAGATCGTGGGGAGCCAAGCTCCAAGGGAACATTCAACTGGATATGTATTTCTCCACCATTCCTGTGTTTGACCAAACAAGAATACTCTATCGAGAGTCACACATGAAATACATGATTAGTAGCCAAGAGAGACCAGATAATATTCCAATGTATTCCGTGCATTCCGACCTGAACTCTTTTATTCTCTATACTGATGAAGACATTGAAGAACAATCAGAAGAAACTGAGGCAAAATTAGACCCACCACATAAGCTACCCCTAGTTCTCTATGATGAACTAGATACCCAAAACTACCATGATCATAGGCAGCTGTGTCTTGAGGAAAGTAGGTATGTTCCTTCTGAAATAGGAATTGAGCAAGAAGCACAAACCCTCATGTACGATCAAGCGAATTGCTCAAACCTCAGTCAAACATCAGCAGTTACCTTTGGAAACTTTTTTAAGGTAAAGGCATTAGAAGACTTACACATCATAAACTTGTTTGGAACTCAGGAGCAGGGAAGTTTAATGTTTCTACCATACCTCAAAGATTTACCACCACATGACTCTTCCACTGCAAATGAAGCCTTGACCATAGCCATAACAGCTCAAAATCCAAAAAAAATGCCTGATAAACTTCTTATGAGCAAATATGACAGCTGCAATCCAAATGTACCCGAGTTACTTGAATTGGCTCATATTCTGTCTTTTCACCAAAAACTTAGAAATGCTAGAATTAGCAATCTTATACCGAATACCATTTCATACCGGGAAAACAGGAAAAAACACTATGCCACTACCATTCCTTCAAAAGACAACTTCGACAAGAGAGAATATAACAATCTGAACCAATCAGTAATAATCAGAGATAAAATGGCTGGTCATAGGGTCTGCTTCGATGTTAGAAAAACTAATACACATCCCTATAACATAAATTTTGTCCTTTCCACCCAAGATCATTATATACCAATGAAAAGTGCTTTTAATCATATTTTTTTGCAAGATGATGTTTCAGGTTATAGTCAAAAGATTCCCTTGCAAAATAGATAGCTTAAAGACTTTTTTTCAGTATGCTGGAGGTAGTTCTAGTTTCATATTCAGAATTGAAAAACCACCTGATATCAAAAATATGCTCATGAAAGCCATGTTTCCAGTCCTAAATTTCTACATTTTTGCATACCTTGATGATGTCATTATCTATTTTAAAAATTACGAAGAGTATATGCATTACTTGAGGAAGATCTACAATAAAGAAAGGAGTGGTAACCAGAGATACAAAGAGGTACAACGGGAAGATACTGGTTTGTTCAAGGATTCTTGCATGAATCCTTATGTCATGTTAGAAAGAGAAAACTTTCCCAATTTCTCTTTTCAGGAGTTGAGTGGGCCAAGAGCGAGAGGAGATCCTTACGAGGACAAGATGCTTAAATTTCATCATTTCCAAGATTTCTGAGTTTGAAACACTTTCGTTCATTGTACATACCCCTGTTTGAAAAATAGATAAGCAGAAAAGTAAAAAACAATAGAAAATAGAAAAGAGGGCAGTTGAAAAATAGAAAAAGGCCCCATGTTCCAAAAAATAGTCCTTCTGAAAGCGCGCAAGTATAAATGCCGCTACTAGTACTCAAGTGTCTTGTTCAGCTATCTAGCCTAATCATAGCTGAACATGTTTAAATTTATTTGCTGATAAGTTAGTGAGTGAAAAAGATGGTCAACATTGTGTAAGATTGACTTATCACAGAGAGTAGATTAGGAGAAGATTCTGGTTCCGCATGCCTAAAATAGAACCAAAGAGAGAAGCGAGGGATGAAAAACACATTGTACATCTGAGCCCCGTTTTTCTAGATTTCCTTCTTGAAAAATAATATTTGTGTGCATTTTGTCTTTCATGCCGCAAATACATGACAAATCAGACTGCCTAATCCTAATTTGATTCATCTTTTAAATTTCATGTTTTAGAGTAGAGAAAAAAATCCTGTCAAACAGCTTAATCTTGACAGTTGATCTAGTTTAGGTAGAGTAATGAAGGAGTTCATCAGTTTAATCTGAACTCCCGATAGATATAAGTGTAGAAACAGATAGGTTCATTTTACAAAAAGAAAAAATAAGTTTTCAAAGGCTGCTAGTTCAAATGCGCCAAAAAGAAGAAAAATGTTAGGAAAGATAGTTGGGGTAGGTAGAAATATCATTGATGATAATCATGCTGTCTCTTTGCAGAAGTAGCATCAAAAAGAGTGAAATTTTGTGCCAATGGGTAGGGCATTGGTCTTCATAAGCCAAAGATCTGAAATTCTGGACACCTCCTGAAAAAGAGCTGCCCTCCCCAAATGGAGCCACTATTAGTCATCAGTATTTTTTACTTGGTAGTGATGACTGGTTGTAACAGCCTAGTTTTCCAACAGCCAACCTAAAATTTGTCAAATTTTCCAGTTGGGAAAACACCTATAAAAATTTTTGCTCTCCTACCTTTTCAGTCCACCCATGACGAGATGAAACCCCATTATCAAATCCTACCTAGCCTCAGCCATACTAGTCTGCCTATCAGCTCTAAAAAGACAATCCAAATCTGTTCGAAAAGCCTCCCCTAAGTTAGGAAGTGGCGCTTTAAGGCATTTCACCCTTGGCAACCATCAAAGGGCCAAAAAACCTCCATCTGCTACAGACCAGTCACAACAGACCTCTCACTCTACTAATGAAGTTAGTCACAGCCCTAAGTAGCGCCACTTATACACCCTTAAGTCTCAACAATACATGGACCATGATCTCAAGCTGATTTTAGGTGTTTTACACTGTTTGATGGATTTTACAAGGACAAGAAACATGTCAACATCTCAGAAGACTATTTTCAGCTCCACATGAGAAGACAGCTGCTTCTCAATATGATCATGAGCCTAAGATGCACCTACAGGGCAAAGAGTTACTCATCAAACTCTTGCAACTTCATTTAGCCCGAAAAGACAGCAGAAGAAAAAGGCAACACTGTCAAGAGACTGTTGATAAGTCATGGCTAAAACCTCCTTAATTTATAAGTAGAGGGTTAAGGCTCCTCCTTCATCTACAAGTAGAGGGCGATGGCCAATGTCTGACTTAAAGAATTGCAACTGACTGTAATCAAATTTTGTTAATAAATAGTGAGACAATGACACAGATTTTCTGGAGAACAGTGATGATTGAAGACTGAGGTAAAAGCATCAATGTTTTCACTGTTGTTGGCCTGCCATCATATGTAAGAAAACCCTTGTCAATATGTTCATCAGGCAGCCTACATGTGGCTGGGACAGAAGGTTGACAAAGCACAGATATTTTGCCAAGAGAAAAAGGCCTCCTTCATTCATAAGTAGATGGCCAGGGTGTTAATTGATTTCAAGGTCTGTATGATCATAGAAGCAAGGTAAGAGACCAAATGGAAAGCAGGGGTACCACTGCAATCCAAGGAGGTCAAACTTATCTCTTAACAAGGTTTTGACAAAAGACAGTCCACAGCTCCAACAAAATAAATTTTGAACAGTGGTAATAAGATGAGTCATTGCACGGGTGAAAGGACATAATAGTGATTATGTTTCAAAGTACTGGTCTGCTCCATTCATAAAAATATGTCCTTCAGGTTGCTTATCACAAGTTGACAAAGAAATTTTGAGTTTTTCTCTTCCAAAGAAAGGTATTGAAACTAGACCCAGTGCTTCATAAGCATGCAAAATGGATTTTGCTATACTTTCTGTTTCTGGAGAAGGTTTTAAAACAAATATAAACCTGTTCTTTATAAAAGGTTAATGGTATCATATTAGTGCATTTTGAGTAAGGGAAGGGTGTTAGGAAAAGCACCTTTTTAGACAGAGAATGATAAACATAGGTGAGTGCAACTGCAATTTTGCACATATGATCAAAATCAGTTCCATAGTGGGCATGATTAACTCTAGAGCATTAAGAGCAACGGTATGTAGGCCATTGTCACAAAGGTGGACACTTTCCCTTTGAAAACAAATCAAGATACTCTGCTGCTACAATTTGAATTAGGGTAAATCGGTAAGTTCTAGAAATGGTATGCAAGAGTTCCATTACCTTTGAAGCACAAGGAAAAATTATAAACTGACAGTTTCATCATCTTGGGAGAAAGGTTGTGAGAGCAGATCTTCAACATCCTTAAAAAACCAAACAGTTAGATCAGTCTGGCGATTTGGAGATAGGTTGATATTTTTGATTGAATGGCCTCTTATAACACAGGTTCTGCACTTACAGTGATCTATAGGCTTTCTTATCCACAGTCAAAAGGTAGCTCCCATAACACAAAGTCACCACAGATGAGGATACAAAAATAATAGGTGGGAGAGAAATTTGAAATTACAAATATAAAAAAGGAGGACCCTTGTACCCTTTAAATTAGCAGCAGTTAAAATTTCAATTTCTCAAAAAGGATAAGGGAGCCTCACTCATTAAAAACTGGTCTTTACCACTATGATGCATATCCAAACAGAGGACAATAGTATATGTGTTGAAAGCTGTGAAAGAAGAGTTTCCAATTTTTGATTTAAAAACAAAAAGCTTTTTCAAACTTTTCGAAAAACCCTCTCCAAGTCAAAAGTAAAGGGACTGTTGGCCTTTGTACTTTTCAAAGGGATAAAAACCGTGGCAAAGTCATTTTTGAAATCCCCCAAGCATGAGAAAAAAATTCCTTTGAAGTTCACAAGGTCAGAAAGACAAGTTTCAAATTGGTTTGCAGAGTTTTGAACGCGTTTTAACCGCGTGGCGCTCCTGTGCGTAGAATTTCCACAGAGCTACAAAGGCGCGCGACGCTCATATGCAAGCGCACAATGCTCTTGTAGCCGCCGGTCACAAGGGCCCAAAAAAGCCATATAACCACGTTTGCGCGACGTTCTTCTTCCTAAGAGTGCCGCACATGGTTTTAACCTCCAACACGCCTCCAAATCACTCCTAAAGGCTGCTACAACTCTCCAAAAGGCCTGCCAAGATTTGTAGAGGTATTTTTATGCGCCCCTCTTAGTTTTTCAAAGAAACGGTTAAGTGATATAAAGGGTTAGAAGGCCGCAGTTTCAAGATTTGGTGTGAAAACGAAGTGATGTGTTCCTATTGACTGGTGAAACATCAAATGCTTGGAAGCTTTTTTTTTTATTAAAAAACCATACGATTTCCCTCACTACCATGGTGAAACAAGGTTGAAACTGTCAAGCATATGCATTGTTTGAAACTGTAAGAAATCTGCCATGTACAGTTGGAAGGTGTGTGGATCAGATTAGTGCAAGGAGCAGTAGAGTATGGAGAAGGCAGTTTGTGTGAGAGGAGTCTTTTACAGTTTGAATGATAGAAGAGTGTTTGTGATATCATAAAAACATCTCAGTTTGAATGATAGAAGAGTGTTTGTGATATCATAAAAACATCTCAAAACTCTGTCACCTTGTCCCTTAAAACACAGTGACTGCTGACTGTGTAAATCCACTGTGGTTGACTGTGTTTATGGTGTTAAATTGGTCAAGTTGCCCAACAAGGAGAAAGCAGTATTTTGTTGAAGGGGGGTCTATATGGTTGAGTGCTACAGGATTCTACATGACCAATCAAAAGCAAAATAAACTTTGTCCTTTAAGCAAAAGTGACTTTGGACTATATAAAGACACTTTGGTTGACTGTGTATATGGTGTGGACTTGGTTGGTTGGGTTGCATACCAAGAAGAGGGCAGGATTTTGAAATTAAGGAGTGTGTGATTTTTGCCTTAGTCAAAGACACAAGAATATATTGTTGTCCTCAAATTTTCCAAGAGCAGGGTGACGTTATCACAACACACAACAATTTCACTCTGACTGTCTTTCTTTATTTGACTGTGTTTTTCTTCTTAAAAGTCTGCTTGTGGATATTGGCTGATTGATATACGAGGGTTGGAAAGGCAGTTTTCTAAAGGAGTAGGGGTTTTATATTGAAAGGAGGCATTTTGCACAAACATCTAAAAACATTGTTTCCTTATTAAAACAGTGGGTTGACAGAGTTTGGTTTAAAGAAGGCATTTCAAAGACAGTGAGGCACTTTGGTGTTTCAAGGGTGCATTTAGCCCAAGATGCCGCCCAGGCAAGATAGCAGAAGTGGTTTACACAAGAGATATGAGCCAATTTCTACTGAGGAATTCGGTGCACACCCATCCATCCTCTTCAATTTTCATGAGGTGGGGTGTTTGGATTTCTGTCAGAAGGTACAAGAAGTCAAAAGTTTCTCGCCCTTAACACACTTGTGTGCCTTGAGGTTCGAAAGCAAACATTTCCAAGTGGTAGGCCTTGACTTCACGTTCTCCCCAAGGTTTGTATCCAAGGCCACTAAAATCCCATACATTGGCGAAAAATGGTTCAAGCAAGCCTATCTAGACTTGGATGACTACAAGCCTTTCATCAAGCCCGAGCACAGAGAAACATGCACTGTTGTTTTTCCTTTCTCTCATCTTCTTGCCAGCTATGCTCCTCTGATGAAGATCATAATGAAGTATTTCACTTGAAAAGGAAGATTTTCCCGAGTGTATGCATACCACATCCGACTGTTGATGCACTTCACTAGAACCAAGCAGCTCAATCTCCCTTACTTCTTGTGCAAAAGCATTGAGAAAATGGCCTCCTTAGTCCAGAAGAAACCTCCATCATAGCAAGTAGCTTCTCTTTTCCATCATTCTCTGATTAAAATCATCGTCCTTCACCAGCTAGAGAAGAAAGAGGTTCCTTGGGATGTTTTCATCAGTCACCTGGACTTTTCCACTGTCCCTCCAGTCCATACATCCCCCACAACGCCTACTCATCGCCCTTCACCTTCCTTTAGCAAACCTACTCCTGGAAGACTCAGATTCACTACAGAATAGTCAAGAGAGCATGGAGAAGGAGAGGGAAGTGGCCAGCAAGAGGAGGAAGGAGATGAACACGAAGAAAAAGATGAGGAACAACAGGAAGAAAGTGATGGAGGGTAGCAGCATGATAGTGATGAAGGTGAGCAGCAGCAAGAGCAGGAAGAGGAGAGTGTTGATCATCAACAACTCAGTGATGATGAACAATAGGAACAAGTGGAAGGGCATCATTTTGGACAGCAGTTGGAGCAGCAGCTTGAGCCACAAAGTGAGCATGAAATTGAAGCACAACAACAGCATGATCTTGATGATCAAGGGCAGCAGATTGAACCACAAAATGAACAGGAGTTTGAGGTAGAACAACAACATGATGTGGGTGAACAAGGGCAGCAGTTTGAGCAGCATGATGTTGAGGGGCAGTAGCAGTCTCCGCATGACATACATCAGTCCTCTCATGATACACTACAGCCTTCTCAAGAGGCACAACAGCTTCAAGAGGAAAGTCAAATTCAAGAAGGTGAGAAACAAGATGACAAAGGCAAAGCAATCATGCCTTCCTCTCCCGAAAAGGCTAAGCCCAAGACAGCAAGGAAGAAAATGCCCACGGTGGTCACTTCAAAAGTGACAAGAACTATCTGGAGCAAAAGAAAATCACCAAAGAAGCCTCTCACTGACTTGCCTAGAAGGAAGAGCGCAAGACTAGCCTTCAAGGGAAAAGGGAAAGGCAAGGTAGGAGAAAGTCGAGAGCATGGAGGTGCATTGGTTGTCATTCCAATCCAAAGTGATGACAGTGATAATGAGGCCCGCATTCTAGAAAACCTTCTAATCCATAGAGAGGGCCAAATTGAAGCATTGGAGAATGACCTTCATCGGGCAAAGAACTTCAACCATTTCTTAGAGATCCAAAATAGGAAAATGAGTGTCCATATGGCTGTTTATGAGACACGAGCAATTAAATAAAAGAATGAGGCCGCCAAAGCACAAGCAAGGATAGAGGAGCTCATAGGTAATTTTGATGAGGATGAAGAAGAGGACCAGCCTAGGCGAAAGAAGCCTAGAACCATAGGGCTTAAAAGAGCCCTTGAGAGGCAAAAGGAAGAAGAGCGAGCCCTTCTTCAATCCACTCCCCTCACTGCACTACTTGAGCAAGAGATTGAAAGCAATAAGGAGGCATGTCTAGAAAGAGCCAATAAACATTTGGAGATGAAGCTTGAGAAGGCAAACAGGGACTTAGAGCTACAAAGGAAGATGACAAAACATTATCAGAAGCTAAATCAATTTGCCCGGCGCAAGTTAAAGGCCACTCAAGAGAAACTAAAGGAAGCAAAAAGGAAGCGCCCGGCATGGAAAAAGAAGAAGGACACATCAGCACTTGAAATTTTGGCTTCAGTTTCGAAGCATGTTTCCGAGGACCCTTGAGGGTCATGCACTCCAATTTTGGGCACTTTTTGACAATTTTTGGTTTTTTGGCATTTTTGAGTTTTTTGTCAAAACTCATGAAATTCGCCATTTCATTTTGGGGATTCGTCAAAGGAGGAAAATGGTATCATTGGATGCCATAATTTCAGGAACACACCCTCAGCAATTTTCAGGACATTTGGAGATCATTTGTCCCCTCAAAATGGCGAAAAATGCTCGCTTTTTACACACTCTGCCCGGTCTATCAGCAGACTATAATTTTCTGGTTTTTTACACACAGGTGTAGTTTTGGAGGACTTCCAGGCATCAGATTATAAAAATTTCAGTTGTTATAGAAAGTAGACACTCAGATCTTTCCAATGAGATATCATGAGCCTTGTTTCGACATCAGGAAGGCTACCAAATGATGCTGGAAAATCAGGGGACCTTTTGCTGGTGTAAATTTTGAATATTTTTATAATTTTTGAACCTTTAAAAACTGATATTTACTCGTGTGCGTTTAGCTATTTTTATACATGAGAAGTTATGAAAAATCAATTAAATTCCCTTTTTTAGCATTTTTTAGATATTTTATGAGATATTTTTGTGCCTTGGGCTTTGCAAAGCCTCAAGGAAAAATTTAGATATTTTGATTAGGCCAATAGGATGGCAAGTTGAACCATGAGGTTTTCCTTACTTGAGCCTATATATTCCAAAGGCTTTCATTGTAAAACAAGGCTGAACTTGAGAAGAGAAGAAATTTATGGTCATATGAGCTTTGGAAGAAAATACTTGTGTTATGCTTTTGGATTGCCTCTTGGATGTTCTTGGATGAATGATGAAGGATTGTTGATGGATTCCATGACTTGGTAGAATGGTATAGTGTCTCTTGCTTTGTTGTTGTCTTCTATTTTTCATTCATGAATACATGTTTCTTTCTTGCTATAGATAAGTAGAGAACAAATTTGAGACATGCCCATGGGGGTACCTCAAATTTCCTGTTTCTTCATAGCTTCTTTGTTTTCTTCTTCCTAAGTAACATTAAAGAATTATTGACTACTCTTTAATATTTAAGATATTGTTGCTTGTTTCATTCATGGTTTTATACATGCTAAGAAGGACTTACGGTACGCCCTACTTACCTATGGCTAGCTATAGTTCCATCCATGAAATCTCTGTTTGACTGATTAGATTATCATTTTGTTTGAACCAAGGAGGCCTAGTTTCGATCTAGCCCTTTGCCTAAAACTATGCAAATCTTGTTGTTCAAAGTGCCCAATAACTTGAAGTACTGTGTTTAGGCGTTCCGACATAGTGTTTTGAGTTGTTTGTCTTCCTTAAGTGTTTTCCCCAAAGTCTGAAAGCCATTTCCCAAAGTTAGAGGGTCTTATACTTCTATGCCTGGCTTGAATGTTTATTTCTATGTATTGATTAGCTTATAGTTACATTTTTCATGATTAATGGTTTGCCCTACCATGTTTATGTCTGCTATTAAACTAGTTATGCTTGAAATCCTTTGTCGTTCACAAACTTGATGTCCATTTACTCCATTTTCCCAAAGATCCTTTCTACCTTGAATCAAATCGGCCCTTCAATAGCCTTGTATTGTCATCTAATAGCTTTCTTGACCTTTTGACCCCATAGCCCAGTTAATCTAACATATTGTTACCTATTTTATATCTTTGATCAGTTTCATCCCTCACAACTTAAAAACCAAAAAAAAAACTTACTTCATAACTAGAGCCCAAAAATCATAACACAATAAGCAAACACATAGATATCCCTTACACTTATAGAGAGAGCCCTCTCTGAGTCCAGGAAGGCTAGGTCCTTGGGCTCCAAAGCTTGGTTTGATGTTACACTGTCATTTGGCTTGCCAATCAGCCAAATCACGGGACCCTAACACTATGCAAAGAAATTCAAAACAAAACATGCAACAAGTTTTCAACAACATGATAACAACTCATCCTCTTACAATGATCACAATCGTGCAGAGAAATTTAACACATGCTAAATATTTCCCAATCCGTATGAATATATGTAAGAAAATATAATGAATCAAGCACAATAGGGCAGAAAATACTAGCACAACTTGAATTTCACCAATGTAAGGATTCCAATTCAATCCTTTAGGATAGGCTCAAATTATTTCATGAATCCAACACAATGAACCATCCAAACCCCAAAACCAACTCAAGAAATTTAGTGAATAAATAAATACAAAAATCATCTCTTTACAATGCTATTCCTCCATCGAACCTAAAACTACCAAGGCATATGCATCCAATTCTCCTCCTTGATAGAAGTACCAAACGTCCAAAATTCTAGAAGCATTTCCTGTGAATAATTGAGGGGCTAGAATCATCATATTCTAATTTTGAAATCCACATCTGCAATACACATAACAAGTGCATATTTTTAGGTGAATCTGAAACTTTTTACCAGATAAATTTTAAAAGAAATATTTATTAAAAATTAATTTTATTAGATTTGTATCAAATTGACCTTGATGTCATTCTTAATATGTTGGTCCAACTGTTGGGGATCTTGTGGTGGTGGAATTGTGTTTTTGATATAATCTCCCACCCCATTATCCTCCAATACTATCATGATCCTCCCTGTCCAAGAGACAATGTTAGAGGCTCCCTCTAAATATTGATCTACTCTCAATACTTGGTAGGCCATCCTTCTTCCCACAAACAACCTTGTAGCCCTTCACAATGGGCTGAACTGTACATATATTAATTTAAATGTAAGGATTCCATTTGTAGGTGAGGAAGAGAGTGGAGAAAGAAAAGAGACTCGGATAACTGATATAGGTCCACAGAAAAATAAATCAATCAATTTGAACTCAAATATAATACCTTCTGTATTGATACATATAGTGATAAACGCAACTACACTTGATTGGATATATATAAATGAAGTTGCCCCTCCTGAGTTTATTTAGAAAAAATTCTGCCAGGGGATCTGCTTGGATGTGAGGCCCCTAAGGCTCAGATAAACCCAAAGAGACATTAAAATTCCCCCCCAGGATTATCATAAAGTTTTTTATGAGAGACTTTGAGAAGAATGAGTTCCAGAAGCTTACTCTATCATGGTAGGAGTCGTAGATATTTATAATTGAGAATTGTAACCCGAGAATAGAAGAAAACACCTCGTCCCCGAGAGCTAGATCAAACCCCCAGGAATTCATAAGTTCGATGATCCGACCTTTGAATCGCAAATCCAATCCTCCCGATTTCCCAAATGCATCAAGGGCCAAAAAATACCACGCAGGAAGAATTTGGGTTAAAAACTTCATGTCCATGTCCCCTTCACCCATGGTTTCTTGAAGCAAGATAATATCACAATGCACTAAAGTGAAGAGAGTTTTTAGAGCCATTTTTTTGTGGGCATTGGCCAACCCTCTATAGTTGTAGGACATCAAAATCATCAAGAAACCACGATAGGGGACATCACTTCTCTAAGCACCCCTTTAAGCGATAATTGTTTGCCATCATTAATATCAAGTTTTTCTTTCAGCTTTGCTTTGGATATGTTTGATTTTTTTCCTCTCGTTTTATTAGGATCAAATGGTTCCAAGTGGATCCCAGGACCTCCAATTGGGATACCAATACCATATTTTTTGTCTCTTGGCCTGAGGTTATAGTGAGGAATTTCAGTAGGGCACACAGGCCCGAGGGATGCTCTTCAAGTAATAGGGGAATGTCGGATAAAGATAACTCAGGAATGGCAGAGATGATACTTTCAAGAGCTATAAAATTCGAAACAAGGGAACAAGACCCAACAGGTTTATGGCTGGAGGGACTAAGCTCAAGAAAAACAGATTGAGGAGATAAATTATGTTAGGTCCCTATATTACTAGTATAGTCCCTTATTGTTGTTAGTGTAATCCCCATATTGTTATTATTGTGCCCTTAAATTATTATTGTTAGGTCGGCTAGGATTACATTGTGGCCCCATGGACTCTTATATATAGAAAGGAGGTTTTGTAATTTGAATCGTCCACGAAGTGTTCATTCATGTAATGTATTGGAGGTTTCCCCCTCGAAGTGGCTTATTTCTAAGGCATTGATATCTCTTTTATTCTATTTTTGGAGCTGGTTTCACAACATTTGGTATCATAGCTTTCGATTCTAGGGTTTCGTTGCTCCAAATAGGTCATCATGGCATTTTCGCTATAAATTTTTTTCTACGAAGGTTAAAAAGCTGAAATTTTTAGGGTGCGAAGCTGAAAGCCTAAGGAACATCATCGCAAAATTTCATAGCTTTGTTCGCAATATTTTCAGAGATATTATCTATGGAAGGTAGGGCTTTTTGCAGGCTCCTGAACTTCACTTAAAGCGGTCATTGTGACATTTGCACTATAATTTTTTTTTTCTACGAAGGTTCAGAAGCTGAAATTTTTAGAGAGTGAAGCCAAGATCCTAAGGAACATTTTTGCAAAATTTTAAAGCTTGGTTCGTAATATTTTCGGAGATATGATCTGTGGAAAATAGGTCTTTTTCAGGCTCCCTAATTTCATCTCAACGAGCTGATCGTGGGAAAATCTTCATAAATCTCTCTCTGAGCACCGTATTGGAATTCTATAAAAATTGACTGGAAGTACATGGACTGCATTTTACTGTCTATAAATTTCAGAGCCAAAGGAGCAAATAGTGACATGTGGCAAGTCGTACAAGTTCGCTCTACTGAACCAGTCCATAATTAGGTCATTGTGGGACATTGGGCATAACTTTGCCTTGAAGAATATAAATCAAGTAAGACCTGTGAAATTTGAAAGAAGCTTCAAAGGACTACTACAGGGCCAAATTTCAGATATTGAGGATCTACAATTATAGAGATAATTCAATTTCAATATAGAGCTCTACAAAAGAAAGTAAAAGGTGTGTATTTTTTTCTCGAATTGCATAAGTCTTGTTTGAAGAATCAAGTTGAATTGATTCCAAGGGCATATTGTAGAATAGATATCAGTATTGGTTTCTAAAATGGCCCCTAAAAATAATTCAACACCCATTAAGCCTTTCGAAGGCTCTACTATGACTCATGAAGACGAAGAATGGTAACATGACATATCAAAATTACAAGAGCAAGTGCTACAAATTTCACTCCCACAAAGAGCAACAAAAAATGACATGGAAGTTTTGAAGAAAGGTGTGGAAACTAAGATGGATGGTTTGAAGAAAGGAGTGGAATCTAAGAGAGATGGCGTGGAAGCTGGCATGGAATCTAAGATGGATGACATGGAAGCTAAGAACGATGAAAAAATGGAAAACATGAAGAACGATCTAAAAGAAGACATGGAAGGTTTGACAAAGTTGATACAAGAAATGTGTCCTAATGGTGAAAAGATAGTAGAGGAAACTCATGATGAGAACAAAATAAATGTTAATCGTGATTTCATAAACTCTAACGTTGGCGGGAAGAACAACCATATTCCAAAAATGGACATGAGGAAGTTTGATGGAAAGGATCCTGTAACATGGATACTACAGATGGAGCAATATTTCGATCTCCATAATGCGCAAAACACACAAAAGGTACGCATTGCAAATTTACATTTAGAACAAAATACATTTGTATGGTATCGATGTATTTTCTCCCATAAAAAAATTGTCACTTGGTCAATTTTTACGGAGGAAATGATAGCACATTATGAGGATACAAAGAACAACACCTTATTTAGCCAGTTGATAAATCTCAAACAAAAGGGTTTAGTGGGGGAGCACATTAAGGACTTCCAAAAATAGAATATAAGGGTAACTAATATTCTGGAGGAACACAGGATTGATCTCTTCATAGGTACTTTAAAGGATAACATCCAACATGAAGTTCATGTTTTGGAACCTGATTCATTGGAGAAGGCATTCAGGTTGGCAAGAAAAATTGAATGTAAAATTATGGCGACAAGGAAGCCTACCACTCACTTATATAAAGAAGGAAGTGTTGCTACGCCTAGATTTCCACAACCTACAAGGTTGACACCACAACAATTGGAAGAAAAAATAGCAAAAGGGCTTTGCTACAATTGTGATAGAAAATACACTAAAGGTCATAAGTGTGCTGAGAAGAAATTATTTTACATAATTTGTGAAGATGAAGAAGAAAATGAACAAGAAGAGGATATACACTAGGAACCAACCCTAGAAGAGGAAAAAATGAGTCTGACCATATTGTGTAATGCATTGGTAGGAATTACCACTCCTCAAACTCTCAATATAGAAGGAAATATCAAGAAGAAAAAGGTAATAGTGTTGATTGATTCAGGTGGTACCCATAATTTTATTCATTGTAAGGTAGCCAAGGAATTGAATTGTTTCCTATACCCAGCACCATAATTTCAAGTGATGGTTGCAAATGGAGGAACTCTAAATTGCTCTGGAAAATACCATAATATCAAGATAACCATGGGGGAGTATGTATTGAATAGTCCAATGCTTTCCATTCCTATGGGAGGTGTTGATGTTGTACTAGGAGTACAATGGTTACAATCTTTGGGGACGGTAGCTTTTAATTTTCAAGAAATTTTCTTGAAATTTTTTTTCAGAAGGAAAGGAAGTCAAATTATGGGGTATTGCAGGGAAGCCAGGAAAGATAATAAGCTCTAATGTCATGATAAAGCTTCTAAAGAAATAACAATGAGGTGTAATTGAAAAACTATGCTCACTAGAAGTTCCAACATCAAAATCATCTATTTCTGCAGATCTCCAAAAAGTCTTGGACAATCATTCCAAGGTGTTTGAAACTCCCAAAGGACTCCCACCTATTCGTGATCATGATCATGCTATTCATTTGATTCCAGGAAGTGTTCCTCCAAACATCAGGCCTTATAGATATCCTTATGTTCAAAAGAGTGAAATTGAACGTATGATTGCAGAAATGTTAGAGGCGGATATAATTCAACCTAGTCAATGTTCTTTCTCTGCTCCTGTAGTATTGGTACACAAGAAGGATGGATCATGGCACATGTGTATGGATTATAGGGAGCTTAATAAGCTCACCATTAAAGATAAATTTTCCATTCCTATGATTGATGAATTATTGGATGAATTACATGGAGCAATTTATTTTACCAAGTTGGATCTTCGTTCAGGATATCATCAAATTAGAATGAAGACTGAAGATATTCCAAAAACAGTGTTTCGAACTCATGAGGGTCACTATGAATTTTTGGTCATGCCTTTGGCCTTACCAATGCACCTTCTACATTTCAAGGGTTGATGAATTCCATTTTCAAACCCTTCCTTAGAAAATTTGTGCTAGTATTTTTTGATGATATACTAATCTACAACAGGTCTTGGAAGGATCATGTTCAACATGTTTACAGGGTGCTCAAACTATTGCAGGAGAAACAATTATATGCAAAAACATCCAAATGTTTCTTTGGAGTACAAGAGGTGGAATATCTGGGTCATATTGTATCTCACGAGGGTGTTAAGGTAGACCCTGACAAAATTAAAGCCATTAAGGAATGGAAAGTCCCCACAACCATAAAGCAGTTGCGAGGATTTCTCGGGTTAACAGGGTATTATCGCAAGTTTGTTAATAATTATGGGAGAATAGCAGCACCTCTAACAACATTATTGAAGAAAGATGCATTTTCATGGACTCCTGAAGCAAATAAGGCCTTTGAACATCTTAAAGAGGCAATGTGCCTAGCACCAGTCTTAGCTACGCCAGACTTCACAAAAACCTTTATTGTGGAATGTGATGCCTCAGGAAATGGAATTGGTATTGTTTTAATGCAAGAAGGAAGACCCATTGCTTTTGAAAGTCGTCCAATCAAAGGAAAGTATTTACAGAAACCTATTTATGAGAAGGAAATGTTAGCAATACTACATGCACTAAAGAAATGGCGAACTTATCTAATGGGAAGACACTTCAAGGTAAAAACTGATCATGATAGTCTTAAACACTTTTTGGAACAAAGACTATCTTCAGAAGAGCGACAAAAATGGGTCACAAAGATGTTGGGTTATGACTTTAAAATAATCAACAGAAAAGGGAAGCTAAATGTTGTTGCAGATGCACTCTCAAGAAAGAATGAAGAGGTGGAAGCATTGCTTTGTACCATTTCTATTATCCAACCAGATTGGATAACCGAAGCAAGAGATGAATGGAAGAAGGACGAAGAAGTGTGGACACTCATTCAAAAGCTACAACAAGATCCTAGTACATCTGATACATTCAGTTGGAAAAATGATTCCTTATGGTACAAAGATCGTTTATATCTTTGTAAGAATTCCCAACTAAAACAAAAGATTCTTTTGGAATTACACACTTCTCCTTTAGGAGGACACTCAGGATTTTTAAAAACTTACCACAGGGTGAAGAAAGAATTTTTTTGGGATGGACTTAAATTTGATATTCAAAATTTTGTGGCTGAATGTTTGGTTTTCCAACAGAATAAAGTTGAGACAGTTAAGATCCCGGGTCTTCTACAACCTTTATCCATTCCAAGTCAATGTTGGGAGGATATTTCAATGGATTTTATCACAAGTTTACCTAAGTCCAAAGGAAAGAGTGTCCTCATGGTGGTAGTTGATAGACTTACCAAGTATGCACACTTTTGTGCATTATCTCATCCATTTAAAGCAAGTACAGTTGCTACTACATTTACGGACACAATTCAAAAGCTACATGGAAACCCAAGGGTTATTGTGAGTGACAGAGATCCCATTTTTACTGGAAATTTTTGGACGGAGTTATTTTCTTGTTTGGGTACTCAATTAGCTCATAGCTCATCTTATCATCCTCAATCTGATGGTCAAACTGAGATAGTAAATAAAATTTTGGAAGGATATCTTCGTTGTTTTGTATCTGATAAACAAACACAATGGGTCAAGTGGTTACCTCTCGCTGAATGGTGGTATAACACTTCCTTCCATACTGCATCAAAAATGACCCCATTTATGGCACTTTATGGATATCATCCACCATCCATCACATCATCTTTAAGGGAAAATTCGAAGGTTCAAGCAGTGGAAGATCACATCGAGCATCAGCAAGAAGTTCTCCAACTCTTAAAGGATAACCCGAATTTGGCACAAAATCGAATGAAACAACAGGCAGATCAACATCGCAGCGAGAGAAGTTTTGATGTAGGAGATTGGGTATTTTTACGGCTACAACCATATAAACAAATGTCCCTCAAGCAAGCTAAGAAAGATAATAAATTATCGCCAAAGTACTATGGTCCTTACAAGGTGTTGCAAAATATTGGTACTATGGCATACAAATTGGAGCTTCCTGCTTCTTCGCGAGTACATCCATTTTTCCATGTTTTATGCTTAAAGAAGGTTATAGGTGAAAATCTTCCAGTTCAAACAATATTGCCAGAACTTGATGAGGAAGGAAAAATCATATTGGAACCTGAAGCGGTCACGGAAACAAGAACTCGACAACTACGGAATCGATCAATTTCAGAGTATCTCATCAAGTGGAAGAACTTACCCACTGAAGATTCTACATGGGAGGATGAGAATTTTATATAGAAGCACCCAAAGATACTCAAGCATTGAGGACAACACTTGTTTGAAGGAGAGGGGCATGTTATTGTTATTATTGTGCCCTTAAATTATTATTTTTAGGTCGGCTAGGATTACATTGTGGCCCCATGGAATCCTATATATAGAAAGG
Organism: Pinus albicaulis; assembly: GCA_034641835.2. Lineage (NCBI taxonomy): Eukaryota > Viridiplantae > Streptophyta > Pinopsida > Pinales > Pinaceae > Pinus > Pinus albicaulis. The sequence goes on along the minus strand of CM076577.1, from coordinate 1,380,149,237 downwards.
AGGTTTTGTAATTTTAATCATCCAGGAATTGTTCATTCATGTAATGTATTGGAGGTTGTCCCCTCAAAGTGGTTTATTTATAAGGCGTTTATATCTCTTTTCTTCTATTTTTGGAGCTGATTTCACAACAAATTAATAGCCATAAGAGTAGTAGGGGGAGTATTAGTACTCACAGGAAGAGGCACTTGTTGTGTGAGTTCCACTTTGCCCTGACTTTCCCGAGCTATGTAAACTTCTTTCGATTTTCCCCCCTTTGTTGGCAGCTAAATTTTCATGGGCTCAGTGATGCCATCCTTTTGAGTATCCAACTCTGCCTATTGTACCTCACCCTCCACCTCTTCCCCAATATTTCCCTCAAGTTCGGGCTCTTCCCAATGTCTCTTGTGTCTACTGAATACTAAAGGACATTCCATTGCTAGATGACCATAATTATGAAAATGATGGAAACACAATGCTAACTGCTCATAATCCATAATCTGAGATAAAGAGTGGCCATTCACTTGAATCTGCATCATATCTGCTAGCCCTTCTCTCGTGTTCAACCGAACCAATATTTGAGCCACCTTCCTCTCTTTTGTAAGCAAGAATGACATATCCGCTTCAAGAAATGTGCCCAACATATTTCTGATGGCTCTGAACACTCCCATCGACCAGAGCTGGGGCACAAGGGCCGAAAAATGCACCTAAATTGGACATTCTTCAAGCCTTTCTCTTTGTGCGTTGAATAATGGCATCTATTTTTTGAGGAATATTGGGGAATTTCCAAAGCCCTATTTCCTTTCCAGAACCCATTCCACTGATTCTTGATTTGTGAACCTGACCATAAACCAGCCTCTGGTCAAGATGATAAATGACCTTTCACACGCCCCACCGAGATAAGTTTTGAGGTTGCCAAGGCCTCATCCATCGGAATGTCTACTCCCAATACCATGTTTGGCCTAACCTCCTTCTTCTTGATTACTTACCCCTTCTTTCTCTTGGAACCAAAGGTCTACCCAATACCAAAAGAAGTGTTGAGAGCTACATCATTCCATAGTTCTTCCGCAATGGTTTGTTATAGCAAAGAAAATAACGACCCGACGCTCTGAGGAGGTGCCTCGACTCATGGAGATCGAGTCTCGAGGTCAAGAAGCGGGTAGTTCTCTTTCAGCCCCAAAGAGATGTCATTAACTATTCCTTTCATTTTCTGAGAGAATATATTACCTTCCTACCTACTTTCTTCTGCGGGTCAAAAATTTGTATATGACTCCTCCATAATCGGGAATCCTTTAAACAGATTCTCCCCAAAAAACCCTTCACTATCACTAGAACACATTGAAAACAAAGTCTGCTCAGACGCTAGACCAGGGCAAACAACTAGCGAGATTTTGCATCCCTGAGTCTTATCCAAATGCTGACCCACTCCCGGAGGTAGCGGCTTTACCTCCTCAATTAAACAAGATTTTAACCCTTCATTCCTTAGTAGACTATTTCCCTTTACCATGTCTTCGAGACCACCGGTTAAGGAATAAGAGAGACATAAAGATATTACCCTAAAATTTGTCAAGGAAACACAACCTTTAGCTCTTTGTAAAACTTCATTCTCCAGACCGACTGAAGTCTTCGTTACCTGTAGCTAGGATACCACCTTTGATGAGAGGCTTCTTGACTGTTCCAAAAACCTGAACCACCACCGACTTCCCAATCTAGCTCAACAATACCTCTCTCGCCAAGTGGAGACCTCGTCATAATTTTTAACTTCTCCAGGTTTTGTTTGGTTGGTTCCAACCCCTAGACCAACAGAATGTCCTCCAGTTCCAGTTCTAAGTCAACATGGTCTTTAGGGATAACCATACTGAGACCATAGATAGATGAATCACAAAACTGTTACAAACTCCGCACTATGAGAGAGAGCCTCAAACGTTAGACTGGCTTCAATGCTGGGAGGATGGAAAAATGGAACAACGATACAATAGATAACTAAAAAATGTGTAAACAAAAAACGGGGAGTGTTAAACAGGAGTTCGAAGGGAGATTGGTTATGATTTCGAGGAGCATTTATTGAAGACCTTGCATGTGTGTACAAGTGGTGAGGTGTTTCCTATAAGCCATTAGAGCTATAGTGACCACTCTCATTTATCGTCCCAATGCACAAAGTACGAAAACCTAGAAACCATAAAAATTTTCCCCCTCATTTAAAAAAAAACCCTTTCTATTCAATTTACCCTCAACCTACTAGTTTTAAAAAAAATTATTTCAAAGGTCTTCTTCCTGCTAATTTCAAGTTAGAAACTAATTGTCGTCATGGTTTTACTTCTATAAGGATTATTATTATTTGAAATTTGCGCCACATCTTTCAATCATAATGGCATGAGAATTTCTTCATAGGGCTAACCATCGGCCCTTGGAAATCCCCAAAACAATATCACCACAAGAAAAAAACAGACTTGCACAAACCCATAAGCGGTTGATCAGGCCAGACTTAAATTTATTCATCTCCTTCAAATTCACCACAACTCCCTTTTAGTTTTAAAAAAATTGGCAGGTTTCATTTTCAGATGTTTCATCTATATAACTTTAAACAAGTAATGCATTATGCTAAAAGTGCTTGTACTTGGGTTTTAATTTTCTATGTGACTTACCCTTCAACTCTATTGGACAGATAGGGTGTCACTGCTACCATAGGAGAATCCGATGATGTTAGGTACAAATATTTTTTTAAGGCCCTTTCCCTGCCTTTATGCATTGTAATGTTCCCACTTAGCCTTAGCTAAGAGGAACATTCAATTTTGTTTTAATTTATGTTTCATGAATAAATGAATAAAGGAGGACATGTAAAACTCCTAAAAAGTCTGAATAAATCAATGCCCATGTGAACAAAGACAAATCAGGGCTATGTAAATAATCACTTGCAGGTGTGAAAGAGGTTTGAGCTAAAGACTGGGTCAACCTTGACCAAATCAATAGCGCTATCTAGGTTCATTGCATCTCCAAAAGGGACAGCACAGTTCTAGAAGGGAGCCTCTAATGTGAAAAGGGCTAACTCATCAAAGTGGTTTAGGGTTTGCAAGAGCTTTCTCATCTTATAAAAGGAAAAGGAGAGCAGCAAGAGAAGGTTGTTGATAAATCATATTTCTGAGTATTTGTCTGCTTAGACAAATACCATTCTCTTCTGTTGAGTGGAGGATTGTATCTGGAATTCCTATGCAGGAGTTTCATCTCTTCCTTTGATGATTCAAGGAGGGAAGTTTGCTGAAATGAAACACTATCAGGCTTGAGGCCAAGCTCCTACTTACATTGGCAGCGCTGATCCATTGTGGGTTTCGCTGTCTTTGCAACCTGCAGCAAGTGGTGTTCTAGATCTGCAGAGATCTAGTGTATTTTTAGAGCCTCTCTCCATGGAGTGGGTCCTTTGACCTCCTGGAAGAGTGTATCATTTCTTGTACTTCAGATCTAAAATTATTCAGTAGTTTTCTGTGTCTCTTGAGCTACAACGTTGTCCCAATGACGTTATTTATGTATGAGTGTTTGCAGGTTGTTTTGCTCATAGTTTAGATCAGAGATCTCTTGTGTTGGGCTTTGCCTTCCACTTGGTGATCCATGGATTGGCTTGCCGATCTACGTTCTGTTTAGATATGATCCACTGTAATGAAATTTCATATTCAGAAATTTATTGCAGCAATTTCCAGATCTGCAACTTGTTTCTCAGATCTACTCTTATTCATTCATGCTTTTGTCAAAATTCCAAGTGGATCTTGTAGAGAAAACTGTAGAGTTTCCAGATCTGATATAGATCTAGTATTTTGTCCATAGATCTGCTCTAGATCTAATTTGTAACTCACATCTGATGAACCTCATGAAAAATAATGCTGTTGAAGCATTTTTGCAAATATATATGTGCTCCTGCTCTCTTTTCTGAAGATTTACTGCTGTATTGGCTCATGCTTTCTACTGTATAATGGAAGGGATTTATCATAATGATTATTTGTTGCCGTAATACTGAGATATCAGTTCTCTTTCTGATCTCCACTAAACATTAGCTAGAACTGTGCAATTCCTAAAGCAGTTCTTGCATTTGACTGTAGCCTTCCTTTTGGGTGCTTTTTAGGTAGTCTACTTTTTGGGAGATCTGTTTAATGTGCCTAAACTATTTTTTTTTCTGATGAAATTGCATATATAAGTCACATACAACATAAATGATGGGAACCCATCCTTGATATGCGTTATTTTTTCTCGGTTTTACTTATACAACGTTTTCCTTGAATACCTTATTGAAATTCCTAAAAAGGGGTTATTCCAAGTTCTATAGACAGAGTCTACAGTTGGCCAGGTAGCCTCTAGATCTCACCCTTTCTTTGAAAGGTGAAATATCCAGTAAATTCCTCTGTAGTCCATCTCTGAAATAGAATCTTGAGAATCCTAAAAAAGGAATATTACATGCATACACACTCAAGCATATATAGATAGATGGATGGATGGTAAATTATCATTTAAGAGTCCAAGTGATAATAGGACATGTTGATGAAAATACCTGTATCCTTCACTGTTTTGACTTATATTGTTAAGTCTGTGAGAATGTATGAAATGACCTTGTCTTGCAACCAAAGAAAACTCATTTTTCCCTTGTTAACTTATCACTGTTTTGCATTGGTTTGTTTCATCTCCAATATTAATTATTTTGGTGTTATGTTGTTGTTGATACCATCGGCCTGCAATTGTTTTTCCATTTATTCACATGAAGGAACTATGTGAAATCAATCCTTCTCTACAATTGAGTCCCCTATTTCAATCTTCAACTTCTATTCAGATTTTGGCATTTTGAATGTTCCATGTATTGTCTGTTATAATGACACCAGAGACTCCAACATTATGACTTCTTGTTAAAAAAATCCATGTGTATTGTGTACATACATCAAAAGGGTCATTACATACTACCCCCACAAAATTTCTTTGACAACTTACTTGTTTGCTAAAGTTTTCTTTGGCTACCATAATCAACACGATGTTCCCTGATTCCACAATGTACATTTTATTTTATCATTGCAACTAGACAATAGGTTGCCAAACAAACCTTAGTATTAAATTTCACGCATCTATATTTTTGGTTTATCTTTACAATCTAGTTTTTGTGTGGTTTTGGTAGATTTTATTTATAATTCCTAGCATGTCTGTGATTGATCTCAATTTGAATGCATACATCACACAAATACTTGTCATTGGAAAAGAATCAAGTTATGAAGTTGTGTTACTAGTTATTTTAAGTGTCAATCAAATGTTCACGAAATAACTGTCATTGTTAGTCTTTGTTTGTTTTTTCATTATTCCTTTGAAATTCAAGGATTATTTATTATTTTCTAGATCCTTAAAAGTAAATAGAAATTGGTAGTAAACATCCAACAAAGATCTTGGCATCATGTAGCAATCCTCTGCTTCTTGCATATCTTAATGAAGAAAATATTTAACTGATCTTACTCCCTCTTACCCAGGGATATCACAAGCCTAAGCTTGTCTTTCTAGAAAGAAAAGTGTCCATCATGCATCTTTCTCATCGTGATATCAATCAAACATGACATAAAATAGGGATGTCCTTTGGTGTACCATATAAAGTGGTATTATGTGAAACACTGGATTCTCTGAATCCTATTCTGCAATATACAACAATGACAACTGAAGAGGTTTCTTAAATTTATACATCTGACTGCATTAGTGCTGGAGTATATAACACTTATATGTGCTCTTTCCATCCATCATATTGTCAATCGAGTTATCATCAAAATATTCATGAAACCTTAGATTTCAGTAGTGTACATCAGGATGTAGAATCACTGAGATATCTCAATAAGAAGTTGTCCAGTATATGAGGCTCACCCATAAATTGACTTCAGAAATTTCTTAGAGGTGATGATCAGGTATCCCACAAGATATACATATGCATACCATTTTACCATCAATCCTTAAGTGTAGGGAATAGTGCATCAAGGCTAGGTCTTAAATCTTGACTTCAAAAGTCAAATCCCTCTTACGTTGATAAATGAGAGTGTCATCAATCAGAAGTAGTTGCATCCTTACAATCCAATCATCATGGCTTGCCCATAAATCCCTCTAAATATAATGAAAGTGACCTTGCCAAAATTATAGTCATAGAGCTATCTACAACCTGCTACTTTTCCTATCACTATTCCTTTGGTCCATGTGCCAAAGTCATCAATATAGCCCCCTCTTAATTCTTGCTTCAGCCTTTTATCACTCTTCTCCTTATTTTTAAGATGACACTTTAGCATACCAAACCTCAAAAATACATAGGTGAACTCTCTCACATGATTTTCCTATTCAAATGAAATATATCAATAGCAGTATATCTATAGAACCTTATTACAGAAATTGTAAGAATGACTGAAATTAAAGATACCAAGGGAATTACTCTGAATTTAGCCTTGGAATGATTTCCAAGTTTGATTATGCCATGGATACTGGCTTCTATCTTGATCTTAACATCTAGATAGACCAAGGAAATTTCAAATTATGCCATGTTTATTCTTAGCCACAAATTCTACATCTGATGTACTGAATTTCTTCCAAGGTTTAGTATTATTGCAAAAGAATGTGGAAAATAGTTAATGCACTTTAAAATGGTGAAGAAGAACTGTCTCCTACCCTCCAGGTTATGATGCTTGTCATTAAATACTGAATACTTGTTGCATCCTTGACTTATGCTAATGGAAAGTCCAATGGTCAACTTGACTTCTTGTAGTGATTTCTGTCACAAGGGAGGTTTGGTCTTCAGGTACCTACAAAATTGCTTCCTTTAATGATGCTACTATAGGTCTTCAAAGTGAAAAAATAATTCTTCTCGAAACTGAACAAGGATCAATAAACTTGATGCTAAGAAGATCAGACTATGACTGTATATATAAATGCTGACACTATTAAAGGAACATGATTGTGAACACAATAAATATGACCCAAAGTGATTGAGATAATTGATATTTTAGATACAGGATATTGTAGCTACTCCACTGCAACATCATTCTCGAATAGGATTCTTGAAACCATATATAGGGGAATCTTGTTGTTCTGTATACAATGCAAAACTCAACGAATATAGACAGTGGGAATATACCATACGAATAGAGCAGAGAAGCCATATCTAAATTGATGGATGCACTTCCATATGTTCATGTAATGTACCATCATTCATATATAGTTGATGAAATCGAGTTCAAGCTTATACTGCTGTAATAGAAATACCATATTGGAGCTATTGCACAATGACATCCATGCACAAAGTTGAGAGTATATAGGAATGGGTTGATACCCGTTATTGCCAATATGGGAAGCCATACTAATGTAGAGTAATATGAGAAAGATATATATGATTGAAGAAAGACAAAATTTCATAATGCAAAGAATTATACTGAATCATATGCCATATGACATTATAGGAAAATCATACCAAGACCATAGTTATATAATGAACATCCAATTATTTCAAAGGTGCAGTATCAAGAGTGAAGATATGAGAGACTTCCTTAAAAATTAAGCTTACTGAACCCTGCTTCAAATCACTGTGATTTCATGACCAAATATGCTTCCCCTTATGCTGTTCTACTAGATATTCAAAGCATGGTTGGATGGGCTTTAAGGCTTCTCCTCAAGCCTCCTACAATTCACGTGTTTGTTGCATAAAGGTCTTCATATATACCAAAATATACCTGATCTTAACTGCACTATACCTTATGATTATTGTGACCTAAGTTAGGCTTAAAAACATGATTTTTCGAGTTTTTGTAGAAGCAATGCCTTCTATGTGGCCTAAAGTAGAATGATAATATCCTTTTAGGACAAGGAACCACCCCTGTTTACCTACATTGTCTCTTGAGATCACTACAGCTAGGGTAGGAGGTCCTTTCTAGGCCTCTCGTCCCTCTCAAATCCTTCTCCTCATACTTCTATAGCAGCACCTTCCAGCAGGCTTGTAAACAAAGAAAAACCCCTCACAAAATAGTACAGAGAAACCATCAATACTTACCTCTTAACCTGTGGTCTGATCTAGCAAGAGAGATGCTCCCCTAAACAGTCTTGACTCTGCTCTCCTCCTTATTGGATGCTTCAATTAAATGTTGAAGGAATACTTTGCAATAATGGTTTGCAAATTTGATTTCAATCCCCTATGAGCTATTGAGCCCAACTCTGACATATTCCAAAATTGGAATTGTAACAGTCCCTTGCTTGATGTCCCTTGCTTGATGGAAACTTGATTACATTCCTTGTGGTTGCATTCCTTCTCTTACTTGGGATTGACCTTATCTGGCTTTGAAACCATGTTAATTTTGGAGCATGTTATTAGCCCATAAGCCATTTAGATTCCATTAGCAATCAAATAGCTCATTATCATATAAACAGTAATTGACAAAATAACATAGATCATCAAAGTAAAAGACAAGTCAGGACAAGATAACACAAGGATATGGCGCAAGCCAGGGAAAACCCTTGATCAATTATTCTTATTATTCATAAACAAAGAGATAGAGAGTACAATGATTTTAAAGTCAACATTGACTTTCCAAATACAAGATCTGACCTTAGACTGCAATTCTAAATACTGGTTAGGGCTGCCTGAATTAGCCCTTTCTGAACATTGGTTAGGGCTGCCTGAATTTTCCATATTTCTCCATTACAGCCTGTGTTCAAGCCTGGGAATATGAGGCCTAGAAAGAAGGACTTAACCATACCTTAATTCTCTCAATTAACTTAACAACTAGTTGTAGTAATGGTCCTATTTCCACGTCCTGCAACAAAGATGTTCAACAAAAGATCATGGAGAGATACACTACAACAAGGGATCGCAATCCTCTGTCAGGGATGACAACTTCCATCAAAGGTGTTGAGAAGGTAAATCCCCTCTGCAGACAAAGGTGACCCCTCTAGCCCTAGAGTGGGTCTAGCAACAAGGGAACAAGCTGGACTTTCAGATTCCTAGCTTATAAATGAAAACGAGTTAGGATAGATGACCTACCTTGGTCCAACGCTTTTGTTGTAGTTTGTAGTAGTGATCCTCTGATATTTTTCTTCGCACGTCGTGGTCCTTCAATGATAATGTCTATGTACCTGCACAAGGATCAAGTGAACGGTGACAACATACGAAAACATACTTTCATTTACAACTATTCGATTGGTCAAGGAGAATAAATTTTTTTGCATATGATCAAACACAAAATTGGAACTAAAAAACCAGTCATGTATTAATGATAGAGAAAAGAAGTTTACAACCTTAATTCCTTGATGTTGGATCCTCCTTCAACGGGTTTAGTCAAGCGTGTCTCAAGCATTCGTTGGGGATCACACTTGGTGAGGCAATGGGCCTAAACTCTCTCTCGATAATGGATTCCTCTTTGCCTTATTCTTCACACTAGCTATAGTAAGGACTGTTTAGCTAGTTGAAACCATGTGAGAAGGAAGTATTTATAGGAGAGGAGGAGATGGTTTTGGATCCCTCATAAGGTGGAAGAGAGGTCTTATCCCTTTGGGGAGTTGAAAAATTGTAGGAAACAAGAATCCAAGGGGAGGAATTCAACATTATTCAGTCGAACAAACCATGATGAATCCTCTCATGAAGTGGCTAGGCATGGAACCTTTGTTTCTATTTAACAAAAAAAATCCAAAAACAACTTGGTGTAGGTTTTCCACGGAGACAGAGCACCAATGGGCGCTGGGCCCAGTGTTAATTTCTCTATGGACGCAAGGCCATAACTGCCTACCAGCGCCGACCCAAAATCATATGTTTTTGTGAGTCTACTGGAGGAATGATCAACAGAGGAAATGCTCTTGAAATGCCAAGAGATGCAATGACACTTTTAGCAAGGTATGACAATACATATAATTCACTGAAATGGGCCTCTAATATTCGGGATGGGGATTGCAGGGATGGTGACAAAGTACTATGTAACAGATGTCCCCTAAAGCATGAGGTTCAAGAGAGAGAGAGGGGTGAAATGCTTTATGATAACATGCCCAAACCAAACACCACCATCGGAAGACCTGGAAGAACAAGTACAACTGATATCTTTGATACATGAATATGTGGCATGGGCACATCCATCCATAATAGAGTACATATAAAAATAATATCTAAGGTATGGACAGAGCCATCCAGTAAAGAGGATCAATTAATATACTCAGGTATGGTCGCAACCATCCAATCAGAAGAGGCATGCATATAGTCATGATAAACCAAATCGTCTCACAGCCTGGATTTTATCAGACAAAACCCAAGGTCTTGCGCTCCACCTTGACCTAAAGAAGTACAAATTCAAGCATATGAATGTGAGCTGAAGTCAAACATGCAAGAAAGTCGCCTGATTACCAGCCAATGATGAAAGTTGTTAACAGGCGCGAGAGAAACCACCAATAATTACAATGGTTCTCAAGGTACAACTAGTACAATTCACAGAATGTGAAGAGTGAGTTGGAGTTGAACACCCGCAAAATCACTTGATCGAAGACCAATGATGAGGACCTGTCGTCGAATCCAAAGAACTTTCCACTAAGGAATGCAAGCTCCAAGGTACCAGAAGGGAGTCTCTACATCAGCTTCCTCGATAATGAGCTGAAGTCGACAGGAATTGATCTGGTCGAAGGAGGGCCATAATGTCTCCCACATAATCGACACGAAACAAGTTTAATATGATGGCGAATCAGGACCAAACAGAGGATCAGAGGTTGAAAATTGTAGAAGGAAAATTCTCTTGAACATATTGGCGACACGACTCCAGAATTTGGAAGTATTTGACATCAAGGGATCTGAGGTTATGATGACATGAAAAAGAGGAGATGAGAGGTCAAAATAGATAACCCAAACCCATGGAGGAAAAAATTATGAAATGAGATGTCCCCAACTCGACATGAATTGCAGACAAGTGTCATGTTCAAGAATGACATACTTCCGACATGACTAAGAACTGGTTGCATTTTCCCCCACCATTGCTGATGAGTACCCCAATTATTTTTGGAAACAAGCTTGAAGGGGATTGCATATGCTTGTCATATAAGTTTTTCCTTTGGAAAAATCCATCCTAGTACATTTTACAAGCCCTAGGAAGGAGGAACTTGACTACTTCATGGTGATGAATTCCGATGTTATGTAAGTTTTAATGAGTCTGACAAAGGAATAAATCGGCATATTTTCATGTTTAGAGAGTTTGAAAAGAAGTGGAAAGTAAAACTCTAGCAAGTCTCTTTTCGTAGGTAGTCTCACAGATCCAAGAAGGTAGAAAACCATATCTGAGAGAACCTCTTAGTTACGATAGGCTAAGGTATTCCTTTTTCGTGAATAATCTGTCCCAGCCGGAAAAAGGGGTAAATGTATACTAGGAAGATGATGTTTCGCAGCCTTTAACGAGTTCAAAACGACAAGAGATTGGGAATATTTTCATGCTTTGAGAGCCAGAAAAGAGCTGAAATTTGACTCCTCCTGGAGCCTGAACGAGTGGCATTAAGGGTAGCAACTGGTTCCGGTGATGGTGGAATTTCTCAGAACAAGTAAAGGTCAAGAGGCTGGCTAACAAGACCACTCATTGTAGTTGTTCCTCAAGAATGGGTAAAACAATTAAGTGAGGGCATATGACCAGCCAAGCAGATGGTGACGATCGAATGAGAAAACCAAGGTTCATCTGGAAAAATAGGTTGATAAAATGGCAATCATGAGAGGTAAAATAAGAATGGTTTCATTTTTACACAAGCTTTAAATCAGGAAACTTTGCTTGAAGTTGGTTTCATTTTTACACAAGCTTGAAACATTTTTAGAAAACTATGCTTGAAACCAGTTTCATTTTTACACAAGCTTGAAATGGAAACAAACTATGCTTGAAATAAGTTTTCATGCCCCCAACATGATGACTCAATTCGAGGTACATGCCCCCTAGCTTCATGGCATTCACTTGAGTAGCCTACTGGTTACTAATAAGTGGATGGAATGAAGGTTCAATTATGAGATTAGGCGAAAGACTTGACTTGGATTTTACGAGATATAATCAAAGACTTGAATTGAAAAGGGAACCCATTTCATTTGTTAACAAGTTTTTCATAGTAAGAGAACTATTCTCATGACACCTTGTTTCATGTTTTAAGGTGCTTGACACAAGAAAATGAAAATATGCTCTGAAGACCTTGTTTCATTTTTTAAGTATCTTGACACAAGAAAATGAACTATGCTCCGACGAGCTTGTTTCATTTTTTAAGGAGCTTGACATAAGAAAACGAACTCAACTCCGTCGATCTTGTTTATTTTTTAAAGGACATTTACACAAGAAGATGAACTCTGCTATGTAAGAAGCTCTGATCATGATGAATAAGAAGTCATGGCTTCCAAGAGTTTCTCATCTAACTAGAGAACAAAACTTTGGAAATTAGGATCCAATGCCCCCAGTACATTGTGTACTACTTCACTGACTGAATTATTAGTGGACGCAGACATGGAATAGGTGGCCACATAATTGACCCATGGTGGGGAATATATCACCGACAGGTAAGGACCAGGAAGGGATGATGGTAGACCAAATGTCATATTAGGACTAAAGAATGAAAGATGATCAATGGTCACGATCTGACCTTCATGTGGAAAGTAGATCACACGAAAGACAGAAGAGACAAGCACGCCCATGGCATAAGCATAGTCACACCCTAGGAGTAAATATCCAAGGGGCTTTGGACAACCATCACATCTATATAAATGATTTTACCTCCCAAATTAATAGGCAACTTCAGAAGGATCCTTAATGGTTGACTTGTTCCTCTGTTAAAAGCCAACAGATTCTGAGTAACTGACATAGGCTGTGGAGAACCCAAAGCTTTCCATGTAGTTGAGGATAGAATACTAACTGAGGCGCATTCATCTATAGTCATGCCTGGTACAACAATATTATATACCTGTACAATGATATCAAAGGGCATGTAAGAAGGAAGATGATATCCCGTAAAACAACTCTAATCAAATGAAGTGACCAAACTACATGGAGGGGGTGCCATAGGAATAAGAGGATTATCCCCCTACGTTACGGGAGTGGAAAGACCATCCTCCTAAACTCTGGGAATGAGAGAATGAGGATCACTTTCTAGAACTATGATGACAGAAGTCAGAGGATCACCCTCTTGGATCATAGAAACAAGATGATCATCCTCTGATCCTGGGGAATTAGAGGAAACAAAAATAACATGACCGGGATGAGGCCCACTCTCGACGGAAAAGACCTGATGGACTGTAGGTGGAATTAGGTCGGCCTTTCTCTCAACCAATTATTGGTCGGGAATGGACTTAGAATAATGAATTTCAAAGAGAGTGAAATCGACCGAAGATGAACCCCAATCAATGACTTGATAAACTATCGGAGAACTCAAAGAAATTTTTTGGTAACCGATGGGAAGACATGACTTAGAAGCCGAAATGGTATCCAATACCTTAGAATCTTCATCCATATAAGGACAGAGGTGAATGGGATGACTCCCTTCACACAACCTACATGGAAATTTGATGTTACCCTGTTTCTTATGAGTCTCATTATCTTTAGTTGAAGGCTCATCATCAACATGATGCCCAGAGGTTGATGACGACGGACGAATTGGGCCAACGGACCACACTTCTAGCACCTTGGAAATACCAGGGAAGAAGGTGGTCACCCTCACATATATTTCAAGGGAATTTGATTCTGCGAGATGGAGTGGGAGGTTTCTCGATATTAGCTGCATGGGTAGCAATAGTTGTTGATTTCCCCCCTAGCTTATTTTCCTTCTTCTTCTTCGACTTCTTCTTATTCTTCTTCTTCTTCTTCTTCTTCCTAGCCACCTGGTTACTAGAATCCAAAATTTCACCAGGCGAAGAGGAAGAACGAGGTGAAGAAATGGGAAAAGAAGGTGAAAGGTTAATCTTAGGATCAACATGATGTTGTGCAGGTGAAGGAGATGGTTTAACAGAGGTTGGGACACTCAGGACCACCAAGCTTGAAAATAACTAAACAGGAAAACCAACAGTTAACCTAGGAAGGGATAATGTTCCCATATTAGGAGAACCAACATTCCCAAAAGAAGGAAAAGGACTAGGATTCCGTTCGGAGGGGATTCCTTGGTTGGTAAACTCTGGAAACATTTCCATTTCAAACAAACCACAAAAATCATTAAGGAAGATAAATTTAACCAAAAATATTTCGTGGGCAGTTAATTTTTTAAGACACTGAAACAAAACTCTGCCTTTTCATATTTTAATAGTCAAGAAAAGGGCAAAAGGTGACTCTAGTCACTTTTGGGTTGAACGAGCACAAAAGGACAAGTGCTCGATGATATTTTAAATTTTAGAGAGTCACGAAAAGACCAAAATGACTACTCACGAAATCTAAGCAAGAGGGTGTACCAAGATTCTGTGAACTGTAATATACACCTTGGTGATCAACTGAAAGAGAAATCACCAAGGACTTAACGTACGTGTAGGCAGTCTCCCTGAATGTTGTGTTCGGTTTATCATGGGTACAAGGAGGCAGAATCAACTTCCTATGGATAAAGGTGTGCAACCTATGAGGGTCTCCCTTTATATACTCGACGGTACAGGGAGCACAAGTCCATGCTAGCGCTGTTTAATTCTAGATGGAAAATGATAGCTACTAGGTTTAATGACACCTAAACACGTCATTAGCCTAGACCTCTAAATGTGAGCGTTATGTTTCAATGCTTCCTTAGGTTGATTGAGTTCATTTTAAAGTTGATCTTGAATTAATGTTGTAGTTTCAAGGCCTTACCGAATGTAAACTCGAATCCTTGATGCACAACTATATGCGAAATAAAATCATTCCAATTCGATGAAAAACTAGCTAAGAGAGGGATAGTGGTTCATAATGAAGTAGCAATCAATCGAACATAAGAAGAATTTTTCCTAATGCATCTAAGACAACCAAAGCAGAAAACGAAAAGATCTTTCCCTATTCACTAAAGGCTACTAATGCAAAAGAATTTTTTTCATTTTCAAACCAAGAGAAAGAATGAAAATTTTGTCCTTTTAGATGAATGTGAAGCAAGATCCACTACTACACTAAAAGAAAAAATAGATACTAGTTTGGAGAAAATCGAATGAAACGATATAAAACAAGGAGACCAATTCAAAACAAACATCACCACTCAAAATAGAGATGCATCCCTTCAAGCGAAAAAAAGGGCTTTGAAACCAATTCAGTGAACAATGTAATATATTCTCAAGGTGATAGATGGAGAGCTAAATGAACAACAAGATGATCATACAACGATACAACGACACGTAGAACCGACAGAAAGACGAAGACAATCAGTGAACAAACTGAAAATATAAGAGACCAGACTGACTCAAACTTAACTCAGAAGGTTCAGTGAGGAGGTAGCCTAACAAGAAGTAGAAGACACCTAGAAACTCTAGGATGAAAAACCTCACTGATCAGATGAGGGGAAAATAGCTTAGAAGAACGAGACAAGAGAGTCAAAGAAATTCCAGTGGACTCAGTTGAAAGAGGAAAATCCAACACAAGGCCAAGACACACTGACAAAACTCAGGGAAAAGGCAAAAATCCTAACCTACAGGATTTGGTGCGTCTGTCAAGTTGTAATCCATGCTAAATAGAGGATGGCCAGCCTGTAAAAAAAGGCAACAAGTGCCAATCAGCCTGACTGTTCAAGAAACAACAGCGTCGAGATAGAAAACTATGGAAAATATAAAAAGCCACTAATAAATGGTCAGAATTGAACTCTGAGGCTAAGTATGATGGCTGGAAATAGTCAGACAGGCAGAACAAAGCAAAAAAGCAGAAATACAACCAAAGTCGAACAGACAAGCAAAACACTACACAAATAATGAGAGATGACAAACACACTGATCCCCAGTATGATCGCCAACTTGTTGAGTAGGTAAATCCCCTCTGCAGACAGAGGTGATCCCTCTAGCCCTAGAGTGGGTCTAGCAACAAGGGAACAAGCTGGATTTTCGGACTCCTAGCTTATAAATGAAAACGAGTTAGGATAGATGACCTACCTTGGTCCAATGATTTTGTTGTAGTTTTCAGCAGCGATCCTTTGATATTTGTCTTTACACTTCGCGGTACTTAACTGATAATGTCTGTGTACCTGCATAAGGATCAAGTGAAAAGTGACAACATACGAAAACATACTTTCATTTACAGCTATTCGATTGGTCAAGGAGAATCAAACATTTTGCATATGATTGAACACAAAATTGGAACCAAAAAACCAGTCATGTATTAATGATAGAGAAAATAAATTTACAACCTTAATGCCTTGATGTTTCAACCCCCTTTGACGAGTTTATTCAAGTGCATCTCAAGCATTCATTGGGGATCAGACTTGGTGAGGCAACAGGCCTAAACTCTCTCTCCATAATGGATTCCTCTCTGCCTTATTCTTCACACCAGCTATAGTAAGGACTGTTCAGCTAGCTGAAACCATGTGAGAAGGAAGTATTTATAGGGCTGGAGGAGATGGTTTTGGATCCATAATAAGGTGGAAGAGAGGTCTTATCCCTTTGGGGAGTTGCATGTAGGAAACAAGAATCCAAAGGGAGGACTTCGACGTTATTCAGTTGAACAAAACATGATGAATCCGATCACGAAGTGGTTAGGCATGGAAACTTCATTTCTATTTTAAAAAACTTTCCAAAAATAGCTCAGCATGGGTTCTCCATTGAGACAGAGCACCAATGGGCTTTGGGCCCAGTGTTAATTTATCTATGGGCGCAGGGCCTAACTGCCTACCAGCGCCGACCCAAAATCATATGTTTTTGAGAGTCTACTTGAGGAATGATCAATAGAGGAAATGTTCTTGACATCCCAAGTGATGCAATGACACTTTTAGCAAGGTTTGATAATACACAGAAGTCACTAAAATGTTCCTCTAATATTCTGGATGGGTATTGTAGGGACAGTGAAAAAGTACTATGTAACAAAAGGGTCTACAACCTTTGATCCAATTGTGTTGGCTTCTTAGTGGTTGCAGCTAGGTAAGGAGACCCTAGACTAGGTCTCTCGACCCTCTAGACTTCCTTCACAAGCTACTGTTTACTACAGCCCTAAACAGAGATTTAATTACCATAAAGCAAATACATTTTCACCCTTAACATCTTCTCACACCTGCGTGTTAGACCTGCAAGATATACACACCCTAAAATAGAGAGAAACTCGTCCTTCTTTCTTCATGCTAACCTCAGTTCTTCGCTAGAAATTTTAGAGGTAATTTCTTGATGAGATTGGTCTTGGATTATTTCAAAAGAAGGACTGGAAACCTATGTGTACATTTCAAACAAATATGTTCTCATACTGGCACACTTGATCTTTCTTGTTCGCAAGCAACCATTTTGCATTGTTGTAACTAAAATCATATCAAGTGGTATAGCAACTTGAATACTGGAGCTTTTCAAGGGCTTTGTAATTCTTTTCTTGTTTAGAATTTTATTCCTACCCAAGATTATGGTGTGAGCTCTCCAATAAGTCTAAGCAATCTAGAGGTGTATCAACATCACCAATCAATGTCCTCGTGTCATTGACACAGAGGTAGCATTTTATTTCTTGTGTTTCCCTTTCCTTTTCACATTTATGCAATTCATTCATGCAAAAATATTGTAAATATTTATGCAATTGCATTTTTTTTCCATGGTGTAACCATTAGTTTCTACACCTACACTTGGAATTTTACACCTGTGACGTTGGTTTTACGTTTGTACCATTGGTTTTATATTGGGTCTTGACTATGGCATGCATAACTTCTCACATAACCCACAATTTGTTTTGAAACTTGTCATCTTTCCCAATGGGGCTTATTTCTATTACTCTAGTCCATGGATAATAGTTTCTGGTTTGAAAGTAATATCAAATTATCACTCAAACCCACATCAAGGCTTTGTGTCATTTTTACAAACACCAGAAAATCCCTTGCTCCTAACATTTTTCAACTTTTAGAAAATTGACAGCAACATAACCCAATCTTCATGGTTTCATACCAAAATGAGAGGAGACATTATGGCTATTTTCCAAACCCTACATCATCAATGACAAGCCTAGATGTAAAATATTGTCAACACTTTTAAAACATGGTCCACACCTTTTACCCCTAGCCTTGCTCAGGATCATGCACCAACATCTTCTGCCCCTACTAGCATTCCTCTTTAAAACACAAGTATGCATAAATAATTTCCTAAACCAAGGAAATCTCAACTATAAATCATTACTATGTCCACTATTTTCCAAGAACATGTGTTACTCTATTGACCTCTCATCCTTATTAAACTCGATCTTACCCAAAAATTAATGTGTGTTTAAATAGTATTAGGCAACATGTAAGGGAATGCATCTACCTATCTAAAAGCTTGTGAAGTATGTCCCAAAGAGGTATATTTGGTTGCTTCATATTGATATCCTCCTTTGATTGCATTTTCGATTGATCCATTAAGCTAGGTTAGAAACGTAGTGTGGGGAGAAATTGGGCTTTGAATAAAACATGTTTCTAGAAATTTATGTTGGTGGGTCTGATGTTACTACTTGAATTTCCTTTCAATGTGATCTGGCAGGCAGTGTGTAATTACCATCACAGGTGAATCTCAGGACATCGGGTATGAATCCACTTTTAACTTCTAAGGTCCTTCCTCTATCTATTATGAAAAACAGTATATGGTAAATTTTCATTTAAGAACCTACATGATAAATTTTATTTAATAATCTAAGTAATAAAACGACAAATTTCTGTAAATTGATGCATCCTTCAGCAAATTTTCTTATGTTTTTGGCAAGTGAATATGGAGCTTATCATCTCATCTAGCAAGAAAACCAAACCAGCTTTGTCCTTTCTGTCTATGGCTATTGCATTAGTTTGTTTCCATTCTAATTTTTCCTTTTGTTTCTTTTCAAGTCTTAAAATTGATCTTCTCTTAAGTTTATCCTCAGAAACCTACAAGTTTTTTCCCCTTTAGTTATATAAGAAACCATGGGAAAAATAACTCACTCTATAACTGAGGCCCATGTTTCCATCTACATCTAATTAGTTCCATGTTTCCAAGAGTTTCTTTTAGAAACTTCTAGATGTTTCCACGTTTCGTGCAACTTATCGAATGGCACATTTGAAGTGACAACTTCATAATTGTTTCATTTGCAGAGGTAAAACAGGTCTTGGGGGTCTCACAGATTTGGATTTTAAGGTGATTGGTCTTTGTTTTTTCTTAGGATGGTCTTGGCCAGAAAAAAATGCCAAGGTGCCCTATGGAGGCTTTGAAAACCTCCCCTAATTATTTCTCAAGTATTCTCTCAGGTTAGAGGGGGTAAGATGCGAATATATTCAACTGTTGTTTGTCCAACATCACTTCAATAACATCTCTCCCATTCAAATTTCAATGCCAATTTTCAGTGGTTTTGGAGTAAAATGTTAGAGGAACAATGCAAACTAGACACATGAACCCCATCTAATCTCCACACTAGTGCTTTTCCATTGGGCACCATTATCTTGTATCACTAAAATATAAAATTGGTTAGATGGATGATATAGAAACATTAAAATATGATGTCTTAGGTAGCAACGGGAATGGGATGACAGTCCTTGGCACTCAAAGAATACATTAAAATATCAGATATTCTAGTCAATGTGGTAGTCATTAATTTTTATTAATAGGAAAAAATTCCATGGAAATTGTTCAAATGAATTCAATAGCACACAAGAATACATATTGGACAATCTTCACATGGATCCATATGGTTCATAGGTAAACTATAAAGATTGGATAACCTTGAATTCAGAGCAAGACATTCCTTAATACTAAATAGGTTGGCAATAAATTTCCAAATCACCTAAAGGTAAATACCTTACTCAATCTTGATGATAAACCAATGTGGGAAATAGTTAAATAGAAAGTATTTGAAATCAGTCACTTCCTTGCATTATATTCAAATATAATCAAAGAAACAATGTTGACTATAAATATTGAACATTAATCATCTTGATAACTGAAGAAAGTTATCCATAACTTCATAGACAATTGGGAAAAAAAATCTTGATTGAATAAGAAAAGATACAAAAACTAGGATACGAATTCTACAAAAAGGGAGGTGAATCTCCTGGTACACTCTCAAATATTTTGTGAATACAGTGCCCCCTTGGGCATTAGAGAAATTCAGTCTACAGGTTTCAAAATTCCAACTCTTTACAAAGTCTTCGATTCTGTTTTTTATATCCTCTTGCATACTAAGCTCCAACCTTCTTTGCTGAAATTCAACAAGATGATGAGCTTAGTGAAAAGAGTCGCCTTCACTAAGTGGGCCCATAGGCTATTTTTGGCGCAAGTCTATTTTTAGACATGGTGATCATATTTCAGAAGTTGCAGGATGATATTTGTGGATGGTTGATCAAGTTGGAAAAATAGATGAAATTCTATTTTTAGAATATTGGGCGAAGTCTATTTATAGATCGTCGATCTAAAAATAGAAGTGTCGATTATTATTAGCTCTTAATAATAATCCGACAATAAACAACAACTTATTCTCTTGTAGCACTTAATTTCAGTGCACATATTTGGAAAATCAGTGGGCTGAGGGAACTACTTAATTCCCAAGGGAAATTGGTGGTTCATGCATGGAGGACTCAGTTAGAACTGAAGTGGAAAAGTTATGACAGAGTTGGAAGAGTAGTTCATGGAGTTGTATTCAGTTTAACTCAGTTAGACTCAATTGAGATAGTTATATCTAGTCTAACTGAATGATACACTAGTGAGAGTGGAGTGAATTAATTATTTAATTAATTCACAAATAATAACTCATTAATCAATTGAACAATACAACAATTAACTACAGTGCATGTCAATTCTAGTGGAGACCCAGTGGAGAGATAGGTGAAAGGGCAAGATGGACTATCTGTTGTGACTATAGTGATGCATTGATTGCATCACACACACATTGGAGTTGCCAATGAGGATTGCATAGTCAAGGCAAGGGAAATTCGAATTCATTCAGAGCTATTCTTTAGCAGGGATTGCACAATGGAAGCAGGCTAGTAGGAGGGCAAAGATCGATGCATGGATTTGTAGTTTTTTCCTGATTAGTGTGTGACGATTGATTGTACTGAGAGCTTGACATACTAAGCTTTGTATGAGATTTTTACATGACCTCCATGATACATAATATATGATAGTTAGGGTTTTCAGCTTCAGGCTCTCCCGTTAGACAACTGTGTTATGTGCGATTTTTTTTATTTATGCTTCACATGTGTGTGCAATTAATTTTTTGCAAAAGATTAACAGTGGAATGATTCTTTATTTTGAAAGAAGTTAAATATTTTGAGATCAGGGGAATATAGATGTATGCATGCTTAATGTATACTAATTTCTACATGGTATCAGAGCATTGTTAATTCTTGAAGATTGCAATTGTGAAGAATTGGTGAGTTTGTGCGGGTGGACAATTCGAATTTGCTATAGAAGATTCTTGGTGCAAAAGTTGAGTATACATTGAAATGTATTTCAATGAGTTGTGATTGGATTACGCCCTTGATGGCAGCTTGAATTACATAGCCTGGAAGGACAGGATGGAGGCAGTGTTGGAGGATAATGGACTGAAGGAGTTCATCGATAGCGATGTTCCTAAGTTGGGATCTAGCGATGCTGCATTACTTGACGCATGGCAAAAAAAGACAACAAAGACAAGAATAATTATGTTGGAAGGTGTGAAGGACCATATTGTGTCCAGCCTTCACAGGAAACCCACTCCATTCTTAATGTGGAAGGCTTTGACAGATTTGTTCCAAAGAGGAAGTGACCAGAGGAAGTTGGCGCTTAAAGACAAGCTCAGTAAAATAAAAATGAAGAAGGGCGACAGTATTCCAAAATATCTCACGAAGTTTGTCCACTGCAAGGATGAACTAGGAAGTGTGGGGGTTACTGTTGATGATGAAGACTTGGTGAGCTTGGCTCTCCTTGGGCTTCCGAAGAGTTGGCATAGCTACGAAGAATTTGTCAATGGACGGGAGAAACTGCCAGGATGGGAGCGACTTTGGCTGTATCTTGTGCAGGAGGAGATAAGGCGGGGTACTAGGGATGGCTCTTCATCGAAGAATGAAGATGAATAAAATTTCACTTTGGCTGTCAAAGCAAGGAAAGGGTAGGGGAAGAAAATTCCTTAAAAATCTGATGCTAAAGGCAAGAAGCAGGATTTGTCCAAAGTGATGTGTTTTCACTGTCCCGAACATGGGCATTTCGCCACTAATTTCCCACAGAAGAAGAAGAACAAGAAGGTTGCTAGAGCTGCTGCAGCTGGAGAGGCCTTAGCCTCACAATTTGAACTTGATTTCTCTTTGATCACATACTTGGTTTCAATTGCAATGGGATCGGTGTGGTATCTTGATAGTGGTGCATATTTCCATATCACAGGAGACAAAGAGTTGTTTAGTGACTTGGAGGAAAAGGAACTCCAGATGCATATAGAGATGGGCGACGATGGTCGATACAGTGCGATCGACATTGGGTCCATTACCTTTGAGAGGGTTTCTGGTAATCCATTCTTGTTGAAGGATGTTATGCATGTTCCAGGTCTAAAGAAGAACTTGGTCTCGGTCGCAATTTTGGAAGATAAAGGTTATGATGTTGTTTTCAGTGAAGGAAAACCCTTCCTTCAACATAACAAAATGGGTCAAAGAAAGAAGACAGGGGTTCAAATTAAGAATATATACAAGCTGGAGATAGATGGCTATGCTGCAATGGTGGGCAAAGCAGAAGAAGTGGTGAGCCAGAATGAGGGCGAATTTTGGCATAGGAGATTGGGCCATCTTCACCATGGTGCTTTGAAGATTTTGCAGCAAATTTCTACTGGACTTCCTAAGGGTACTCTTGTGCAGTTAGATTAGTGCAAGGGATGTACTATGGGTAAGTTTGTGAAGACCACCTTTCATGAGAAGGAGAACCGTGCTTCGGTGATCCTGGAGAGAATTCACACAGACATATGTAGACCTTTCTCGGTTGCTTCAATAGCAAAGCACAGGTATTATGTTATATATGTTGATGAATATTCTTGTAGATGCTGGATCTTCTTCATGCAGAAGAAAAGTGAAACGTTCTCAAAGTTCTGTGAGTTCAAAGCATTGGTGGAGAAGAAGTCGGGGAAGCAAGTGAAAGTTCTACAGAGCGATAATGGTGGTGAATACATCTCAGGAAAATTCAAATACTTCTGTAGCAAAGAAGCAATTCGAAGAGAACTCATAGCGCCTCATAACCCACAGCAGAATGGGGTCACAGAGAGAAAGAACAGAACGATTGTGGGTGCTGAACAAGCGATGCTACATGACTAGGGCCTACCTATGCACTTGTGGATGGAAGCATGCAACACTGTGGTTTATGTGAAAAATTGTTGTCTTGATAGAGTACTTGGCATGAGTACATCTGAAGAATATTTTACTGGTAATAAGCCTTCTATTTCTCATTTGAATATTTTTGGCTTATCTGTTTACAGTCATGTGACAAAGGACGCAAGGAAGAAGCTAGAGCCAACTGCAGAAGTTGGGATATTTGTGGGGTACACATAAACACCCCATAATTATCGTGTGTATTTTCCAGACAGTCGGATGACTGTGGTGCGATGGGATATAAAATTCAATGAGGTGAAAGCCATGAAGTTGTCACTTGAGAGGGAGCTACACTTGCATGTGGAGGAGGAAATTCTTGTTCCCAAAGATGATCCTATAGATGTGGATCAGCCATAGGAGGAGATTCATGGAGTGGAGGAGTCCCCTCATGCAAAACCAAACATCAGACAAGGCAGAAAGCGTACCACATAAGCTGAGAGACTAAAGCTTGATGCGACACAGAATGTAGGAGTCCATACATCACAGTGCAGATAGAGACAGTCACCTGACCGATTTACTGGATACATGGCTCTTATGAGCAAGTGTATCACGACAGAGCCATATTCTTTTGAAGAAGAATTGCAGGAGCCCACATGGGTAGATGCCATGGTGGAGGAGTATGACTCCATTGTCAGAAACAGTGCTTGGAAGATTGTTCCAAGGCCAGTGGGAAAATCAGTTGTGGGATCAAGATGGATCTACAAGATAAAAAAAGTTGTTGATGGGAGCGTCGATAAGTATAAGGAAATATTTTTTTCCTGGGGCTTCTCATAGATCGAGGGGATTGACTATGAAGGAACGTTTGCATCTGTCACACTGTATTATTCCATACGGACCATCCTTGCTCTCTCAACGTAGATGGGTTGGCACATTCATCAGATGGATGTGAAGACTGTGTTCCTTAATGGGATCATTGAGGAAGAGGTGTAAATTGAGCAGCCTGAAGGATTTGAGATCTTCAGCAACAATCCACATGTGTGCAGGCTCAAAAGAGAGCTATATGGGCTGAAACAAGCACCACGTGCTTGGTACACTTGAATCGACAACTATTTCACTGGACATGGCTTCACCAAGAGTGAGGCAGATGCAAACCTGTACCAAATTGTGGTGGAGGGTAAGCTTTTAATCATTGTTCTTTATGTTGATGATTTAATACTAACGGGTGATGAGCAGTTGATACACATGCAAGGCAGATCTTGCAAAGGAGTTTTAGATGAAGGATTTGGACCTTCTTCATTATTTTCTTGGATTGGAAATATGGCAGCAGGAAGGTGAACTGTTTGTGTCTCAAGGCAAGTATGCCCGTGAGATACTAGAGAAGTTTCACATGCAAGGCTGCAAGCCTATCGACACTCCTCTTCTAGGAAATTGGATGAAAGAGGATGCTACATCGACAGAGGTAGTGGATGCCACTGTTTATCGACAGTTGGTGGGTTCACTCATGTATTTAGTTAATACAAGATCAGACATATGCTATGTAATGAACCAGCTTGCACAAGCGATGGCTAAGCCTACCAAGCTCTTTTGGAAGGTAGGCAAGCATGTCCTGAGATATCTTAGGGGCACATCTGAGTATGGTTTATGGTACAAAAAAACAGATGAGCTGAAGTTGCATGGCTTCATGGATGCAGATTGAGTAGGAAGCCCAACAGATAGAAAGAGCACATCAAGAGGGATTTTTAGTATCAGATCTACGACAGTTTCTTGGTACACCAGGAAACAAAGATCTGTGGCACTCAGTTCAGCGGAAGTAGAATACATGGCAGCAAGTCAAGATGCATGTGAGGCTATCTGGATGAGGTAGATCCTGGTTGGTTTTTTCAGTTCACATTTAGATCCTACAGTGATACATTGTGATAATTAGAGTTGCATTAAACTCTCGGTTAATCCTGTGTTTCATGATAGATCTAAACATATTGATATCTGGTATCATCATATCAGAGATTGTGTGCAGCGGAAGATGTGGCCTTGATGTTCTACGGAGGATCGGGGATAGATATTAAAGCGAAGATGCTCACGGAAAATTCGAATACCATAGAGGCATGATCGAGGTGAAGGATAATCCCTATCTTGTTGAGAGGGAGTGTTGAGATTCAACAAGATGATGAGCTTAGTGAAAAGAGTCGCCTTCACTAAGTGGGCCCGCAGGCTATTTTTGGCGCAAGTCTATTTTTAGACATGGTGATCATATCTTAGAAGTTGCAGGATGCTATTTGTGGATGGTTGATCAAGTTGGAAAAATAGATGAAATTATATTTTTAGAATATTGGGCGAAGTCTATTTATAGATCATCGATCTAAAAATAGATGTGTCGATTATTATTAGCTCTTAATAATAATCCGACAATAAACAACAACTTATTCTCTTGGAGCACTTAATTTCAGTGCACAGATTTGGAAAATCAGTGGGCCGAGGGAATTACGTAATTCCCAAGGGAAACTGGTGGTTCATTCATGGAGGACTCAGTTAGAACCGAAGTGGAAACGTTATGACAGAGTTGGAAGAGTAGTTCATGGAGTTGTATTCAGTTTAACTCAGTTAGACTCAGTTGAGCTAGTTGTAGCTAGTCTAATTGAATGATATGCTAGTGAGGGTGGAGTGAATTAATTAGTTAATTAATTCAAAAATAATAACTCATTAATCAACTGAACAATACAACAGTTAACTACAGTGCATGTCAGTTCCAGTGGAGATCCAGTGGAGAGATAGGTGAAAGGGTAAGATGGACTATCTGTTGTGACTATAGTGATGCATTGATTGCATCACACATACATTGGAGTTGCCAATGAGGATTGTGCAGTCAAGGAAATGGTAATTCGAATTCATTCAGAGCTATTCTTTAGCAAGGATTGCGTAGTGGAGGCAGGCTAACAGGAGGGCAAAGATCGGTGCATGGATTTGCAGATTTTTCCGTTATTAATGTGTGACGATTAATTGTACTGAGATCTTGATGTACTAAGCTTTGTATGAGATTGTTACATGATCTCCATGATATATAGTATATGATATTTGGGGTTTTTAGCTTCAGGGTTTCTCGTTAAACAACTGTGTTATGTGCGATTTTTTTTATTTATGCTTCACATGTGTGTGCAATTAATTTTCCGCAAAAGATTAACAGTGGAATGATTCTTTATTTTGCAAGAAGTTAGATATTGTGAGATTAGGGGAATCTGTATGTATGCATGCTTAATGTATACTAATTTCTACATTCTTTAGTGTAACTGATTTCCAAGAAGAGAAAGAAAGATGAGGTGTATTGAGTAGGTTTGTCACCTTAGGTATGAAGGGTCTCAATTTTCTTAGAAAATAGTGTACTTTGTTGGCATTAATTCTCCATGAATTCATACATTTATAACAATTTTTCATTTTTCTTATCTATATTCATAAAGTGAAGATGTTATTATTGTATTTCCAGGTATTCATTCTAGATTCCATTTTTCATTATAAAAATACTATCCACTCAATGGATGTATCAACATCCATTCAAAAAATGATTGATGGAATTCTTTATGAAGAAAATGACAAATGATTTTTCCCAGCCTATTTTTCTGTATGAATGCACCTTTTCTACTCATCTGGTCATTTTAATTTGGAGTTGCTACCCTTGACCTTCAAATTTGTTTTTGCATAGGTATCCCAACACTAAATCTTGAAATAATGGAAAACAAAATTGTTCTTTTTATGATTCTATTTATTGTTATTAATATGGCCCTCGTAGGTTTCTAGTTTACTAGCCATGTAAATTTAGTAGGAGCATTTGGAAATGGACCCAAACCCAATGTAATATTCCCAAATGGGAAATGCAACAATACAGGACAGTTATGCAGAGAAAATAACGTAGATCATCAAGATAAGAGCAGGAGGCCAATAAGAAAACCTTCTAAATGTGTTTACAGCCGCAAAATGAATGTACAATGAGGCCCATAAGATGTACAATAGAAAATAGAAGTCTCCAATTAAATAAATTCCTCAGAAATAGGTGTTGCAACCATGCATATGAACAAAAACTGCCTTGACATCGTTATTTTATTCGGCTGCAATAGTTGTTGATTACACTTCAGATCTAGAGAAGATATGTGCATGAAATGTTAGATCTATAACAAATCCATACACTAGATAGGCTCCTCTTTTAGATCCCCTTGGGGTTTTCAGCATTACACCATGTATAAGAAGTACATCTAAGATCTAAGTCTGTAGATCTGCAGAATGATTTAGATATTCAGAAATGTACAACAGTATTCAGATCAGATCTGATATGACAAGAAATAGATCTTCATTTAATGGATCTTCATAGTTAAGGGTAGATCCCCAACACTTGAAAACCAGCTCTCCAACTATTGTGAAAAAACTCTCTACAACAACACCTACAGGAATAACGCAGTTCTGAAAGCAATACTGTATTGTAGGGTTTAGAACATGTTTGGCCACATGCCAAGATCTAAAAATGTAGCTCCAATGATCCAATACTCTCTTGCCAATGGGATAGAAGACTTCCCCACTGAAAAGGAGCACTATAATGGTCTAGATCCGAGTAGATCTAGCCTCCACTTGCTGCAACTTTCAAATACAACCAAACCCTCAATAGGATCTGTGTTTTAGTTGGAAGAAGAAGCTTGGCCTTCAGCTAGATAGTGGACAAGACAAGAGGTATCTCAAAGAAAGAGGTGGGATGCCCCATCAGGAACACCCAGTGCTAAACAAAACTATTCTCAGCTAAACAGCAAGAGAATGAGATATTTCTAAACAGACAATATACTCTGAAAATTCAATACCATGAACAACCTTCTCATGTTGCTATCCTCTTCCTTTTATAATTTAAGAGTTTGTAAACCCTAAACCACCTTCAATGAAATAGCTCCTTTCACATAAGCCATCTCCATCTAAAACTGCGTTGTGCCTCATTGATGGCCACTCCTCCAAGGCAACGCTATAGATTTGGTCATGGTTAACCCTGTCAAAAGATTCATCCTCTTTCACACCTAAGGGTGCTTCCTTACATAGCCAAGACTTAACCTTTTCCACATTTGGCATTGATTTATTCATTGTTAGGAGTATTATGAGCCTCCTTTACATTTTTATTCTTGAAACAGAAAAATAAAACAAAAACGAATATTCCCATTAGCTTAGGACTAGTTGAGAATATTACAGTCCTCCCCTCCAAAATGTTGCAGGTGAGTGCTGCAACTCTTCTCCTCCTCCATTGGTGACACCATCATGTGTTAAGCTTACTCCATAATCTAAGTGTTCACCAATCCAACCCTCCATGAATTGTTCCTCCAAAGTTCTCATGAGATGTAAATAGTCCATCCCACAAGGAGACAATAACTCAAATGAAACAAAAATGGCTTGCCCAATGTCCTCCCTGAAACAAGTGGCATAAGATAAATGGAGAACATCCATCCCATTAGGCACATGCATACCTCCCATCCTCCCTCCATACATTCCCATAAAAAGTACAAGTATGTCATCAATGTATGGGAGCAAAACTACATACATACAAACAAAAATTTGTGCATGTGGAGGTCGGTCATAGTCCCACATGTGGAACCAGCGCAGTGCATCTCCTGCCTGCATCCGATCAAGATGTGGTAAGTGGTTTCCCCACCACTTACTTGTTTCCCATGTTATCTCACTATCGTTGAAAGTGTGAGATATATTTGATGCCTTAGGAAAGCACCCATCATGATGAAAAATCTCCCTTTGTTCATCAAGGGAGTGGCCAAATTTAGAAATTTTTGTGGCCCAATGTTGGCCATGAAGTTTACAAGATATAATACTCCTCCTTGGAGTCATGGCCTGCATAAACATGGTGAAAGAATGCATACAATCAGAAAATAAAACATGTTTTACATGAGCATGTTCTTCACCAACATTCCTCATACAAATGGAGTGGTGCATAGATCTATCTCCTCTCTCAAAAGAAGGAAGAGATGGCTGAAATAACTCTTTCATAGAGTCATGTTGTTGCCCCAACTCCACATGGTTCATGCATTCTTGAAAATTATGATGTATTTCTCCTTCAAATTATTCCCAATCAAAGCTTCTCATGATGATGTTGTAGATCCTCATGGAATATGTGTGGCTGAAACATAACTATTTATATGCTTCACTACAAGAAAAAAGGACATTGGTGAGGGTCATGCTTGTGACAGACCTTTAAGGTCCGTCACCAATGTCACATATGGTGATGGTCCTTAAAAAGGCGTTGTTGTAAGTGTATATAGTGATGGTCCTTTAAGGTCCGTCACCAAAGCCATTTTCAATGACACTTTTGGTGAGGGTCGTTAAAGACCCATCACTAATTCTCTCTTTGGTGACACTTCTAGTGACGAACTTTTAATGACCCTCACCGATGCTATTTTTGTTACTTTTGGTGATGGTCAAAAGATGTTCGTCACCATTGATCATTCCAATGAGTTTTTGATGACATTACATGCTTGTTAATATATTTTTTGTCAAAATATAATGAATTAATACCATTATTGTGGAGTCCTTTTTATAATATGTCCAAGGCCATAGTGGTTACAGTCAGTCAATTTTTTAAGAAGCAATTAGTGTGTATCATTTCCCTCAAGTAATGACTAGTCGAATAGAGTTTTCCTATGAG
Source organism: Pinus albicaulis (assembly GCA_034641835.2). NCBI lineage: Eukaryota > Viridiplantae > Streptophyta > Pinopsida > Pinales > Pinaceae > Pinus > Pinus albicaulis. Next base: position 1,380,119,266 of record CM076577.1, on the reverse strand, counting down.
TAAACACATGATTCATATCTATTAATTTTATTATCTATAAAATTCCCTTTAGATAAAGTCCCACTAGTGTGTGTAGGAAATATATTATTTAATACATAATCAAGCTCTATCAATTGTATTAATGAGAAAGACCTAACACTCCTCAACAATCTGGGCACACCTTAAATTAATTCTTTGGAACACACTAACATTTCTTAGCACCTCACATGTCTTGGAACATATTTGTACCTAGAACATCTTGTCATGACACTGATGCCCAAGCACATGGTGGCATGCGCTAGCACAACATAGAACTCTCCTAGCATGTGTTGGCATGCATGTAGTCCTTAGCATGCCCTGGAACACCTTGGTTGAATGCATTGACATACATTAGCACTTGCCACACAATGCCACTTGGCATGTATTGGGAAATATTATTAGTGTGGTTAGCATGCCCCTTTTTAAAAAGATAAAGTCCTAACTTATTAACCCTCTTATTGGTTCTTCCTATTGTTTCCTTGGAACTTCTTGACACATATTGACATACCCTAGCACCCTGCACATCCTTAGCACCTAGCATGTATTGGCATATCTTGGCACTATTTGACACATATAATTAGCACACCCCGGAACTCCCAAGCACACTTTGAGACTTCTTGAAATTCCTTAATATTCCATAGCATGCCTTACCAATCCTTATCATACCTTGTCACTCCCTCCTTGGCATGACAACTAGCACTCACTAACACTAGTCCCTGGCACACGTTCCTCATATTCATTAACTTAGATGAATTTTGACCTAGTGCTCCCTTAATGTTTTGTCCTATTACTCCTTAACACTCCTCAACATGCATTAGCAGTCTCTAGCACACCATAGCACTTTTCAACATGCCCTTCCACTTCATAGCATGAATAACACTCTGTGACACATATTGGCACTTGGCACATGTTGATGCTTAGAAAGTATTAGCATGTATGGAATATGTTGACATGCCTTAGTATAATTTGGCATGGTTTAAGATTAAATTTATTTGAGATCAACTGTTGGAAAGTAGATGAGAAGCAACAAAGGAAGACTTGGCACTTAGAATGCAATAAGACTTTTCACTTTGCACCTATTGGCTCCTAGCGTTGGTGTACCTAGCATGCCTCTCTTGGAAAAGGTAAAATGATGACTTATTAACCCTCTTATGTGTTCATTTCCTTGTAGTTTAACTTTTTTTTCCCTTTTGGTGCATTGACAGTCCCTGGCATGCATTGAAACACCCTTACACATCTTGGCATTCCCTATCACTTGGCACATATTAGCATGTTCGACATGCCTTCGCACTATCTGACACATCTTAGCATTCCCTAGCACACCTTGGCACTCATGTCCTCATAGATATCCTTTACATTTTTTCACGACTTGGGAACCCAATCAATTCCTTGGCTACTGCAGTTCATGTGACAATATTAGCTTGCTTCAACCGCAACAACTTGACCAATTGCACCTACTACAAGTAGATTGTGCCTTGTTCACCTAAGAACTACCTATAACTCATCTTATGCCACTCATGTCCAAGCTCAACTTGTCCCACTTGACTAGTTACCAAGACAAGGATCACATGATCTAGCCATGGCCATAAAACTACTAAGCAACATAGCTTACATAGGAAATATTTCACATGTAGGTTCAGTTCGTATAAACAATAGAAAATTAACTGAGAGTTTCCAAGAACCAAAAGATGCACATGGTACATGAGATATAAGCCGAGTGCCCCAAAACTTATACACAACAATGTACAATATGCAATTATCTATAATATTTTAAAACATGAGCATGTAGCCAAAGTGTGCTACATCTCATATAAAAAGATAGCTAAAGGCGAAACAATGTTGTGCCTAGCACAAAGTGATCTCCCTTTGTCTAAAACTGCTATGTCGAGCCCCATGTAACAAACGTAGGCTTGCCTCCTGTAAATCCTATTCTGAACTTATCCTAACATAGTTTGTCCTTAACACACTTGAATTTTTTAACACTCCTTGGCACACACTCTTATTCGTTCCTTTCCATGAAATTTGACCTAGTTATCCCTTGATATGCCCTGAAACTCCCTAACACTCTTCAACATGCATTAACATTGTCCGACATGTGTTAGCATACCTTTTCATTCCTAATGTGCATGCCCTGACTGTCCCTAGCTATCATGCCCTCACAACTACCCTTAATTTATTTGCAACTTGTGAACCCAACCAAGCCCTCGGATGACTACAAGATATTGACCAAGTTACTGTTACTACAACTAGACTATGTTTTTGAATTGTGTAGCTTTGGAGGTACTCCACAAGCCTAGTGAGATGGTTTTTTGTGAGTTTGGTCACAAAAGGATTTCTGGGAAAAGAAGCCAAGAAAAGGGATTTTGGACCCAAGATGGGGTTTAAAATCTAAAAGAAAATTAAAAAGGAAAATTAATATTTCCTAAGGTCTAAGTGGATGAAACCTGTAAGTTCTAGAGGGTTACTAAGAGGTCTAGGAAAAACTGTTTAAGGAGGCCTTAGGATGAAGGAAAGAACATCAAGTGAGAAGGAGCTCATTTGATCAAGGGGGCGAAAAGAGATGTAGTCCTAAAGTAGGTCGAGTAAGAGGGTCAAGTAAGGGTTGCTAAAGGGAGGTCATGATCATCCTCCAAGAGCAAGAGCATCACGTGAGGGTTCACAAGAATGTTGCATACCTTAATGGTCAGTTCGAGCTAGGAAGTAGGATGGAATATTGTTGGTTCTCTTCTGGCAGATCGAGCTTAAGAGAGGTTTCTCATGAGAATCTGGGAATGTGATTTTAATGGTGTCTTTGAGTGAAGGCCACATCAAATTCTAAAATGTTGAAATTTGCAACAAGAAACATTGAAATTGGAAACTAGAAAGGACAAAAAAAAAAATGCACATTGGTGAAGAATTTGTATGCACTGGGAGTGAGGAATGTGGGGGCGTATAATTTATTTTTCCCTTAAATAAATTGGACAATAAATTGTAATTTCATCTCCTAACAACTTGTGTCATTTAACTAAGTCATGATGATTGAGTTAGCTCAAGAAATTTGAGTTGAGGGTCTAAGATGAGGCATGTAGAGGTATTAATCTAATATTTTTGGAGTCCAGTTGCAGTTGATGCATTAGTGGGGTGTAGTTGCGAATTAGTTTTCTCAATTAAATGAGTTAAAATCACTTTAAATAGTTCTAACTAAGTGATGAGCTAGTGAGAGGTCGACCAGTGAATTAAATTAGATTTAATTCATAATGAGTGATCAACACGATAACTGATAATTCACTATTAATAGGTGTATGCATGTCAGTTCCGAGGAAGACCCAGTTGAGACAAAGGTTAAAGGGAACATAACTATCAGTTGTATTTATACAAAATTTCCCATGTGCAATTATAAAGTCATTGGGATGCCATGATGAATTGCGCAATCAATGAAGACTGGTTTTCCTAATTAATAGGGAGCTAATTCCCTAGGAATTGCATGAGTAAGGCAAGCTGAAGGAAGGTTGAGAATTGGCTAAGCACTAGACCGAGTTTGCCTAGATCAGCGAGAGGCAATTGGCAGAGTGTTGGAGAATCTCATGAGAGATTAAGCATTGTATTATTTCATGATTCCTTGACTTAATACACAATAGAGATAGAGGGGTTTTGAGCAGTTGCTTTCCCCAGATACATCTTGTGTTGTGCAATTGATAATTTATTTCTCTTACTTATATGTGATTGTGTGATCATGTTTTGTTTTCGAAATTGTAGGAAATATTCAATATCTTGGTTTTCAAGTTCCTGTGGTTATTGTTTAGTTTTAGTGCATTATAGATTGGATTGAATCTCATTGGTTAGATTTTCTACATGGTATCAGGGCAGAAATTTTTTGGGCGACGAGTTTGCAGAGAATATCTGAAGATTTTGGTGTAAAATTTCAAAAAAAAATTAGCATATTTGGATTCCTTGCGAAAAACTACCAAAATGGAAAATCAATTTGGAGCTCCGATGAGGGAGGTATCGTCAATTTAAAACCAACTCTTTTTTAGAAACTTTTTTAATGGCGGAAAAATTACAATGTGCGTGAGTCAAGAACCTATATGCACTTGAGGTACCAGATGCATGAAAAACTTTGAGGAGAAATGTATAGGTTAGAAACTTGGCTGTTGAGAGGGAGTACAAATTACCTCCCAACATGCAGCCTTAGAAGTAGTCTCAGAAGGTTGTGGAGCAGCCATAATTGGAGAAGAAGAGAGGAGACTGAGTGGAAGCGTCCACTCAAGCAGAGACCTCCATGAGGGGGGAATTTCAAGGCAGATGGGCAGAGGGATCACATGCAACCATACCTCCTGGTGAAAAGTGGGGTGATGTGTAGACGTAATCCCAAGGTAAGAAATTTGGGCAGGGTCCATTGAAATGGTGTGTCTCATGGATCAAACTAGCTATGAGGAGTCCACAGTACAAAAATAGCAAGAAGGATAAGTTAGATTGATGCAGTCAGATGTCAGGAAGACATAAATCAGAGTGATAGACGTCAGATACTAGAGCGCAAATCAAAGTTGGCAACAGTGCAAAGGGCACAAATGCAGATGTCAGCAGCAGCGTAGAGAGTCCAGTAGACAAGTGCAGTAGCAAGCAGCAGTCAAGAGAATATTATGACAAATGAATTATATTGATTCAGTTTTTCGAAGGCTATTCAATTTCAGGATTTGCAGGTGAAAACAACACTAGAGAATTGTTGCATACAAAATTCCAAATGTACCGGATCGGGATAGATTGAATTCCTTTATTATTGAGAGGGAGTGTTGAAACTTGCAAAAAGAAATAGTGAAATTGGCAACTAGAAAGGAAAAAAAAAAATGCACCCACACTCGTGAGGAATTTTGATGTACCAGGAGTGAGGAATGTGAGGTGTCTAATTTATTTTTCCCTTAAATAAATTTGACAATAAATTGTAATTTCATCTCATAACAACTTGGGTCAGTTAACTAAGTCATGATGACTAAGTTAGATCAAGAAATTCAAGTTGAGGTGATCGAGGTGGATATTGGTGGCCACCTGCCTATTCCACTTGGGCCATCACCATTGTCTCTTTCAGTTTTTTAGTTTCCTTAATTATAGCACAATTTACTATTTTTGTCAGTTTTTTGGGACCTGAACTTCCAGAGCAGTTTTGAGGCCCCAAACGATGTTTTTTGGGCATGAAAGGTTTGGCGATTTCAAAGAAATCAAATTAGCATTTGTAGTCCTCGGAGAAATATCTTTCTAACAATGTATCATGTGCATCAAACGAAAATCATATGACCAAGTTACGACTCCAGGAAGTTGGCTGCCCAACTACCCCCAATGAGGCCCATAAACTCTTGGTGTTACATCTCCTTGGGTTAGGGTTTTCTATTATTTTTCGATAGTAAAAAGGCCCCTAAGCCTTATTGTAACATAGTTCAGAGGCATGTGTTGGGTGGATTAATCAATCTTGCGGACAAGACTAATCTCCCTAGTACCAAAAGGTAATCTAGCAACAAACAGCCAAATAAACCTATCTTTCTCTAAACATATATGATATACAAAAAGCACTATAGAGGTGTCAAAGACTTACCGTAGGTCTAGTGCTTGTTCGAAGTAGTTGTTGTCCCTCGTGTACTTGAAGGAGTTATCTTCATAAACTTGTAGTCACAAACAAGCAAACATTAAATAGCACCTATATAGTAAACATCATAAATCATGCTTATCATGGTGATCAAGGAATCCATGAAATAAACAGTTAACTAATAGCTTATTGAAAAAAATGAATTCATTTGTATTAATTTTAGAAGAAAGAAAACCTTACAACCTTAGCATTGATGTTGAACAGGCCTTCCCGAGGTCTGAAGCAGGAATCTTCTCTACTCTGATAAGCTCTGCACTCCTCCAACTGAGATAGATAGAGGTATGTGATCTCTCCTCAAAAAAATCTCAGTTAAATGAGTCTGAATCCCAACGACACTTAACCTCAAATAATCTAAAGCTTGAACTCCCCTTGAGGCTACCCAATGCCTCTTTTTATAGTGGAAAAGAGGAGGTTTCAGTTCCAACTATTAAGGGATAGAATCCTCATTCAAAGGGATAAGCTCCTCACATCAAGGGGTTAGCTCCATAAGGTAAGTGATACATGAACCTCAAAAGAGTCGTTCTGCCACCACAAGATTCTTTCTAGAGGCTTCTAGAATTTACTGAAAGTGAGATTTTTTGAGTTTATCTGCACCTTTTTAATCTTTACAGGGGTCCGCACCCATAACACAGAGAAAGTGCATTTAGGTACGCAGGAGTCATGAACATTAGGTGTGGGACCGCAGACAAGATACAAAGAAAGTGCGATACCAGAGTTAAGGAGATTTTTAGGAACTTTTCTCTTATTTTCAAGGCTTGACATGAGGAACTGATATATTAGACTTGCAAAGGAGGAAGTATGAGTGATAATGAGCTCATACACATAGAAAAATGTCAGGATGACAATTTTTAGTGCAACAGATTGCCCCCTAAAGTGAAAAGTCTGGAATAGATGAAGCTAAAGTCTGTCATATATGAAGAGTGCAGTACTTTATCATTTCAAGGATCATCCTGTGGACACGCCAGTCGGAACCTGTAAAAACATTCAATGCAAAATATATATATACATATCATCGCTGAGGTAGGCATTCCCATACTCAGATCAAAACTAACTAGAAATTGATTCAAATTGTTCTAATATAGGAATGATTTTGAATACATCACAGTATAGACATGTGTAGACACAGTATGGACGCGACCATCTGTTTATGAATAGTCCACTATATAAATGATAACAAAATTCCTCACAGCCTGGATGGTAGAAACTAGATCTAGGGTCTTGATTTCCGCATCTCAAACTAGTACGATTCTATCCATGTGAATGAATGTGTCGAAGTTGAACATGGTAGAAACCACTTGATTACCAGTCAATAATGTAAACTGTTAACAAGTGTGAGAGTAACCACCAGTAATGTCAATGGCTCTCAAAGTACCCAGTACAATCCATGAAATGTGAATGAATGAGTTGAAGTCAAACATGTCACGGAATCATTCGATCGAAGGTCAATGATGCAACCTGTCGTCGAAGGCGAGAAACCTGCCATTGAGGCATGCATATTTCAAGGTACTGACGATTTCTGGATCAACTTCCTAGATAATGTGCTGATGTCGATAGAAAGTGATCTGTCGTAGGCAAGCCCACAACACGAAATCATAGATCAAGTTTTGAAAATATATCGGCAAGGACTGACTCAGGGATGGTCAAAATGGATGACAGATATTTTGCATATGAATGGTTTATTTGAACCGTCCTCTTGAACACATAACGACACTGCAGATGGTTTGGTGACAATTGACCCAAAGCTAATACCCAGAAACCGGCTGAAGACTTTCAATATGGTTTGATTAACTGTTAGGCAAAGGATTTCCCAACCCAGGTGAACAAAAAGTGTCGTGTTCAAGAGTGGTTAACGATTTTCTGAATAATCAAAATACAACAAACAAGTCCATTTTTCTCTCTTTTCCCCCACCATTTCTGGCAAGTACCTCTTTATTTTTGACAAGCTTGAGGAGGATAACATTTGCTTGTTTATAAGCTCATCCTTCGGATGAGTCCAACTTAGTTTAAAATTCAAACCCTAAGAAGGAGTGGTTCGTTCCTGTTTAAAATTGAACAGGTCCTTTACTGTTAAATTTTAACGAGTCCAGTATAGGAGAAACTCGGTGTTTTTCAATTTTAGGGAGTCAGAAGAAAAAACTTAAGAAAACTCCATGGGTGTAATTTTTCGTAAATTTAGTCTCTCGAGCCCGAAAAAGGATAAAATAATGCGAGAGAGAACTCTATTGACCGTATTTAGTCAACGTATACCTTTTTCGTAAATAGTCCATTTCAGTCCGTAAAAGGGGTAAACTTATACTGAAGGGACGATCATTCATTTATTTTAACGAGTTCGAATAATCAAGTGCTCAGCAATCTTTTCAATTTTCGAGAGTCTGAAAAGAGCTTAAAAGAGGACTCCAAGTTTTCGCTTTTTCGTAAATTTTTGAAAGAGTCCGAAAAAGTGATAAAAGTATGCTCTTTGTTGAAAAACGATCAATTTTCCTGAAAAATCCAATTTCTGCACAAAAACTTGAAACATTACACATACCTGTTTAAGATAAATAAAAATTCTTTCAAAAATAACCTTTTTAAAGTGAAAAATAAACAAATTAAAAATTCATTTATTCGAAAAAACTTATAAAAAGGGCTTTTCTAACTTCATTTTTACCATTTGAGTTTAGAGTGAAAAGTAAAAGATTTTGGATAAAAAAGTTCCTGTGAAGATTCTGGAAAATTTGTCCGACGAAATCGAGAACTGTCTGCTCCAAGTAATCCATGACCTCCTAATCTTGCATTTCATCCATTTACATGTCATTTTTAGGCTTTATATTTCATTTTTAAGAGAAAAATATGTTAAAAAATCACCCGCGGGGGTCTGCAGGTGCAACACGCGGGCCCTGCGGACCCCGAATTTTTCCTACATAGAAAAAATTCGTGGGTCTGCACTTGTCTCACAGTGCCTATGCGTTCCTACGCACTGTGTATGAGAACAAAGTGCGGACCCTGTGCAATTAAATTTCAAATTAAAATTTCTGAATTGCTACCGAAAATTTTTCAAATTAGATTGTTCTAATATATATTTTTATGCATTGTAGGATATACAAGATGCTAATTTGGAGTTAACGTGATCATGAAGACGTAGATGACATCGCAATGCTCTATTTTCCTACAATGCAGGCATTAAGAGCATGTGGTTTGCATACATTTTGGGCCATTCAGGGCATGAGGGCACAGGTAGACCTCCTAACATAGCTGGTGAACAGGTGGAACATACAGGACTAGTGTTTCTTTATTGGCGGCCACCGGCTTGAAATTGAGCTAGAGGATATTTATTTTTTACTGGTTTTTCCAAGAGGGGTGAACAAATTTCTCTATTTGGGACTAGGCCAGGTGGCCAAACTGTCGCTAGTCTTTGACAAAAGTTCTGTAATGATCAGGAAGACCCCAGGGAAAAACGATTTGACATAAAAATTATCATTCGTCCCGAGCTAAAATTTATTGCATTTACTGTTACCAGACTGTGTGGGAGTGCAGTTTTGCATGTGGCTACCGGTTCCCAAATGCGCATTGTTGTAGACTGTTTTCGAGGCACCATTTTCAACTGGTGCGAAACTATGTTGGCCAACGTAAAAGGCCAACTAGCGAGAGCAAAGAACAGAAAACTAAATAACTTTGGATATGGATCCATTGTAGTCACCTTTGCTCTAGAGAGGATCCCCATGTTAGCTTCGCAGAACATTCTTGTTGATGCCGGAGAACCTCGAGAACCTAGAATGGTTCATTGGGTTGCATTGATGGCCCGTCATGCTGCTGAGGGCGTCCAGGTTGTTTGATTTCCTTCTTCATATTTCTGTTGGCTAGAATGCCAACTTTTTGTTATAGAGGATTTTCCATATGCCGAGATAAATTTCTGCGGCGACCAAGAGGTGGCTCTCCCAGCAGGGGAACAGTGGGATGAATCAGGTAAAATCGTTTTCAACAATTTTTAAGTTCTAATTTTTTTTATTTTTTTTATCGTCTTGAAATTAATAACCAAAATTTTTAAATGTAGATGTGGGCCCACGATGACCAGCCCATCTCCAACCTTATGAGAGGAGGCATCCAGCTACCGCAGCACCAACCCTAGAGGGCCAATCAACATATATTCTATCTGATTTAGAGCATCACCTAGAGCACCTGACTCTAGACATTCCAGAGACTGGCATAGATGATATCTGATGCAGGCATGGCCTGCAATACCCAGAATCTTTCATCTGCTTCATATACAAATGCACCTCAAACAATTGCCCAATTAAAATTCAATACACGGGCAAATTCAACACTTAAATTCGCGAAAGCTCTCCAAATATCTTGTTCACAAACTTCTATGGTTTAGAAAAACCCATGCTTCAAGTCATTTTCATGCAATCAACCCCAAAACTTCAATTCAATCTCAATTTAGAAACTACATTCATCATTTCCATTTCAACATATGCTTCATAAAACTCTCAAGCTTTGTGAACACCCTTTCAAAAGTCTTATAAAAGAATTTAACCATTCATCCACTAGTATTTAAAACTCCAGACTTTTACCATTCAAGCCCAACACTTATCATGACATGAAGGCATTACAATATTGTGAAATTTACCCCTATATTTACCATACACAATGGATACAAATTCACCCATCCCATATGGAATTCTACATTCCATTATCAACCAATTTCCACGGCAACCCATTAAAGTAACATTTTCTCCACACAAGTTATACCTATTTCCATTCAACAATAATAAATCTGGCCACGTAAATACGAATGGCTTACCTCCATGAACACTTATACGATTTCTTAATGCGCCTACATGTTATTCACAAGCCTCTATACATCGATCCATTGTGCTTCCTTTATTAATCGAACCCAAGGTTTCAAGCATATAGGTATACGCTTTTGACTGTTCACTTACCAGATCAATGCATACGCTTTGACTTCTGCTATTGACGCATCAGCATTCATTGTCCTTGATACTTGGATTAAACAGTTGCTGTAGTGAATGCTGCTTGCTGCACATTTACACAGGCTTCTTCCATATTCGATCAACACCTTTCAAGACTCCGATGCAAACTCAAACTCAATGCCCCAATTGAATTTAATAACGCTGGTTTAATGTTGTGTATCACATCATTCTGCCTTTAAACAAAATCAACATCGATTTATATAATCGATCTCTCTTCTTTCTTCAGGTTATCACCATTCGGCGAATCACTGGCACCATTCCAAGGTTTGAATACCCATCCGCAATTAGAATTGACTTCCAATTATGTCAATCGAACTTCAACCGCACTTGCATAAATAGATTCCATCTTATAGATCACTATTCTACTCGCCCTCCTTAACATTACTGTTGGAACACACAATTAAAAGCGATTCCAATTGAATAAAAAGAGTTAAAAAAACAACAGTCCTGAGCCATTGCTTTTCAATTGACTGCTGATTCCAAACCTTTCAATCGATTACAATTTGTCAAGTCCGCTCTATATACTCCTACGCTCATTCAACCACAGGTCAATATTAAACACATCGATTTGTATAACTCCAATTCTTTCGTTTTCCCAAACTCTGGTTTTCTTCAATCTCTGAACCTGTAGTTTAAACACCACAATTAACTCAAACAAGATTTCAAACATTTATTCTGCACTTTTCACAACAGTTCAACCAGATTCCCATTAAACGATTGCGCCCTCAATAAAGTTGACTTTCCAAATTCGATAAGCCAAAGCCACTTATTTTCCATTCAATCTAGTACTCCTTCAGGAGGAACGATACCTATTCCTGCATTTTCAACAAATGCTCATTCGAATAACAATTATGATATCGATATTGGGTGATATTGATTCCTTCAATGTATGCAAAGACATATCTCAGAACTTCTTTTAGAAATAACTCAGAACTTATTTCAGAAATTTCATATACTTATTTAAAGCAAGTAGATTCTCACAAAATCAATGAAACAATACTTGTATGCTAAAAAAGCCAAAATCCTCATATATAAAAAAAACAACCAATTACAAGAGCTTTTTTTCATGGCCAGATATTCGAGATCCATGGCCCTTTACAATCGCCCGAAGGCTCTCAAGCAGAAATCCTCTCACTACTCACAACTCTTCCACTCTTCCAAGTGTCTTTTCCTCACAAAAACCACTCATATTTATACATAAATAATGCATTTAATTCACTCCAAAAATCCCTCCACCTAATCCTCAACTAAATCTATATTTTAGGTGTGGACTCAACAAAGTCCCATACATAGAATACCTACTCTCTAATTTTGCTCCTAATCTATTTCTCTCATATCCTTTTAATTAATAAAAGAATATTTACATGGAGAACGAGCTCTCGAAGGCGGGTAAGAAACGATCGATCGCTAGGGTTTATGCAGCTGCTCTGCATCGCCAGGGTTTATGCAGTTTTTCTGCATTGCTGATCTGCAGCGTTCCCCCCCCAGCAACTATTGTCTTCATTCTCAGGTCCTCTGACTGCACGCATCTTAATGAATACCATGGATGGAGGGGCGGGTGCGGCCCCCCCTCCTCCCAATGGTCCTTCTGCTGACTCTTCTGCAAATGCAGATTCTTCTGCCAAACACGGATCTAAACCCTAGGCGGTAAACGAAGCTCATCAGGTCAACAACACTCCTGCAGCTACAGAAAAAATCGAAACTCTTGTTGACAGCTCCACGGCTGCTAAAGACAACGCCTCTGACCAGCAAGCTTCTGCAACACAGACAAAGGCGTCCTCAGCTACTTGCATTCCAAAAACCACAGAAAGGACCAAAATCGATCTCCCTAGCCATCGAATCAACGAAAAAATCCAGTTTATGAGAGATCATGCGCTCATCGGAAAGTTCTTAGGTTTCTGGCCTACTGAAAAGGCCCTACAAGGATGGATCCTATCCAAATGGAAGCCAAAAGGACAAGTCACTCTGCAGCTCAGCCCTAAAGGCTTCTTTATGGCTATATTTAACTGCTTGGAGGATCGAACTCGTATCTTCGAAGGAGGCCCGTATTTTTTCAACTCAGCAGGCCTGTACCTTCGTGACTGGGTAGAGAGATTCAATCCAGACAAAGAGGATTTCACCTGGGCTCCAGTCTGGATTCGCATGTACTCTCTACCTCTGGAATATTGGGATGAAGAGACCCTTAGGGATATTGGTAATGGATTGAGAGTCTTCATCAAAGCGGTAGAAGAAACAAGACTCTGCAGATATACATCTTATGCCAGAATATGTGTTCAAATGCACTTGTCAAAAGCTCTCATGGATTCGGTAAGTTTATTCCATGACGATTTTGAATGGATCCAAACTTTAGACTACGAGCATATTCCCTTTCATTGCAGGAAATGCCATGAACATGGCCATTTATTCAGGGACTGCCCCTTGAATAGCCAAACAAAAACTCCAGACTCCGAGGCCAACAAAGATGCAGATGGTTTCACCAAGGTCACTAGCCGAAGAAAGCATGCAAAAAAATCCCCAGTTGATCATGATCCTCCAAGCAAACCAACCACTCACAATAGCTTTGGAATCCTGTCCCCTCAAAACGATCTGGTAAGCATTCCCTCTCAACCTTCTTCATCAGATCGGCCTTCCACTTCCATCTCTCCCCCTCCTGATTCTTCTACTCCGGTCTCTGCTTCCGATCTTGTCAAGATCCTGGTCTCCCCTCCCTCGGATGACACTATTCCAGATCCGGATCCAAAAGTCACATCTATGGATTTCGATGCTGCTTCTGCACTCATTATCCATCAACAGCAAAGCACTGCCGACCAGAATCTCCCGATCCATATGGAAGAAGAACCAGAGAGCATAGAGTTGGGGGATCTGGACATCCTCGGTTTAGAAGCAGCATGCCGACAGAGAAATTACAATACAATACTTCCTAGACAGATTGATAGTCTTGAAGTGGTCTTAGCCAGAGCTCAGTAACACAGATACCTTGGTATTCAAGCAGGAAGCCCCTAGGATGGAAAAAAGATATTGAAGGAATAAAAAAAGAGAGGGCGCAAAACCGATTTGCAAAGAACCATTATACTAGGAGAAATGCTTGTGGACTCTGGAAGATTCCCCAAGCTGACAAAATTTTACAAAACCCTCCCCCACAGTTCCTCATGAAACTCATTTCCTGGAACGTGTGAGGGCTCAATAGTCCTGCAAAACATAGATTCCTAAAAAACATGATACAGCAAGATAAGCCTTCTCTGGTCTTTCTTCAAGAAACTAAATGTAACAGTACTGTTTTGGAAAGAATTTTAAACAAAGTTTGGTCAGGATGTCGCTCTGTCTCGGTGGATGTGTCTGGCGCTTCAGGTGGGTTAGCCATCATATGGAATCCCCAAGCTCTCGACCTTTATGATTTTCATGCCTCTCACTTCGTTATTCAGTCCAATTTCCACCTAATAGGGACGAATATCCACGGACATCTCTCTAATGTCTACTTCCCACAGGACATTCAAAATAAATTGGATCTCCTGGAGACTATTACTGTTCTTAACTTTGAAAGATGCTTCCCTCTATGGATCTGTGGCAGAGATTTTAACATCATTACAGCTTTGGAGGAAAAGATAGGAGGAAGGACGAAGCTGAAAAGTGATAGCATCAGCTTTAAAGACTTCATACACAGAAATCAGCTAATGGACTTGCGCACTTCAAATGGCCTGTACACTTGGACTAACAAAAGGAGAGGACCTCAGCACATTGCTTCCAGGTTGGATCGGTTCCTACTGACGGACAACGCCATCCACCTGGAAGGGGACTTCAATGCCTCAATCCTGCCCCAAGTAGGATTAGAACACTGGCCTATTATGCTTCATTGGACACGCCCAGGATCCAAGTGCAATAGACCTTTTCGCTTTGAAGAGTTTTGGCTTTCGCATCCCAATTTCAAAGACATTGTCAAAGATGCTTGGAAATCCTTCATCCCTCTGGAAGGAGCCAAGATGTACAAATTCCAACAAAAACTAAAACATCTCAAACAGGCTATCAAATCTTGGAACCATACCCACTTTGGCAACATCTTTGATCACCAAAAAGAGCTGGAGCAGCAAATGAAGTCCCTACAACAGAGCATTATCTTAGGAGGCAGGACGGAAGAATTTGCTCAACAGGAGCAGGACCTCCTATCCAAGCTCGAGGCCAGACGGCATCAGGAAGAAATATTATGGCGTCAAAAATCAAGGATTAAATGGCTCAAGGAAGGGGAAAAGAATACCAAATTCTTCCATAGATCCACCGTTAAAAGACGCATGCACAATAATATTGCCTTCATCAATAATCGGCAAGGGGAGCGATTGGAACAGCATGAAGATATGGAAAAGGAACTAAAAGGACACTTTCAGGACATCCTAAAAGAACCTCAGGGCTACAGAAATCAGGGCATTCGTTCTATCACGCAGCACATCTCGAAAATTATAACTGACGATCATAACAACAAACTTCTACAGCCAGTTTCTATGCAGGAAGTGGAAGATGCTATGACACAATTTAAAGATGGTAAAGCCCCGGGTCCGGATGGCTTTACTGCCAATTTCTTTCATTTTTTTTGAAATATGGTTAAAACAGAGGTCTGGGAGCTTGTGGAGGAATCTCACTCGATGCACTGGCTACTCCCTTCTCTGAATGTGACCTTCATAGCTCTAGTTCCAAAAACGGAGGACTCTCGCACCCCTGAAAACTTCAGGCCCATTGCGCTCTGCAACGTTATTTACAAGCTAATTTCAAAAGTCATAGCCAATAGGCTCAAACCTCTTCTCCCTCTCTTGATCTCGCCGGAGCAGACAAGCTATGTAGAAGGGCGCCAAATTTTGGATGGTATCATTCTCTCGCACGAAGTGATACACTCACTCAAAATTCTCAAAAAACCAGGTATGATTCTAAAGTTAGATCTTTCAAAGGCTTTTGATAAACTTAGCTGGTCCTACATTAATCAAATGCTATTAGCATTTGGTTTTCATGCTACCTGGACTCGTTGGCTTATGAACCTTATTACCTCTCCAAGCTTCTCCATTCTGCTCAATGGGTCTCCTTCTTCAACCTTTCGCCCCTCCCGTGGCATACGACAAGGAGACCCTCTCTCCCCTTTCCTTTTTTTCCTCATGGCCGAGGGCCTCAGCCGCCTCCTTCATGCTGCCGTCTCCTCCCACACCCTCAAAGGCATTTCTCTTCATGACCAGCCTCCCATATCCCATCAACAATTCATCGATGACAACATGCTATTCGGACACCTGTCAGTCCAAGAAGCCACTACCTTTAAATCCTTGCTCAATCTCTTTTTAGTAGCCTCCGGTACAACCGTCAATGAGGCTAAATCCCAGCTCTTCTTCTTCCATACTCCTATCTTCACTCAGTGTAATATAGCCAGAATTTTGGGCTTTCCAATAGCAGGTCTCCCTTCAAAGTATCTTGGAGCTCCCCTTGTTGGTTCTGCCATAAAACATGCTACCTAGCGCACTCTGCTTGACAAATTAGAATCCAGGCTTTCTTCTTGGACCTATCGGTCGCTCAACATTGCCAGCAAAATTATCCTCATCAAATCAGTCCTCCAAGCTATGCCTATATATTTATTCTCTATACTGGCAGCCCCTAAATGGGTCCTGAAAAAAATTCTCACTCTTCAAAGAAATTTCCTATGGGGTTCCTCAGGACTCAACAAAAAATGGGCCCTGGTCAAATGGATAGATGTCTGCCTTCCTAAGTCTACTAGAGGGTTTGGATTGCGGGACCCCCTACACATAAATAACAAAATGGGAGCTCGCATCTGGTGGAAATGGGTTTCTAACCCTCATCCTCCTTGGGCTCACCTCTGGCAGGCTAAATATGCTTCAAGTAGTTCACAGGCAGCTCTAATTCGGTTCAGCTCGACCATCTCTGGCTCCTTAATTTGGAATGCAGCAAGACAACACAATGCCTTTATACAAGAGCATAGTTTTTGGGAAATCCATTCAGGTACCTTGGCAAGATTTTGGGATGACTCCTGGCAGCAAACTCCCAAACTTGCCTCTCTCTTTCATAAACCTAAGTGGCAAGCTTCTATGAGAGACAATGATCAAACTTTTGTTCATCAATTATGGCAACAAAACTCCTCACATGGTCATCAAATCTGGAGCCCAGCTGAAACTTGGCAGGCCAACTGGCAGGAGGAAACGTTTGGAGAAATAGATCAGAAACTTAAACTCAGAAAAATCAAAATCTCTAATCAACAAGATAGAGTGCGTTGGGGATACACCCCCAAAGGTATGTTTACGACAAAGGAGGCTTATCAACTGCTCTTTCTACCTAGGCAAACTATCAGGGACCAGCTTTGGGATCAGATTTTGCAACCAGGAATATGGTCCAAAGTTTCGACCTTCCTATGGCTCTTAAGTAAAAAGAGAATCCTCACTTGGGACAACCTTCAAAAGCGAGGATTCATAGGACCTTCAAGTTGCCCAAACTGCAAACTCCAAACAGAGACAATTACTCATCTCATGGATCTCTGTCCCCTTGCAGATCAACTTTAGGAGATAACAGCTCATTGCAATCACAGAACAGGTAGAAGAAAAGTAGACATAGTTAATACGATCTGGAATTGGCCTAGGCATCCTTTCCAAAGTCCTTTTCCCAAATCCCTATGGCTTCTTCTACCGGGATTTATTTACTGGATTCTCTGGAAAGAGCGCAACAATCGGATCTTCAAGGATCAAAGCAGATCTCCTGATGCTTTATGGACTCTCCTCAAACAATCCATTCAAGAGACTTTGGCCCTTAGATCTTGGCAGGATTTGGACATGCCGGCTTCCCCTCAGGAATGCCTCATCTTGAGGAATTGGAATTTGTCTCTGTCCCCTCCAGTCTAGGACATTGCCTCCTCCACTAACCAGCCAGATTCTCCCTTGTCCTAGACTCCCCCTGTCACTCATCCCTACAAACTTAATTTTGATGGTGCTGCTAAGGGTAACCCAGGTCCTGCAGGGTATGGAGGCATTTTCAGAGATGCAGCTGGTTCAGATCTATACATTTACCATGGTTCATTAGGCAAAGATACCAACAATGCTGCCGAACTTGAAGGTATGTGGCAAGGTATGTGCATTGCGGTTCAAGAAAATTTTCTCCCCCTTGAGATCGAAGGGGACTCCATAATCCTAATTGAAGTAGCGATTCACATCCAATCTAGGACCTCTGCAACCAAGATTGCTTCCAGTTGGAGGCTTCTAAACAGACTGGAGAAAATTGAAGAATGGCTCAGAATCCCCCGAAGCATTATCTTCAAGCACGTTCGTCGAACAGCTAACAAGGTAGCTGACAGACTAGCTAATCAAGGAGTGGATCAGGATCTACCGTTCTTCTCTGGCCCTCTCAGCAGTTCAAATTATTCACAACTTCAACATGATTGCACTCTCCTGGTGCACAAAGATCTCTCACTCCCGGATGCGGGTGGGCTTTGTGATTAATTGTGAGCAGCTGGTCAGGTGGGTTGGCGCGTGGCTCACCACCACCGCCACCCATCCTCGCATGCTCCTGTTCTTAAATGCCACTGTCCGGCTCTTTAATGCAGACTTATGGGAGCTCTCTCCCCGATACCTGCTCATTTCTTCTTCAGCGATGGCGAGCTCTGGCGATTTCCTGTGTGTTAATCCTCTCCGCATTTTTTGCACCCCTGCTGCTGTTGAGCGTAGCTCACGCACCAGCACAGGGTCTCGTTGCGTCGTAAACTGTTGCATTGATATACTGCTGGGCTTCCATTTCTCCAATTGCGCCTCCTGTAACCTTTCGTGCTCGTTCTTTTCATCTACCAGTCGCCCGCAACTTTATCCCGCCCTTGTTGTTCCCCCTGTCCATCAAACCATGCCCCGCTTACACCTGAGAATGCGTTGCAGACGTGGTGGTACCATTGGGCGTGCCATCAGTAGATCCTCTCCCTCCACCTCTGATTCTTCGTCTTATTCTTCTGAATTCGGACCAGTCCGTCTTCCTGCTCCACGAAGAGGTCGAGGAAGGGGTCGTAATCGTTTTAATCCCGCTGGGCACTTTCGCTTGTCTTTCAGGGCGCATTCTCACCATGCTCGTTTTTATTTCCCCTGCAGCATTAACAACACCTCTCTCCTTGCAACGGTTACCATTGACCTTCGGGCAGCCTCCTCTGAACAAGTTTCTTCGGACTAGGTTCGTGCTACTACGGAGGCTTCACTGGAGCCCATAGCGGAGGCAGAGCACAGCAATCCTCAGGTGGATAACCAGCAGAATGTTTCTTCTGGAAAAGTAGCCAACTTGGGCCTTCAGGCAAGTCCTTCTGCTCCAAATGATGGCGGTCCTGAGCGCTAGGATGATCCTCCTCCTGAAGATGAGGATCCTTACAAATTCGGCTGCCTCATTGTCGAGGAAGATCCTCCCTCTGCTCAATAACGTGTTTCCAGGTTTGCGCTCCCGAGTTTTGGTTTTCGTCGGCCTGAAGGTGTTCATCTACAGTATTATGCATCTGCTTAATTCTGCTACTGTTCTTATGGTTTCTCTTTTGCTTCATGGACGGTCTCCCCTGCGTGGGAGTTATATTCTGATATATGTCCAAGTTCATGCTTTAGTCACAGGTTCTCGAACTGTCACTTTTGTTTTTGTTATGGTTCGAAATTGTAAAAATCTTGCCACTCTGGCTTACTCTATAGGAGTCATACTGTCAAGGTCTGTTCAATTTCCAGTCATAGATGTCAGTCATTTCCTAGGAACAGACAGTATCACTACTCTTCAAAGCTCTCATGGTCTACCTCCTAAATGTTTTGATGATCAATTATCAGCTTGCAAAGTAAGAATGCCGCAACAATGGGCTGGAACTCTCGAGGCTTCGGTCTCTATGTAACACTATTTTTGTATCAATATAGAAGTAGCCATATTCAGAGAAAAAAAAAAAAAAAAAATATTTACAAAATCCTCACTTCTATAATTTATTTCCTATTTTATTAAAAATAACAATTTAAGTAATAAAATAATAAAAATGTCACACCCCCCTTTTATTACATATTTACAAATGAAAAATGGCCTTGATGCTCCTGCATCAGACTCCCAAGGTTGAGAAAAAAACATGATCGCCTGATCATGTGTTCGGATCTGTGTATGCCTGGATCCCATATCTTGTGTTGTAACTTTCCACTTGTCGCTGCTTCTGTCTGTTGTTCTTCTCCAGGTTTCCACACTTTATGTTGTATCGCCCCACTAACTAGGCTTTCACAATCTTCTGCTATCTTTGTTTTGCTGCTTCTCCTTTGTTTTACTGCTGCTGGCCTCTTCCGGGATACTTTCATCATCAGTCTTCTGATGCTTTCAATCTCTCGGTCCAATAAATCTCTCGGCTGCTGATTTCTTGCTGTCTGCTGAGCTAAGACGGCTTGCTCAGTTTTTAATCTCTCTATTTGTACTATCACTTGTTGACTTATTGCTTCTATTCTTGTTTCTGTTCTGACTGCCACCCGATCATCCACGCCTCTTGTCTTCTGGAACAGAAAACTTCTTCTCCCTTCATTTGACTGCTCAACTGAGTCAAATTTTCTTTCAGTACCTGCAACAATACCTGCATTCACAAAACACTTGTTAAAATAAAAATCATAAGGCCTCAGTGCCTTACTTCCCACTGCCAGTACTTCAGTATGCTTATCCCAATCATTCTTGATACTATCACTTAGTTTCTCCTCGACATCATCTTCTCCGAGAATGCCTCTGTGTTCTGGTTCATAAAAATGAACCTCTTTATTTCCATTCATCTCTGTCTTTATATTCTGAACACTTATCTTCTGTGCTTCTAGTCTCTGCTCTAGAACACTTAACTCATGCCATAAACCTGTCATCTCCTTTGAGAAAATTTCTGTGCAATCTTCAATACTTTCACAATCCAAGCTTTCTGTTGTCACCATCTCATCATCTGTGATCAGAACATAATTCTGATTCTCAACTCCTGCAATAAACTTAGTTATCTGTCCATCACTTAAAAACAATTTGTCATTATCAGCATTTATAACAAATTGATCATCATCATGTATCATCCCTGCATTAATACACAACTTGTCAGTTTGAAAACTACAAGTTTCAACAGTTTCAACTATTGGTTCATATACCAGCTCCTCAAGATGATTCTTTTCTTCATTCACAAGAACTTCCTGTGCTGTAACAGCAAAAGCATCACTGCTTTCTCCTTCAAAGTATTTATCTCCTGAAAGATTCTTTTCCATGCTTGTGACAGCTTCACAAGATTGCGCATCCTCCTCAACACCTGTAATCACATCACAATTGTTAGTGATAAAAACACAAGAGTTCACATCATCCAGCTGATCTGGATCTGCCCAATAACTCATTATTTGCCCGAGATTTTTCAGCTCCTCTGTTAACTGCATATTTATATGTCGATCTCTTCTCTGCTGTAGCCTCTGCCACTTAACTATCTTCCTCATCAGCCAACCATGTCTCTGGTCCTTCACACTTTCCTGTAATAACTCCATCAATAACTCAAGATGAATCACGATCTCAACTTTCTCTTTCTCGTACTCTTCATCAGTCCACTGCTTCAATATGCCATTTGCCTTAGCATCTTCCTCCCTCATTCTACTGTGGCTTCTCTCTGAACCTCTGCTTTCTCCTTTATGACTTTCAGTAGTCATCTCCTTTGCCATGAGTTCCTCACCCACGAGTTGCACCAAGCCTCTGCAACAGTAAAATCTCCTGCTACCACTTACCTCACCAATCCCTTCTTCCGGATCTGGTCTTTCAGTAATCACCAGTTCTCTACTGGAACCCTTTGAGAATTTCTCCACTGCTCCTTCCAGATTCTCTCAACTGCAACTTTATTCAACCTCGTTGAATCTTCAGGTTCTGCCACTCACTTAAAATCCCTTGCTGGACTCCTTCATCACTGCACTCTAGCTGTGATCCGCTCCTTTCCTGCTGAGATTTTTTTCACTATGCCTGCAACCAAATTCTGCAAACAGTCTTCAAACCAGAGTTAAATATCAACTGCAAAATCTCACCTTTCAAGATCCTGTTGATCTTGCTTCCTTCCTCAACTGCACTTGCCTCCCTGTGCTGCAACATTCATCAGTCTCAAAATCTGATCTTAACACATGCAATTAATTTAATTGAAAACTTAAATCTCCACACAGAGCTATTCTGGCTCTGATACCAAAAATGATGCAGGCAGGGCCTGCTGTTAGGGTCCCGTGATTTGGCCGATTGGCTAGCCAAATGACGATGTAACATCAAACCAAGCTTTGGAGCCCAAGGACCTAGCCTTCCTGGACTCAGAGAGGGCTCTCTCTATAAGTGCAAAAGATGTCGGTGTGTTTACTTGCGATGTTCTGATATTAGGCTAGTTATGAAGTGTGCTTTTGGTTTTTTTAGTTTTTAAGTTTGTGAGGGATGAAACTGATCAAATACATAAACTGGATGACAAGATGTAGATAAATTGGGCTATGGGGTCAAACAGATCAAGGAAGCTATGAAGTGATGATGTAAAGCTGTTGTAGGGCCGATTTGATTCACAGTAGAAGGGATCTCTGGGAAAAATGGATTAAATGGACAGTAAGTTGGTGAAAGACAAGGGATTTCAAGTGCAAACTAGTTAATAGCAGACATAAACATGTAATAGCAAGCCATTGATCATGCTAGGAATAACTATAAGCTAATCAATACATAGAAATCAAACATTCCAGCCATACATAGAGGTATATGACCCTCTAACTTCGGGAAAAGGCTATCAGACTTTGGGGAAAACACATGAGACAACTAACAACTCATAAACTATGCCGGAACGCCTAAACATAGTCTCTAAGTCATTGGGCACTTGGACAAATAAGTTTTCATAGTTTTAGGCAAAGGGCTAGATCGGGACTAGGCCTCCTTGGTTCAACAATATGATCAACAAATCAGTCAAAGAGAAAGTTTTATGGACAGAACTATGGGCAGCTGATAGGTAGGTAGGGCAAACCATACATCCTACTCAACATACATGGAACTAATGAATAAAACTTAGCAACAACACCTTAGGTTACTAAAGAGCAGCTAAGAATTCTTTAGCATAACTAAGGGAGAAGAAAACATCAAGCTATGAAGATTCAGGGATTTTGAGGTGCCTCCATGGGCATATCTCAAAATCAATCTTTACCGATCTATAGCAGCAAGAAATATGAATTATGAGTGAAAACTAGAAGACAAAACACATTAAGAAGCACTATACCATTCTACCATGTCAAGGAATCCATCAACAAGCCTTCAACATTCCTCAAAAGCATCCAAGAGGCAGTCCAAAAATCATAACTCAAATGTATTCTTCAAAGCTCATATGACCAATGCATTAATTCTTCTCTCAAGTTCAGCCTCTGATTTACAATGAGAACCATGGGATAAATAGGCTAGAAGGAGGAAAACCTCATGGAGCAACTAGCTATCCCATTGGCCAAGTCAGAATATCTAAACTTGTCCTTGAGGCTTTGCAAAGCCCAAGGCACAAAATATCCCATAAAATATCTAAAAAACTGCTAAAAACGGAAATTATATTGACTTTACATGATTTTCCCATGATAAAAATAGCTTAACGCACATTTGGGAAAAGCATATTTTTTGAGTTCAAAAATTACAAAAATACTTCATATTTATGCCTGAAAAAGGTCGCCTGACTTGCTGGATGCAAATGGAAGCCTTCCTGATGTCGAAATGAGGCTCATGATGGCTCGTTGGAAAGCTCTCTGTGTCTGATTTCCGGCGCAAGTGGAATCACCTCAATCTGATCTCTGAAAGTCCCTCAAAACTGTACCTGTGCGCAAAAACCCAGAAAATAGCAGACTGCTGATATGGCAGGCAGAATGTGCAAAATGAGGCTGTTTTTCGCCAATTTGAGGGGGCGAATGATCTTCAAATGCCCTGAAAATCGCTGGAGACCTGCTCATGGAATTATGGCATCCATTGGTATCATCCTCCTCCCTTGACAATTCATCAAACTGAAATGGCGAATTTATGAGTTTTTGGCGAAAAACCCAAAAATGCCAAAAAACAAAAAGTTTCCGAAACAGGCCCAAAATTGGCATGCATGACCCTCAAGGGTCCATAGAAACATGCTCCGAAGATGAAGCCAAAATATCAAGGGCTGATATGCTTTTTGCTTCTTTCCGTGCTAGGCGCCTCTCCTTCAACTTCTTCAATTTTTCTTGTGCTACCTTCAATTTTCGCCTGGCAAACTGATTTAGCTTCTGAAAGTGAAGGGTCCTTTTTCTCTGTAGCTCAAGATCCCTGTTTGCCTTCTCAAGCTTTGTTTCCAAATGCTGGTTAGCCCTCTCAAGCCATGCTTCCTTGTTTTCCTCAATTTCCTGCTCAAAGAGGGTAGTGAGAGGAAAAGTTTCGAATTGAGCTTGTTCTTCTGCTCTCTGTTTCTCCAAGGCTCTTCTAAGCCCGATGGTCCTAGGCCTCTTTCGCCTAGGCTGGTCTTCCTCCTCTTCATCATCAAACTCGCCAATGAGCTCTTCAATTCTTACTTGCGCCTTTTCTGCCTCCTTTTTATACTTGATCGCCCTTGCCTCATGAATGGCCGCATGATACTTCATTTGTTTGTTTTCAACCTCCAAGAAATGGTTGAAATTCCTCGCCCTTTGAAGATCTTCTTGTAACACCTCAATTTGCCCTTCTTTGTGAATGAGGAGGTTTTCAAGGATGCGGGCCTCATTATCACTGTCATCGCTTGGGATAGGGATGACAGCTGATTTACCTCCATGCTTGGCACTTTCTCCAACTACACTTTTGCCTTTGAAGGCCAATCTAGCGCTTTTTCTCCTTGGAAAGCTAGAAGTTGTCCTTTTGGGCAATTTCCTCCTTTTAGGAACAGTTTTGGTCACTGTCAAGGAGGCAGCTTCAGCTTGCTGTCCTTCCTCAACATCTTGTCCAGCTTGTGGCTCAAAAGATGCTTCAATTGTTTGCTCAACCTGCTGCTCTTCAATCTCTGTCTGCTGCTGTTCCTCTTCCTGTACTTGCTGCTGTTCATCAACCTCTAGCTGCTGTCCCTCTTCCTGAATTTGCTGCTGTTCATCAACCTCTAGCTGCTGTCCCTCTTCCTGAATTTGCTGCTGTTCATCAACCTCTAGCTGCTGTCCACTGATTTCCAACTGCTGCTGTCCCTCAAAATCTGGCTGCTGCTGCTCATCATCCTCCTTTTCTCCCTGTGGCTCATTGCCCTCTCCTTCTCCCTGTTTACTTGGCTGCCCAGTGGTCATCTTGAGTTTTTTAGGGGTAGGCCTACTAGATAAAGGCACTGGGCGATGGACAGGCTGAGTAGGAGACACATGAACAGGAGGGACAGTGGCGAAATCGGCATGGCTAATGAATGAATCCCATGAAACCCCTTTCTTCTCCAGTTGGTGTAAGAAGATGATTTTGATCAAGGAATGGTGAAAGAGAGAAGGGATTTGCTGAGGTGGAGCTTTCTTTTGGACAGTAGCTGCCATTTTCTCTATGATTTTGGACAAAAAGTATGGAAGGTTTAATTGCCTGCTTCTAGTAAAATGCATCAACAAGCGAACATGATAGGCAAAAATTTGGCTAAACCTCCCTTCACAAGTGAAATATCTCATTATGGCTTTCATCAGCGGAGCATAACTGTCAAGAAGATAGGAGAAAGGGAAAATAGCAGTGATGGTTTCTCTATGTTCCGGCTTGATGAAAGGTTTATAATCCTCCAGATCAAGGTGCGCTTGTTTAAACCATTTTTCACCATGATACGGGATCTTGGTAGCCTTGGATACATACCTTGGGGAGATTTTGAAGTCAAGACCTGCTAACTGGAAGTGTTTGTCTTTGAATCTCAAAGCGCACAAATGTGTAAGTGGCGAGAAACTCTTGACTTCTTCTATCCTCTGACAGAAATCAAGACAGCCTACTTCATGGAAATTGAAAAGCACTGATGGGTGAGCACTGATTTCTTCTATGGAGATAGGCTCATATCTCTTATGTTGTTCGCCTTTGTGATCTCGTTTTGGAGGCATTCTGACTTTGAAACAAGCTTTGGAAGAGGCAAACTGCCTTCGCTATATGAAAAATGCTCTGCTGGATTGAAACTGGCCACTACACTGTTTGGATAGTTTAGACAATGTGGTTTTGAATGAAATGTAACAATGCTTCCTTGAATAAGCCCCCTCTACACTTCTTAAAAACAGTCCTTCAACTCTGGATACACTTCAACTATGTAACCTTTTTAATAATGGTACCATGTGTAAAAGATGGGGTAACTGCTTTGTAGATTCCCTGTGCACAGTTTTGAACAATCACCGCTCTTGTGACTTTGTTAGAGGCCAACCTACACTGTTATTCGTGTTTTCAAAACAAAACTCGAATATAATAACCCTGCTCTTTAGGTCATTCACCTTGAAGAATACCTCTGTCAACAGATTTCTGTAGAGACCATACAGTGGAAAGAAAGGAGACCTTTTGGTTAGGTGAAAAATTAGCCCACAGTGTTAAGGAAAACACCTTTCACTTGTGACTTTTGAGAATTCAATCACCACCTTTATACCTCTGCCTTTGATGTCAAAATCCAACATCAACAACCTCTGTCCTTCACTATGCTGTTTACCTTTGAAAATCTCTGTCAACAAGTCTTCAACATGATACAATATGGTTTCTAGGAAAGGCAGACTCAAGTTAGATTGTAAAATCAGTGCACAGTGCTTTGTGAAGGACACCCTTTCTTGTGAAGTTAAAAGATCAACCAACACTTCTATACCTCTGCCTCTAATGTTTTAAAGTTTCAACCATCAACAACTCTGCCCTTTAGAAAGTGGCTCTGTTTACCTTCAGAAAAACCCTGTTAACAAATCTTCAACCTCTGTCTTAATCTTAACTTCAAATACTAACAACTCTGCTCTTTAGAAAATGGCCCCTTTCACTTGTGAAGTTTTGAGAAATCCAACACCACTTTGGTGCTTCTGGCTTCAATGTAAACTTTGATCATCAACAAGCGCCCAATTACTAACAACCCTGCCTTCTAGAAAATGGCCCTGTTTCACCCTCAGAATCCCTCTTAACAAATCTTCAATATGATACAAGGTAGTGTAAAAGAAAAAGTAGACCTAGGTTGGGTGTAAAATCAGTGCACACAGTAGTTTAGACAATACACACTTTGCTTGTGAGTTTTGAGAGATACACCAACACACTCTATACCCTTGCCTCCAAGGTTTAACTTCTCATCAACAACCTCTGCCTTTTTAATGTGCTGTCATCTTTGGAAGCTCTCTGTTAACAAACTTACAGAAGTGAAATATAGTGAAATAGGGGCAGATCTCTAGAAAGGGCTTGTTGTGATAAGTGTTTTGATAACCCTGTTCTTCAGAAATGACCTTCCCCTCGAAATATATCACAACAACAGCTCTTCAAAATGACACCATTCAGTGAAAGAAAAGCAGAACTATGCTAGGTGACATATTAGTGCACTATGCTTTTTAGGAAACACACCCTTGCTTGTGGTTCAAAAGGTATATCAATACATCTATGCTCCTGTCTCTGATGTTAGAGTTCAACCATCAAAAACCTCTGCTCTTAGAAAAATGGCCCTATTCACCCTTAGAATCTCTCTGTCAATAACTTTTTACAGTAGTGACAAAATACCGTGAAACAGGGGGGCAGTTTGCTACAAAGGTGTGCTTGTGAGATAATGGCAACAGTCACTCTGTTCTTGAAATCTCTGATGTCAATCAATACATGTTTTGAAAATGACACAAACTGGTTCCTAACCATAAAACCCCGTATTATCACAATGCAATTACCTCATCTCACTGTGTAGGAAAAACTGCTTTTGTTTTTAACAATAATGGCAAGGTCTGGGGTTTTCAAACATTCTTGTCATTTATCAACACCTTGCAATCGATGGGGAGTTCATAAAAATACCTCAAATTTTGATGGATGCTCGCTTGAAAGGATGAAAGAAACGCTGGACACTCTGGATAGCTGCGCGACAACCTTTGGAGAAAACCCGTCGCGCAGGAAAAGCTTGTCGGGTCGGCCTGTCGTGTGGTCGGGCGGCCTTGTACAGGCACGTCGCGCCACCCTACAGGCACGTCGCGCCGACGAAGGGGCCCCGTGTATTTTGCTGCCCAGGCACGTCGCGCCAAATCCCAGGCACGTCGCGCTGCTTTTTCTAGGGAAAACCTGTGAATTTCCGACCAGATTCTCTTTGTCTTGATGCTAGAAAGGCGTGGGCTCTTCTTCAGATTTTCGAAAATGAAAAATTTACACCATAATTACCCGTTGATACTATATCACCATAACTCTCCAACGGTCACTTACCCTTTCGGAATTAACATTGATTTTTAACTCTGTTTGTTTTTTCAAACAGTGGGTTTGTTATTTGATCATATGTATACCGCCCTTTGATTCTGACCCCGAGCTCTGAACTTTGATCAATTTAAGTCGACCAACTCCACCACTTCTGCTACGGTGTTTCAATAACACAGGTGATTTGTCATTTTGCTTTGACAACTCCTTCATTTTTTACCTATAGTGGGTTTTCAAATCTCTGTTTGTAGGTGTAGTATACAGTACTCTTTTTTTCCCTCAAAATAAAGGTTGTGCTTTCTTCCTTTTAAACTATCCAACAATGATCACAGGCTGAAAGACCTTTGGAACACAGTGAATAATAACTTTAAAGGGGAAATCTTCTTGGTGACAAAGTTTTAAAAGGTCTTGTCTGCAGGTCCCTTTTCCATGCAGTTCTGTGCTACATCTGCCCTCTGGAATGATAACAAGTGTGTTTGTTATAAGACATATAAACAGTGATAATTCATCAAAACAAATTCCTTCTGCCTAATCATAAGATCATATACCCATTTGCCTCCCCATATGAAAAGACAAGCTTGTAGAATATGAAAACAGGGCTTTTTGATACACAGTCCTTATTTTGTTCTGATCAGTGTGTTAAACCCTTTTTTGTCAATAGAACCATTTCATGACTGAACTATGTTCACTGTTTCCCTCTCTTGGTGATTGTTAGCAAGGAAGGGCTGTTCATAATGCACCAAAAACATTTGAAAGCTGTAAACACCATTTCTTGAAAGGCGCCTCTTTGGACCTTTGGTATATGATATTGTTTTGTTGCTTGACCTTTTTCTCAAGGAGAAAGTCTTCTTTTTGGTATCAGTGGCACACATATATTCAATATTGTCTCTTTCCTACTGTAGGTATAGTCTGTCAGCTAGTTCTTTGAAATAGGAGTACCCATACCTTTGCATTATCAGCACTATCATTCATCTGTGTAATGACCTTTATTCAGTTTTTGGTATCCTTCCACTGCTTTCTTGTATCAATTAGTTTTAGCAACTTGCAATGGATTTGGCCCTCTACTCATGCATGGAGGAGGCTCTTCATCAGATAAGGTGTCCGGAGACTTTTTGACCATTATGTTCGACACAGCCTTTCTCTGAATGTGGTGGTAAGTAAACTTCTTGAAAAACACCAATCTTAGCATCTTTACTTGCAAGCATTACTGTGTTTTTAGAAGAAAACCCTAGCCACAGTGACACTGTTCTAAGGGTGACTGGGAAATTTATCATTTGGATTGTTTATCTCATGACCTGTTACTTGACAAAAACTCTTTGTGACTATGAAGGTCAGTGTATTTGAAAAAGCTAAGGGCTTTCTTTCTGCCTGTGTAATGGCATTGGTTAACAGCCTCTATTCCATTTGATCTTGAACAAAACAGGCTTCTTATGATTTGGATGTTTACTGATGACAGGTCCTTCTAAAGTTCAACAATTCATATGGTTTGCAAGTTTGAAATGAGCTCCTTTATCAAATCAGACTTTCCTTTCTTTTGAGCTAGCATATTGCAAGCTCCATTCCTGTTATGATCATCAATTACATTCATGAAACCTGAAGATATTGTTTCATTGTTTCAGTAAAGGCAAACCTGGACTTTTGCAACCTTCTGAGTCAACACTGGCCTGCGCCCTCTGCTTATGGATGAAGGAGGCGCCCTAACCCTCTGCTTGTAAATGAAGGAGGTTTTGGGCCTTGACAATTTACCATTTTGCTGAGACAGTGGCGACCCTTTCTTACTGTGATTTTCATGCTGGAAAGAGCTGTAAGGTCCTGATGAGTGACTTTTGTTTTGCAGCTTCATCTCAGGCTCACAATACATTTAGAAGCAGTTGTTCCTCTAACTGTAGATCAAGCATTTCCTCCTGAGATGAATTTATTTTTCCTGTCTTTGTAGAAACCATAGAACACTGCGAAAAACCTACTAGTCAGCTTGAGATTGGGCTTTATGCAGTGCTGAGATCTAGGGGTTGTGAGTGGCGCGACTTAGGGCTGTTTGTCAATTTCATTTGTAAAGTAAGGGATCAGTCATGGTAGGTCTGCTGCAGATGGAGGCTTTTTGGCTTTTTGATGATTGCCAAAGGTGAAATGTCCTAAAACGCCACTTCCTAACATAGGGGAGACTATTGAAACAGATGTGGATTTGCCTTTTAAGGCTGATGGGCAGACCAATAAGGCTGAAGCTGGATAGGATTGCGATATGAGGTTTTGATATTCGACATGGGCGAACTGGAAAGGTAGAAAGGTGAAAAAAGTTTTAGGAGGGTTTTCTGGATGACATATTGACATAAGGAAATCAGTTTCTAGAAAACTCAGCTGTAGATATAGTCATCACTAACATGTAAAAAATACTGATGGCTAACAACATATTCCATGGTCTATGTCTTATGGTTCCGACAAGGTTAGTATCGACTCTGTAAATCAATACACTAGTCCTTGATTCATTCAATTGCCTACACATTCACAACACTCATTACGAGGTTTTAACTAGATCACGGAGTTTCGAGCACAACATCTCCTTGCTCTACCATAGGCGCATGGGAATGTCATTAACCTAATTCACCCTCTGTTCACACAACAGATTATAGAGAAATTCCCCAACTGTTTGACACAGTTATCTGTGGAATTCACCAATGCTCATAAGTCCTGAGTCATTAGCTCGTGTTCCACCAAGAACTCAACCAGTCTATATGCACATAACCTCATCACAGGGTTTCTTAATTACCAAGGGATTTCAATTATCTTTCACCAGGATGCGTACATATATTCACACATAGAAAACTTACTCAATCAACGCACATATAATACTAACAGATTCCTTATATAAATGAAATTTCTTACAGTCTCCTGTTCCTTGGCTAGATCTTCGATACAATGGCCTCCTCTTCCCTATGCAGCTCTATGCAGTTCTCTTTGCAGGTCTTCTGTGCAGGTCTATCAACTCTGTCACGGAGGTTTATTTTTATATCAATTACAATGAATCGATTTGAATTTCTTGATGACTCACAAACTCTTCAAATTCCTAACTCTGAGACTCACGCTCTGACAAACAGAGACGGACTCCTAGAATTAGCTTAACTTCTGAAACTGACTATCTCTTCAGGTGCCCATTAATCATTCGGGCAGTTACATTTTCTCTACAAATTAACTAAATTAGCTCAACTATGGATAATTTCATAGGGAAATAAAACATGAGACCCCCCATTACATTTATTTATGTACAAAAGTTATCTTGGGCCTAATGCCCCTGCATCAGATAACATAGTGAGGGGCTAAATTTCCAGAGCTTCCATGCATCTATAATATCTTCGGAGCATTTTCATGTGGTTTAGCTACCCTTGTCACTCAAATTGATAGTAGATTAAGGATGACATATGTTTTCAGTGTAACAAGCGCCATTTCAGGTTTCATTGGAAACATTATTTAGAAAACACAGTTTGTGCAATCAATCTTCATACCGAAGTAGCATATATTCAGTTTCACAATGACCTAATGTCATCATGTACTCAACAATTCAATTGTTGCAGTGTCATACAACCTCAAGCCTCAAACATCTTTACAAGTGAGAATTTTAGGTCCGATTTAGAACAAAATTGTTAGAGATTTTACTGAAATCAAGTTACATTCTAATGCTCATTTAATATATAGATTAAGATTTTGAATCTATGATGTTACTATTGTTGCTAGTATTTTTATTGTACTTGTGCCATACCCAACTCCGCTAATAGTAACAACAATGTTGAATCCTGGTCAGTCTCCATCCATGGGATTTTAATGGCCCTTAGATGTGAGATTCACATGCCAAATTGAATCATTTCATAGAATAAATCCACTACATATTACTTCCTTTCAGCTATGGTTGAGGGTCAATTTTACCAATTTGGCCAACACTTGAATATAATCCTAATTACATCAAATTTAAAAATTTGAGTCTAACCCAAAGTGCATAAAATTCTGCAAAACCCACTTACGCAACACAGTCTAGGAGGGGTTAACATGCATATGAAGTATTTAAACATTGTTGAGGGCTAAGAATAGTTGGACTTTGCCAACTAACCAAACTCACTTTTGACCACTTCTAGTAACTTTAGCTTGTAGATGCTCTCATAAAAAGAAAGCAGGTGGTTTAATAAAAGGAAGGGGACTAGTTTTGTGTTTCATTCCATTTTTTTTGTCAGCTGAAAACTTTCCAAGAAGAATAAATCTACTGAAGCATGAAACTAATTGTGTTGCTGCCGCAACTACCACTGATATAGATCACAATGTGTCATAGTTTACTGTAAGCCTCTATTGAGAGTGGGCAGCACTAAATCCAAGTAATTCCCCTCATCCCTTAAAAGACACCTCTAAATATAACTAGAAATTTCAAATAGTTAGTAAAGGAAAAGTACAAAGATATAATAGATCTGTGTTGAGCCAAAAACCTATGCATTCACAACAAAACTGGGATGGATAAAACTTAAAAACAATTACGGACTTTGACAAAAAATCGTCTTATGCATACAAAATGAAAGAAGCATTGACATACTACTATGTTTCCAAATTTAAGGACAGTCAGAGTGAGTCTTCGGGAAACATAGTTTCATGTGGAGACCCTAGATCCTTGTACCCACAATATCTAGTGACTTACAAAATGATTGCCAAAACAATGACTTTGCTATGCATGTAAGAACACCACCTGTATAATGAGGGAGATGTAATATTGTCTGAGAAGCAGATTTATACAGAGTGGTCCAAGATTGTGTATTTATGGAAGATACAACTGATTTTGGCATGAAACATGTATCCAAGATTTCAATGTGCCTTATTTCAGAGCCCATTGATGATTTACTATGAAACTTAAACTTTCAAAACAAACACATTGAAATCACATGATCTCCATCACGAATATCATAAATATTAACTGTCTTTTGGGCACTGGTAGTAGATACCATAAGAGGCACACATGGCCTGTACCACCAATGTTGATTCTCTGGCACAACCTTTGCAAAGCCAAAATTTCTCCCCGAGACATCCCTCTCTGCCAAAACTGGAGAGATGGTACTGGACGTTGAAGTGAAGGCCTCTAATTCAGTATGGAATGCCATAATTTATTTATTATAAAAGTCCCATGAATAGAAACCTCAGTCCAATGTACAACCTGCAGATGCTGCCACAACATATTTACCAAAGTGATCATCTAAACCAGCTGCTCTGATCAACCAGCAATCACCCCACATGTTTGGGGTAAGCCCATATGGAGCTTTATATTCAACGTTCTCCTGGAGATTGGAAAAAAACAATACTGAGTATTAATCATACATCAACTGCCCTTTATGTTAAGGGAAAACTTAAAGAGTGCATAAATATTGTTGAAATCCCAATCATAGTTTCTAGAAAATTTCAACAATTTTTGAAATGAACTACATCCTATTTAAACTACATCAAATATTTAGGCAAATCATTTTTTTAAATAGAAATTGGTGAATTTTATTTCAAATATAGAAATTTAAACCATGAGAATAATCTAACCCCTAGGATTTTCCCTATTTCTAATAGAAAATCCCAAAATGTATAAATTATAACACCAATAAACCCCAAAATTAAGTACAATAATTAAAACCTCCACACCTCTGAATTTGCTATATCGTGAAAAAAGCAGCATCCATCATCATGGGAAAGCAAAATCGATTCTCCTTTTGATACAAACCAGCCTGCAGTAGATGTCTTATGGCTGAGTTGGTTCAATCGATCATAGGAAAGCTCTTTAGTTTCTTCAATATTGCCAAAATGCTCTGGCTTGTTTTCCTGATCATCATCAAAGTCCATATTTTCATCACATTGAATTAGTTGGGGTTCATTATGATCAGGTCCAGTGCCTATTGGAGAGCTCCATACATCTAATCCAATATTGGAGCTACCATACCCATTCCCATTAGAGATTGTAAATCCTGCTTCTGGCTTTAATTCGGTAAGTTCAAGAGCACTAGAACTGGATTTAGTTGATTTAGACTTGGTATAGTTGTCCTCTGATTTGTATTCTGATACAACACTATACTTGTGCTTCAACGCAAACAGAAATTCTGTAGCAAGGGGATCTTCATCTATGGGGCTTATGGATCTACCCTAAAAAAAATCCCGAATATCTGATTCATTTTCATTCAACTAATCATGCAAATCCGCTGTCGTCTTCAGCACAAAAAGTTGAACTAAAGTCCAGTTTTTCAGCAATTTATGGTGGGGGTAAAGCCTGTCTTCCAGATCTTGACTATTTAAGCATTTAATTGGTTTTTTCAGAGACCTGACCATAGAATCAAATGAATCCTGCGAAATAATAAAAAATAGTAAGGCCATTATTTATTGGTTTGAAATAATAAACAACATGTAACAAACCCACATAATTAGTAAATTGTTTAAAGACAATAATTCCTACATATTAGAATATAAAGTTATAACATACCAGCTCATACTCAAACATAACATCTGTATCAATATTCTTCTTCTGTATCTTCTTGATCTTCATCCAACTGATCGACATCTATATCAACATCTGATTCAGAAATGGTGTTGAAATGATCGACCATGTCATCATCATCAACAATTATGTCATTTTCAATAATATCCTCATCGACATCATCATCAATAATTGTTGCCTCATCTCGTATGCCTGGTTCATCTTCTAAGATATCTTCTTCATCTGTCAATGCATCTTCCTGCTCATCTGCCACTACATCATCTTCTTCTTGATCAATATCATCTTCTTCCTCTACAGTATACTCTACTGGCCTTCCTCTTGGATCATATCTAATAGAAAATGACCATTCGTTCTCACCTGGAACCTCTGAGTAAAATACTTGTTCGCATTGGCTTGGAAAAACATAGCGATCTTTTCCTGCTTCAAACTACGATGTTTTAACCATTGGAAATCCATTGTCATGTTGAATAAGTGTTCTATCATCATCACGTACATTCATTCGTAGCCTATACCATTTGACGTCGAACAAAACTATTTTGAAGGAATTAAAGTCAAACTCAACTATATCATCTAAGAACCCATAATATCTATTTTCAGATTATCGAGGATGTCTGTCACTCCTGGAGGAAACATTGTGACTTGGAATACTGCAGTTATCCCACTATCATAAGTTTTCCTGTTATCATCCAACTTTTTAACGCGAAATTTACGACCATTGCACCACATAGCCTTGTGGTGTTTCAACTGCAATATGCCAAACATGAAAAAGATGCATTCTCAATTAATAATTAATCTTATAATTTACATAGCATGAAAATTAACTGAAAAATCAAACTTTTTGTCACATTATAAATATAGTATAAAATAAGTAATGAATAAAATAGGTGAATTAATTTCTTACCTTTCTATCTTTCAAACCATATGCTAAATCGATTTCCCTATCCGTAACGTTTCCATCTCCACTACGATACGCTTCTCTAATCAATTCAGACAGTAGTTTCCATGATAACCTATCGTCGTTACATACTTTACATGTTTCAATCCATTCACTCATCCACTCAAGATTGTTTGCAATGTATAAAAGTAGCGCCTCATAATCTTGATCACTTGAATAAAAAAACAATAATTCACCAATATTAATAAATATTACTTATAACCATGGTAAATTATATTAATTAATAAACTATGAAAGAATAAGACCTAAATGAATATAATGATCATATACATGATGTAAAAGAATGAAACATTATATGTATTATACATAATAAATCTTTTACCTCTCACTTTCTTCATTCTACCTTTTCCCAACAGGTGCTCCACTTCAAATTTTTTGATGGATTTCACATCCCAAATGCAATCCATCGCCTTCATGGCTGGAGCAGCTAATATAGGAAGATAATGACTAATATACACCATGGATTCATATACCACATATCCCTCCACCATAGAACCCTTAGGTTGTGCTCTTTGTCTAACCAAAGCCTTGAAGGATTTTAGGTGCCTCTCGACCATCCACATTGACCTTGTGTGTACTGGTCCACACATTTCAATCTCTTCAACTTGGTGTATCAAGTAGTGTTCTTGTGCATTGAAAAATATTGGAGGTAGATACTTTTTCATTTCACACATTAGCCGAGGAATTTTTCTCTTCCAATACTTTATTTAATCTTGATGGATTTCTTTCAATGACAACCATATGCAAATCATTACACAAGGTTATTTCAATGAAACATATTATATATTTCATTAAAAGTAAATTAATACATCATTTCATCAAGTACGAAAATAAATTGTAGCACTTAGATTTTGCGTATAAATCAAAACTACTTACCTCATGTATTTACTAAGACCATATATAACTTGTTTCACATTGTTGTCAAAGTCGTTTGGGAGAGATACAAGTAGAACATACTATAACAATAAAAAATGAATCATTATTGGTTTCCAAACTAAACAAGAAAAAGGAAAATTGAAAATATGTATTCAAGCAATAACATACAAAAATGTATACCAAAAAAATTACCTTAACAAAGGTATGCCAATCATGTGTTTTCACCCCACTGAAGTCACCTTTCTTCATTAAGATATTATTTATGTTTGAAGCAAAACCTGTTGGAAATTTAATTCTTCTAATGACCTCTTTTACATCATTGCTTTGTTGCTCTGTTAATAACCATGGAATATTATTATAATTTCGACCTCCATTGTTATTTTATTTGTCGATCACACTTTTCATTGCATGATTCGATTTCTCAATGTCAGCACAAATTTTGTCAATTTTATCTCTATCATGTGCACCATCTATGGTTCACCATAACATTTCTGTCACATTCTTCTTGACATGCATTGTATCAAACAAATGAGCTATTTTTAGGTCCTCATAGTAGGGAAACCTCGTGAATTGAGAAGGATAACATTTCATTCCAGGTGGAAGTACAATATTAGTACCTTCACCGCGACGATGACCTTGATATCAAAGAATAAAATAAATTAGAAAAATATTAATTATAAAATACAATAAAATAAATTAATTAGTTAAAACAAAAATTCCAAACATTACATAAACAAATAATATATATATATATACACACACACAAATTACGTACCAGCTGTTTGACGATTATTAATTGTGTTATATTCCAACATCCACAACTGAGGTATCATTCTTTGTGGTTTTAATCCAGTTTCTTCTTTATCATTGAAAAGATGTTTTTCAGTAGTACGATACTTATGGTTCCTAGGGAGGAAGTGCCTAAACTCATCAAACACCATCTTTCTTAAGTCTGGCAAATGAAGATACTTCATATTAGGGACAAAAACTGGACATGCAAATCTACCCTTTGTTTGAAGACCTGCAATAGATGGATCAATAACAATTAATATGGTATATCTAATTTAGATAATTATGTATTATATTACAGTGCAATGAAATATTACATACCACAAACATGTGTTAGTCCTGGGGCATCATCAATTGTCCATACAAGCATTCCACAACATTGAAATATCTTCTTCATGATTGGTTTAGTGATGTCATACATAGTGATGCCATGCCATAACTGTATTAGCTCATCGATAAGAGGCTCAATATATACATTCATATCTTTGACCTGGTACTTACCTAATTGTTGAAAATTATGGTACATAATAATTACTACCATGATATATGTATATATAAGTAAGTAAATAAATAAAATATATATTTATGCAAACAACGAGAGAAATGAAAATGTTACATTCAAAGAAATAATGTATCAAATACCTGGAATAATCATAGTCAACATTATGTGCTCCCTCTTTATTGACATCCAAGGAGGAATGTTATTGTTGATAACAAAAATAGGCCACACTGAGTAAGTAGATCTAAGCTCTCCGAATGGATTAACACCATCAGCTGCCAATGAAAGCCTGACATTACGAGGTTCATCTTTAAAATCTACATATTTTTCCTCGATTTCTCTAAATGGAGAACCATCTGCAGGCATTCGAAGAACACCATCTCCACTTCTATTCTTTGAATGGTAATCCATAAACTGTGCTATGCTGTTACACCTGAACATTCGCTGCAAACGTGGAATTATGGGAATATGACAAAGAACCTTTTGAGGCACGTTTTTGGTTAGTTGATCTGTTCGATATCTACTGGTACCACATTTCGGACATTCTGTTTTCAACGCATGTTCTCCGTAATATATAATATGATCTTTAGGACATGCATCTATAGTGTTATATTCCATTCCAAAGTGTTTCATAATAGCACATAGATCTCGATATGTTCGAGGTAAAGTATTTGGCGATGGTAACAAATATTCACCCAACAATCTACAACATAAACAAAAAGTAGTGTCTTGTAAAGATTATTAATCATATATATATATATATATATATATATATATATATATATATATATCTTAGTTATTAAAACCGGAACCGGTGACCGGACCGGTGGAGCTAATGAACCGGGTTTCGAACCGGAACCGGTCTAACCGGTAGCGGTCAGATCTCAATGAACCGGTTTTAAAAAAAATACATTAAATAATTATTTTTTAATAAAATGAAAAAAAAAAAAAAACTAATTTTAAGATTTGCAACCATGATTCCAAGCCAATAGAGACAAAATATGAAAAGTTTGCTCATTTATATACCATGCAAAGGTGAATATATCAAAATGGCACCAAATGCAATACATATCATCGAAAAATACATAAGAAAACTTGTTGAAGTAATGTATCAGGTTTCTCTTATATTATTCACTGTGTTTTATTGCTGAGTTAATATTATAATATACAATCTGTCCCTGCTCAGATTTGTTGTCAATTCATTGTATCAGCCTTAAAGACAATTCTGGGTTCAGTATATATATATATACTGAACCCAGAATTGTCTTTAAGGCTGATACAAATATATCAGACATATCAGACCAGCATTTTGAAGATCTTGTATTCTTCATTATCTACGTTTGCTTGGCAATAAATTTCTAGAAAAACATCTACAACACTTAGAGGTATTGAATTGGTTTATGAAACCCACTATTAGTGCTATTAGTAACAAGTTGAGAGAGCATTACAACTTCAGTAGTCTGCTCACAATGTGTTTGATGAAATTTATCACTGAAAAGATTCATTAAAACCTAGAAAACTCAGTGGCCAGTTTAGTGCATTTCCAAGCGGGAATTTTCTAGTGGTCAATTTATTATTGCCAGTCACATTTTCATTAGGTTGTATTTTGTTGTCCCTTGAGTGGCGTCATACCATTTGCATCAATCTTGATGCCATGATCAAATTGCTTGTATGCTGTGTGAAAGGTTTTGTATTTATGCTACTGCTATGTGTGAGCAG
This sequence comes from Pinus albicaulis, assembly GCA_034641835.2. Taxonomy (NCBI): domain Eukaryota; kingdom Viridiplantae; phylum Streptophyta; class Pinopsida; order Pinales; family Pinaceae; genus Pinus; species Pinus albicaulis. The sequence goes on along the minus strand of CM076577.1, from coordinate 1,380,080,032 downwards.
AGAGAGAGGGTCTGACAGTTCCTAGCTGAGTGTGAAATAAGGTTGTTGCTAATTGTTTTGAGAATAGAAATTTTCATCAAGTACACTTGATGAGTTGCATGCTGCCATGGATTTTATGCTAGCCATCCTTGTATTTATCAGTCATCATGTGTATTGTTGCTACTATAAGGTGTTGAGTATGAATTATTAGACAAGTTTGTTGCTAGTATAATAGAGGAATTTGCAGCTCATGGAGGAGGCACTGAGGAATTTGCAACTCATGGAGGAGCACCTAACCGGCCGGTTAAGTACGGAACCGGCCAGTTAGGTCTGGTTAACCGGCCAAAATAGGTGAGAATAGGCTATTGACCGAGTTGCAAGGTCGGTTCCAACCAGCAGCCGTCCTGACCGGCCGGTTTTGATAACTATATATATATATAAGTTATTATTTTACACATTTATTACAACTAAAAAAAGGAAAATAATAAAAATTTACATATATGTGATCATATATACATATTGCATACCTTAGGAGTTGTGTCATACATCTGTTCGACAAATTATTCATAACCTTTAAGTTCACCATCAATCTTTAAGTTCACCATCAATAATGTATAGAGTCAAGAAATTAAAGGTTATGAATAATTTGTCGAACAAATGTATGACACAACTCCTAAGGTATGCAATATGTATATATGATCACATATATGTAAATTTTGATTATTTTCCTTTTTAGTTGTAATAAATGTGTAAAATAACTTATATATATATATATATATATATATATATATATATATCAAAACGTTAGGTATTAAAAACGGGCCGGCTTGAACCGGAAACAAACTGTCAATATTTTATTCTCACCTATTAAAAGAAAATAGGTGAGAATAGGCTATTGACCGGGTTGCAAGGCCGGTTCCAACCGGCAGCCGTCCTGACCGGCCCGTTTTGATAACTATGATATATATATATATATATATATATATATATATATGTGTGATCATATATACATATTGCATACCTTAGGAGTTGTGTCATACATCTGTTCGAAAAATTATTCATAACCTTTAAGTTCACCAGCAACAATGTAGCAGAGAGAAAAGTTGCATTTGAGTGTTCAAAAAGTCATTCACTTGACCTTTCAATCAGAGGTACATCATAAATACCATCACTGCTATCTCCACCATCATCATCTGACTCACCATACAATTCTTGGGGCATTTGATTTGTCCCATCATTAATGTGAACTGTCTCATTACTATCATCATGATCTACCTCCATGGGATCATTAAAATTACCTTCATCATTCGCTTCATGTTCTTCACCTTGTACAACGTCATTTCCAATACTAATATTTGTTGCAATATTCTCTTGTACTGGTGCAACATCATCTAATCTACTACTATTTAGCTGTGGAAGCTGGTTGATCATCTGCAAAAAATTGGGGGGCAACTGTGCCTTTATGAAAATTACAAACATTAGTGCGCATATAAAAAATATTAAAATAATATAAAATTTTACGATATAATCAAAATGAAGATAGATAATTAATTACCACGGGACGATAATCATTCGATCCACCATCAATGTGCCCATATTTCCTACAATACATTGTTGTTGTTGCTATTAAAACTCTAACATTACTTCTCATACAACATTTTTTACAAGGACAATAAACTCTACCATCACCCCTTTCACCCTTTTGATTTTTTTTTTCACCTCCAATGTTTTCTTCCATTGATGCAAATTATCATATAAAGAAAATAAAAAATCTCTCTCAATGGTGTAGAAAACCCAAGACTTGTTGAACTCAATGGGAGCTCAATATATAAGTAAAAAGAAAATAAAAGTGGGCATTTTACAAATTGTGAGATTTTTACAAAATGTGAGCTTTTTACAAAAGATAAACTGCGAACATAATTGTACCACTATGATAAGAAGTTGTCAGAAGCATTCCTTCTTCTTCACAAACGTGGAACTACCTTAAGAATGCTTATGGTTGATATAAATATTAGAGCATGGCAGTTAAATGTAGTAGTTATGCTAAAATACTGAATAACAGCTTGAGAGTGCTCTTCAAATACTGTACGAATGCACCAAATTAAAGTTGTACCATTACTAAAGATAAATGGCCAAAAATAGTCAATTTTGATATCGCGAAGTTATGTCTTTCTCGGCAGCAAATAGGGGATAGGATGGGAAATATGAGAGAACTAAGTTCCAAGGACTAAAAAACCAAGGCCAACATAGTTCTGCCTTGAATCAGAGACAAAACAAAGCTGCCCAAAAAAGTGTTTGAGAGCACCCATTGAAGCTCCTATATATAGTAGAGTCAACATTTTCTTATTGAACAAGTTTGTATAGTCAAAGCCACAACAAGATCAGATAGCCACGATCCTAAATGAGAACCAGAGCCAAAGCTAATATAGATCCACATTTAGCAGAACAAGACAACCATAGCAAAGAATTTGACCACAGAACCAGATCATGAGAGATAGCAAGATTCTTGCTTCCACTGTGGAAATGTAGAAACTGTACAAGGGTTTTACTTCCAATAGATTTCATTGTGACAGTAATTGCTATGGTGTTGTAAGCGCTCATTAGTAGAATCTTAAAGCCATTCTGGAATTCTTTTAACCTGGAGAGGGTTTTATGTGGTTATAAATCCTCATGTTAAAATTCCATTGTGGATTGGTTTTGTTTGATATTATGTTTTTACTGTTCGTAGTTGAATTTTCGCACAGAAAATTATCAGTCTAAAGTAGAGAAATTTTGCGATGTTTCTTTTGCTTCCTATTGTGAAGTATTTCGCTTAGAACTCTACTCATTGTAACAGAGGTCTTGGGCATAGAACAAGGGACTTTGGTTTTTTGGAATCAAACTTCAGGTTAAGATGCTCATCTGAAGAATGGCACAGTGAGCCTTAACATGGAGTTGGGAGTACCAATTTGAAGTGCAGGTAGGGCATTGTACAATAGTCCAGTTAGATTTCTGGACCCTAATACAAAAGTTTCTTCTTCTTTCAAAACGTGTTTCTCGTTTTCTGTAACCAATGTGGGTCTTGTTCTTGTTTCAATTGGGAATGTATGAGCATTTGTTATTGTTCCATATGATCACACTCTGGGTAGCCCTGGAGGCTATTTGGGGGTGATGAGTCCAATAGGTCTCAATGAACTATTTCCCTCGCCGGGGAATACTATTGCAGTGGAATTTGATGCTATTTTGGATGTTGAATTTGGCGATCCTAATGGAAACTAGTACCTTCAGCTCCAGTACCTGTTCACAAAAGAGGGTGCCATTGTCACTCATGCATGCAGAGAGGTTGAATTACAGGCATTGCAACAGGAGGTGTTGTTGTTGTTGCATTGGAAACTAGATTTTTTGTTTGGTTCTGTTACAAGCACAGAGTATTGAAAAGGATAGACAAATTTAGTTAAGATATTGTGAAATTGCCTCGGAAATTCACCTACAAAGAGCTCAACAATGCTGTGAAAGAATTTTTTTGAATTTGATTGATAATCGATAATTGCAAGCAAGAGTAATCCCCTCGTGAAACCCAAATTTCTGAGCATTTTCTAAACCTTGATGACGGAGTCATTGTAATGAACAAGCGCCTAGGTCCATATTACATCCAAATCTACCAAGCACCAAGATCTATAAAAAAAATACATAGTATCTGCGAACTAAGAAGAAGAGGCAGAAAATGTATTCTGATTACCTGTTCAAATAGTGGTTAGGGTTTACCACGGCAAAAATTTGACAGAGCCCATGTAGCATTCCTTATCATTGAAATTCTGGCAGTATCATTCAACTGGGCAAGCACCTGCCTCAGAGCTCCATGACTGAGGGTAAGATCCCTAAATGTTGTAGAGTCTCCAACAATATTTCCCAAATCCCAAACAACCTTACACGAACACCAGTTGAACTCAAAGTTGGGTACTTGTTTTTTAAATCAAATTCCAAAATTACGGACATATAAAAATAGTTGGGAAGAATAATTTTATGCCCCTAAAATAAACATGCTACATGTTCTTGAACATTATCATTCCCAAAGGTAAGAAGTTCCACAAATATAGGCAGTTCCTCGTAATCAATCACAACCTTTGTATTCTCAGAGGCTCCAAAAAAACCCAAATAGGGTCAACCCTACTATAGGAGGAAGGGCCTGCAGTAAGAACTTACCATTTTGCAAGAGCTAAGGGAAAATGCTATTTTGCAAGATCTGAGGGCGAATGCCGAGGGCGAATGTTGTTCTGCAAGAGCTGAGGGTGAATGCACGCGTGATATCAGACATTAATGTAGTTTTTAAAAAAATCATTTTTATGTAGCGCACATTTGATTTTTGCATTTCAAATCATTTTTATTTACATTTGATTTTTGCATTTCTAATACAAGTGACAAACAAATTTCTACAAGAGGTTGAAATTTTTACTAGAATATCCATGAAAGACCAATTATAATGGCTTAAAATGCAAGTGGAACTTCAAAATAAATGTCATTGAAGGTTCTCTCCACTAAATTTTTGCAAAAGTGCTTACATTATTTAAGTTATCTAGGATATTTTTATGTATTACACAATCAAAATTTGTAGAAATTATATACATTAAGCATGTATATATCCGGAATCTCCTGATCTCACAATATTTATCTTCTTTCAAAATACAGAATCCTTCCACTATAATTCTTGTGGAAATTTAATCAACAATTGAAAAATACATGAAGCAATAAAACACACATAACACAGTTGTTTAACGGGAAATCTTGAAGCTGAAAACCCCAGCTATATATTATGTAACATGGAGATCATATGACAATCTCATACAAAGCATACAAAGCTTATCACAAGCTCTCAGTACAGTACAATCTTCATACACTAATTAGGCCCAATATTGCAAATCCATGCACCAATATTTGCCACCTACTAGCCTACCTCCACTGCGCAATCCAAGCTGATTACAAAGACCAATTCAATGTAATCCCACTCTCATTGACTGTATATTATCATTGGCAACTCCAATGTATATGTAGATGCAATTGATGCATCACTAATAGTCACAACAGATAGTCTATCTTGCCCTTTCACCTATCTCTCCACTGGTCTCCACTGAAACTGCCATGCACTGTAGTTAACTAATGTATTCTTCAGTTGATTAATGAGTTATTATTTGGTGAATTAATTAATTAATTAATTCACACCACTCTCACTAGTGTATCAATCAATTAGACTAGATACAACTAGCTCAATTGTGTCTAACTGAGTTAAATTGAATACAACTCCACCAACTACTTCAATAAATCCACCAAACTCTGTCACATGAGTTCTAACTGAAGTCTCCATGCAATAGCTCCAGTAAACCCTCAAGAATAGAGTAATTCCTCCTGTTAGCTGTTGTGCCACTTCTCTGCACTTAACTTAAGTGCTCTAAGAGAATAAGATAATGTTTAGAGTCCAAATATTATTAAGAGCTAATAATATTTGACATATCTATTTTTACACTGGCAATCTAAAAATAGACTCCACCCAATATGTCTAAAAATAGAAGTCCATCTATTTTTCCAAATTGACAAGCCATCCACAAATAGCATCCCGCAACTCATAGAATATGATCGACATGTCTAAAAATAGACAGTCTAAAAATAGAATTTGCAACAAAAATCACCTGTGTGGGCCCCACCTAGTTTAGGTGATCACTTTCAAACTAGGATCAAGAATGATGTTTCATGATGGATCCTTCACTGTTTCTTGTTTCAATCTTCAAAAAAATTAAATAATGAAATATTTGGGTAGTCTTATTCTTTCAAATTAGGACACAATTTTCAAATGGTGATGAAGTTTCATGTGATGATTAACTGACAATATTCTCCTTTCCTATCCTTGAAAAACTATACAAGGTTCCCTGTTGCCACATGAAACCCTAACTCATGTAGCAACATAGGACCAGTCCATTTTGCCCGTCATAAGGCATTTTGCACGTATTTGACGACTAGAATTTATGGATTCCCGTTTTCCGTGACGTGCTAGGAAGGATAGAAGACTTAATTTTGACGTTTGAAATTTTTTCAAAAACGTTATTACGCCCTTTAATTTCCACTTACCAATAAATTTTGCAACACTGGTCCTCTTCGCAATTGCAAAGCTGTACTCAAAAATTAAGGAAAGTTACTTTTTTGGCTCACTCAAAATTAAAAATTTAATAAAGAAATTACCACTTATCATTATTGATATTTTAAAATTAGAATCAATTTAGTTTTCCCCTTCCTATTACAGAAAGTTCACAAATCCTTTCTTTTACATAAAACACCAAATAAAGAATAAAGCCCGTTTCCCTGAAAACTTCCAAGGTTGTGATTAGTGAAGCAGTGAAAAATTATGGCTATAACACTAAAAAATTAGAATGCCAATCTGCTCCAACATGAAGTAGTGTTAATATAGCTGGTGGATTGGCTTGATGGTCAAACAGTGAATTACACAAGCAAAAAATAAAAGCTTTAGGCGTCTAGTTCCTTACACTCGCTGTCTCAAGGCATTCAGACTTAGGTGGAGCTCAAGATTGGCTCCGAGGAAACTAGATTGGCTCACTAACCTGCCATATTTTAATTTCGTAAGGTATGTTCGAAGTTTGAACTGCTAGGGTAATTTATTATTGTGAAATCATAGTTCTAAATTATCTCTTATTCCGTGAGCAGTGTAATCTATTAATTGTAAGCAGATTCATTAAAAAAATTCAAACTGATTTTAGCATGAATGATGACGATTTATATATTAATTGGTTTTTAAGAGTATTTGTATTATGTAGGAGCACTGGAAAGAAAAATCAAGACTTCATTTTCTGTTTTCCTTATTTTATTGGGCTGAACTGGAGAAAATTGAATATGAATAGTGATTTAATTTTAAGATCAATGGGCCAAGGCCATACATCAACATTGACCACAGTGGGGAAGTATAAAAGCATGGATATTCATGCAAGTATATTTATTAATGTAAGATCAAATTTAACTCTTAGCTTCACTAAAGAAATAGAAGGCAAAGATCTAGCATCAACTGAAACTCACGTGAAAAAGTAGATGAAAAATGTACAATCATCCAATGGAGAGATAATCTATAATTATCCAATAAGACTCTTGGCTATGCCTTGAGACTAAACTAATTCTCAATATTTTTGAATAATCATCCATTGGAATTTAGTAGGAAAACCATAGTAAATCATTGTCCAATGGCCATGCAAAAATATATAAAAAATAATATTTGTTGGTTGCTTTTCAATAGGTGGACAATGATGGGACCAATGAGAAGGTGGGGGTGTTTTTTTAATCATGGAAGTGAGGTTTAGAAGATTGATAGTCAAGTTACCTTTCCCTATAAATTTTCTCCATCAAGTTATTGATTCATTGAACTTTGATTCATTCCTACTGTTTTGATACACAATCCAATCCATTTGAGTCTTGAGTCTTCATTGAGAATGGCATTCATAGGTTGTCAAGAAAGAGGTTATCATGCACATGCACTCTTATTTTCTTGGTATCTTTGTAACTATGTTCAGCTTGAGTTCTATATTTTTAAATTATCATAATAGTTCGTGATTATTAGGCTTTTATTTTTTCTTTTAAGAATTTTAATTTAATTATTATCAATCATTAAATTTAAAATATATATATATATATATACACATATATATAGTTATTATAGTTATTAAAATTTCAATAGAATTATTAAACTTTCAATGGTACATCAACTTTCATACATGAGAAAATAGATACTGACAAAAGGTACATCACGGCCTGATTAATTTCGCTCAGCAATTTCAAATGGTATAACATTTAGTCAACAGTAATCATTAATTTCTGCACACAGAGACTAATTTCTCTGGAAGCCTGAGATTTCTTTGGCTTGTTATTCTTATAACTACATAGACATAATTAATAGAGAGATTGAGGACAAAAAAAATCTAGCGCTTAGTCTCCACTACTCAACATGATTTTGTGAGAAATAATACATAGATTGATTTCTTTGAGTGCCTTAGCATTCTTTGGCTCATTATTTTAATCACAACAACAATAAAAAATGCACTGAGGATCTGTTCTTAGTCCGATTATGCAATTTTTATAAGATAGATTATGCAATATTAATAATAAACATAAATTTATTGCAATTTAGGGAAAGCTCGTTCATTTTTTTTTCTTTATATTGGAAGGTTACTTTCTTTTTGAAGTAATTTTTAGTAGATCATAGCATATATTGAGGAAATATTAGTTTTACAAGAATCAGTTATTTATCTTGAAACTTTAGGTATTAAAAGTCCATGACACAGATATATCACTCCAAAATCCAAAGAAAATGGAAGAGCCTTCAATTTTTTTAATCAAAATTTTATTGGTGAAGCGTTAATTTATTACGAGAACGTCATTAATGAAGTGAAAAATTTTAAACTTAACGTTTATTGACTAGAAAAATAATGACCAAAACGTCAAAAAAAATTGTGTGACGGGTAAAGAGAAATCCAAATTCCAACCCTGCCTGCCACCTGTTGGTGAGTGGAGGTTATTCACTTTTCATTTACAACTAACTAGGTTACTCATGTTACCAATATTTTCACATGGCTCACTTTTAGGTGACTACTTATTGTACTTCTTCTTTATAAAGAACAATTGGTAGATAATTGTATTATTTGAAATCTTTAACAAATCCAGGCAACAAAATTACAACAAATAGAAAATTATGCAAAAACTTCACCAAGGCACTAATGTGTGGATACCCTATCATTTCTTAGATCCTCATAACTTACCAAAACCTACTATATTGGTATACACATAATATGGCATTTACCTGAAGTATTTCATATGTATCTAGAAGTAAATAAGTTGTATGACAATTTTTATGGTAGATATAAGATGTGTATTATAGTTTATATTTCAATTTTTCTTAAGTAGCATGTGTTGGGGTTCCCATGTTTTGGCCAGATTGGCAAGACCAAAATATGAGACAACATCATAACCACTTTGGGGCCCTAGGATCTAGCCCTCCTAGACCCGGGGAGGGATCTCTCCAATGAAACAAAGAATGATATATCTTTGAAAGCTCAAATGATATGTTAGGCTAGTTATGAAGCACAAAGGGGGTTTTAAAATGATTTGGTTGGTTGGTTGCTGGGTTGGTCATGAGATCATAGACTGAGAAGGTAATAGGAGGAAAGGAGCAAAATAGCAGGATGTTTCGGCAAAGGAGGATAGGTCAAGAAAGTGCCATCCATTGGGCTATGGAGTCATGAAAGGTAATTACATGCAACAACTAGCCAAGGCTTTCAGAGGGCAAGTCATCTACACTAAAGGATCTTTTTAGATAGATGATGGAATGGAACATTAAGGATTGAAAGTGAAAGAAGGAAAAAAACCCAATTTCTATCTATAGATCAGGTCTGAGGTCATTTAACTCCAGCCCTGCTTGGACATACTCAAAGACATCTTTCAATGGAGGGAAAAAGGGGTAGCTTATATATCGGACCAGAGGTCATTTAACTCCAGGTCAGCTTTAGCATGCTCTAAGTTAAAACATAGATAATTTTGATAGAGCCAGGGTCTATAGATCAGAGAAGGACTTTGAACCTTCAATGCTTTGACACCAGCAAGAGATCTTAGAGAGGCTAGTTGGTCGCACAAGGACCCTGGTGGACAGGGCTAACTCTAATCCCCAGTTTCCCAAATTTTCCAGCTTAAACCCAACCAGAACAACTAAAGACATATTTCACTAATTCATACATCAGCTAGCAAGCAATGAAATCCACTACACTGGTTAAATTAACTAAAATCAACCCTTAGATAACACATACAACAGAAAACATTTAAGGCAAGGAGAGCAGAGACATAGGGTACCTAACAAAGGTAAATCCTATGCCATATTTCTGATGTGAGCCAAGAAGACCAATGAACAACATGAAAATGTAAATAAAAGATATAAGGAGAGAAACATCACTCGTAGTAATAGACCAGGATCCAAAGAAATGTGCTTGATTAATTGATGCAAAACCAGTCACATACACTGAGCTCAATGGCTGTTACAATCCAAACTTCTCCTCCCAGCCTACTACATTACACAATACTCTGCTACTCTCTCCCAAACTGTTCTAACAGTCAAAACTGAATCCCTCTAACTATAACAGCAACAACCGAACAACAACCTTTACAAAGTGTTCTCGGGAATTCTTATAAGAGAAGAGAATAACAGGAGTAGATGATATTCATTAAATGGATCTCATTAAGACAAAGTGGAGAAAGAGTTCATGCCCACTCTGCTTAATGGCAATCTGCATCGCTGTAAGTACTTTTGGTATGGTCTCAGAGACTCTGTCATGGCCAATATTGACCTCTAATGTCTCTTGAATGTCCTTTTGGCTGTAAGGCCCTCTGTTTTGTATTATGAAGCAAGTAAGGTGACTGAAAAGGTCTTCAGGTCTCCATGCTTCCATAACTATAGTCCTGACAGTCTTTAAGAAGCTTCTGTCAGTGTAATTAATTGTTTCTGGGCTCGAGGAGGCAAGGAGACTGATGTAGGAAGGTGTACCTCTAGAGAAAACACGTTCTGCTATTACGTAGCACTGATATGACTTGCTGGTGCACTCTATGGTCCTAGAACTGTGCCTTAATCCTTTGATCGTGTGATTAGCACTTTAAATATTCATTTACGGGCTTAAATCCTTCAAATTCGTCTCTGCTGCTTCACTGGGCTGCTATAATGGTCTCTCTGGTGATCCATGCACAATAAATTAATTCAATTATAAAATCCAGGGACGATGGCAGAAGGATGCTTTGAATGCCTGGAGGAATGGTGGCGGAACAGTAGAAATGGCGGTCGTAGAGGAAACAGGTGAAAATGCAATGAAATGGAGTTTTGATAGGGGAATGAATGTGGGCCATCCGATCAGTATTGGAGGCGATGATCAACAATGGAGATTGATGGATGGGATGACCTTTAGAAGTTGGGCGACACACAAAAGAAATGGGAAAATGCAACAAAAAACATACGAAATGGACCATGGGTGGTGGGACCTGGTCATGGCAGAGGGCGATTGAAATTAGACTGTTGGATCTTAGGATTAGATCAATGGACGATGGAGATTGAATGGTGAACTGTTCGAGAGATCCAATGAAGAAATATGATGGAGGGCGCAATCCAGCGTGGGCCGTTGATTCGGATCGAATAAATGGTCAAGATTGGATCAGGGAATCACAATCGAAAAGGGTGGAGGGTGGCATGGTTTGGAAATTTCGATTGTGATTGGAACAACGATGCGATTGAGCGCCAGCCATCGGATCCGGGTGATAGATAAATGGTGGAGAAGCAATCAGTGGGGAGAAACGAGAGGAGCGATGTGAGTGGAGCGATGGGATCTGGGCCGTTGATTCCGAATGGATGGACGGCTAGGATTCGATTGGGGGATCGCAATTGGGGGAACAAGGGAGTGGCACGGTGAAAGTTCTGATTGCGATCGGAGCTGGAGTACAATTAGCGACGGGCCGTTGGATCAAATTATGGATCAACGACGGAGATGTAGTCAGGGGATCGCAATCACAATGGGTGGAAAGTGGAAGTGATTGACAATTTCGATTGCGATCGGAGTGGGGGAAGCAGGAGAGCGCAGACTGTTAGATCTATTCAGATCAACGATGGAGATTGTATCTGCGGTGCTACAGACCAAACTCAATCGCATCGGGATTTTTGCGTGTAACAAAGAGTTGCGCCCACCCGACGGTGCGATTGCGATTAGCGCCCAAGACCTTAGCGCCTGAGCATGTGGGGAAGTGGTTTTCGGGGCTAGGAAGAAAGGGGCTAGGCCTTAATATAAGGTAGAAAGTGGGTTTTTGGCCCATTTTAATGCATTTTAAGGCCAAAGAAGGGTAACGATAGAGAGGAAAATGGTTTATTAAACCAAACAAAGAGTATTTGAAGGGTTTAAAAGGGAACTTGAGATGGTTTAGAGGGTTAATGGAGGAAAAAGAGAGGAGTAAAAGGGGATGAAGCAGAGGTTTAGAAGGGATGATATAAGGGGAAAAGGAGGAGGCCTTTGGGGAATTTCTTCACAATCAGAGAGGCTTTATAACTGGAAACAACAGTGGGGATTTATCAAAGGACAAGGGCATAAGGAGGCTTCAAGGATGATGTGTTTTTAGAGGGAGATGCATTCCTTGAAGGCTCAAAAACATTTTAGCCCCCTGTTTTCTTGTCAAAAAATTCATAGGGGGCTAACAGTGGCTCCACATGGGGCTGGATTCTTCTTTGAAGGATTCAAGAATTCAGATAGTGATCTCTGGTGTAGGCTAGATGCCTGGTACTTGACCCAGCCATTATCTTTCTTGGATCAGCTGCCACAAATCATGAAGACATCATATCAGCAGAAAAATTCTCCAAAAAAACTACCTACCCACCCTATGGTCCTAATATTTTTTCTTCTGGGTGCATTTGGACTTGCAGACCCTTTACATCATCAATTTTTACAAGAAGGAAAATAAACCTATTCTACTTCTACCCTTATTACTCCATGAGACCAGATTAAACTGTTGGTCTCATAGTTTCTCTACCTGATTTAATATCTGCTAGGATTAAACTGTCTAGCAGATTTCTTCTCTACATTCTAGGAAAAAAATTGAAAATAGTCAAGCTAGGATTAGACTGTCTAACTTGTTGGGCTTTGCATAAATTAAAAACAACTAACTACATGCTCATAGACTGAGCTTTATTGAGATTTTCCTACCTACCCTACTATAACTGGAAATCTCTGATGCTCTAGGTGATACAATAATGCCAATGCAGCCAGTCAAGAAATAGCAAAAAAGGGAAGAAGAAATGACTGCTCATCAGAGACAACCATAGGATGCTCTGCATGTGGATCTTCAAAATTGAGGCCACCAGCAGTGGTGACCAATTTTGATGTATTTATCTCTTGAAAAAGATTAATGCTTGAGGGGCTGAGCCAATTAGGGCCTCCATTTATTCTGCCATAGGATCAACAAAAACATGATGTAAACTTTTTTCTTCAAAGCCTCCCATGACTGGTAGGCATCCTGGGCAGTTTCAATCATTGCATCTGCAATGCAGCCTCTGTAATCGCACTCCTCCTTCTCTTGGTTGGGAGTATTTGGAAGATGAGCATAAACCAGGAATACCTCTTCTTCCTCTGGATCAAGACAAAGATGTCTATGGGAAAGAAGATCTCGCTCATCTTCACTGCAGCCTGAGCTAGAGGGCTCATTATATTCGACAGTGCTATCCTCTAGTAAGGCAGGCTGGTTCTACTGAAATGGACTGAACTCTGTGAAAAAATTAACATACTCTTGAGTGGGGGCTTCTTTGATTACCTTAATCCTTTCAGGAGAAGGCTCAAGATATTCATTCCGCTCAAGATTTTCTTCATCTCTTTCCTCCTTGTCCTCTACGCTAAAGAGCTGCTGGCTTCCATCCTCTTGGAAAGTATAACTGATGTTCGGATATAAAGCAGAGAGAAGATTCAATGAATCTTTGTCTGCTATCATGCTTTCAATTCTTTCTCCATCAGTATCATAGGTGGCCCGCATTGGCTCATCATTTTCTTGAAGCTGATGGTTGTGATCTTCCTTCCATGAATCTACTGATGATGGATCTGCATGCTCAGTTTCCCTTTGGAAAAAATCATCATTAGACAAATCATCATTAGATAAATAATAATTATAAGCAATGTCACCCATAAAATCTTCAGGACTCTCGACAAGTCTTTCTTCAAGTTAGTCTGCAAGTTCATTTTCTGATTCAAGCTCTGGTTCATCATACATGCTTGGCATGTGGCTTCTTTCTTGCAGTGATCTGGTTTTTCTTTCTTGAGGATAAGGAGCAGGTCTTTTCAAATCATCATTTCTGGTTTCAGCCTCATATTCTTCCTCTTCTATGTTCAGCAGGGTATTAGCAGTCTCTATCAATATTTCCAGCTTGTTTTCTAAAGAGATCTGCCTTATTTGCTTTGCTCGGTCTTTTTGTGCGGCTTTTAACCTTTCCTCTCTACACTTTATGTTGAATTCGACAATAATTTCTATGCTCTGCATTTCCTCCAGGCTCGAAGGCTCTCTTTCTCTTATATGGAATTCCACCTCGGGGTCAAAAGAACTCAGATAGTGAAATAGGGCCCATCCTAGAGGTGGTTTTATGTCAGAAGGTATTGCATGATATACCTTATTGAATCTGGCTAAAAATTGTAGTACTGTCTCTCCTGGTTGCCTTTTCAAATTTTGATACTCTTCTAGGATGAGGAGAACATTCTTCGGGACTGCCCATTTATCAAGGAAAACTTGAGAAAATTGATGAAAGCTGAAAATGCTTGCTGCTAGGAGGCCTTTGAGCCAACTCTTAACATTTCCTTGTAATGACAAGGAAAACATTCTAATGCGCACATCATCTTCCTCTATTTCATACAAGTCAAGTAAGTCCTTGAGATTTTGAACATGTTCTTCAGTAGTGGCCCTTTTATTTTCTCCATCAAAAAGAGGCAGCTGGTTTATAAGCTCTGTAGGAAGGGGTTGGAAGAAAAGAGGCAAAACCAGAGGCTTGTATCTTTCTATGACCTTTGTAGGGGTAGGTGGTGAAACAAGAGGCCCATGACAGCTTGAAGTTTCTTTAGGAGTGAGAGATACGCCATGAGGCTCTTGTTCCACCAGGTCTTTCACAAGAGTACAGGTCTGCTCATGGTCTGAAGACTGAGACTTGAGATCTTTCCCATACTCAATGTGGGTCTCATCTTTGTACACTTGATTAGGCTTTGAAATAGGACAGAACATAGTGATAGATAAAAAAAATGAATTCTTTACACCAAATCCAACCCAAATGTTCTATCCTCCAATGAGGTCTGGCCATATTTCAGGTTCTTCCTCCAGTGGAGTCTTTGAGAGTTATGGAGTGTGGAGTCACCAGGTGGATGAAATTGACTATTTGAAGTAGGCTGTTGTCCACCATCAGCAATTGAATGCCAATCTAACCAGTGATCTTGGGTCTTTTGAGTGCCTAAGAATGTTTAAAGTGAAATGCACTCAAGTTCCCCAGCGGAGTCGCCATTATGTTGGGGTTCCCATGTTTTGGCCAGATTGGCAAGACCAAAAGATGGGACAACATCATAACCACTTTGGGGCCCTAGGATCTAGCCCTCCTGGACTCGGAGAGGGATCTCTCCAATGAAACAAAGAATGATATATCTTTGAAATTTCAAATGAGATGTTAGGCTAGTTATGAAGCACAAAGGGGGTTTTAAAATGATTTGTTTGGTTGGTTGCTGGGTTGGTCATGAGATCATAGACTGAGAAGGTAATAGGAGGAAAGGAGAAAAATAGCAGGATGTTTCGGCAAAGGAGGATAGGTTAAGAAAATGCCATCCATTGGGCTATGGAGTCATGAAAGGTAATTACATGCAACAACTAGCCAAGGCTTTCAGAGGGCAAGTCATCTACACTAAAGGATATTTTTAGATAGATGATGGAATGGAAAATTAAGGATTGAAAGTGAAAGAAGGAAAACAACCCAATTTATGTTTATAGATCAAGTCAGAGGTCATTTAACTCTAGCCCTACTTGGACATACTCAAAGGTAGCTTTCAATGGAGGGACAAAGGGGCAACTTGTAGATCAGACCAAAGGTCATTTAACTCCAGGTCAGCTTTAGCATGCTCCAAGGGAAAACATAGATGATTTTGACAAAGCCAGGGTCTATAGATTAGAGAAGAACTTTGAACCTTCAATGCTTTGACACCAGCAAGAGATCTTAGATAGGCCAGATGGTTGCACAAGGACCCTGGTGGACAGGGCTAACTCTAATCCCCAGTTTCCCAAATTTTCCAGGTTAAACCCAACCAGAACAACTAAAGACAGATTTCACTAATTCATACATCAGCTAGCAGGCAATGACATCCACTACACTGGTTAAATTAACTGAAATCAACCCTCAGATAACACATACAGCAGAAAACATTTAAGGCAAGGAGAGTATAGACATAGGGTACCTAACAAGGGTAAATCCTAGGCCATATTTCTGATGTGAGCCCAGAAAACCAATGAACATCATGAAAATGTAAATAAAAGATACAAAGAAAGAAACATCACCTGTAGTAATAGACCAGGATCCAAAGAAATGTGTGTGATTAATTGATGAAAAACCAGTCACATACACTGAGCTCAATGGTTGTTACAATCCAAACTTCTCCTTCTAGCCTACTACATTACACACTACTCTGCTACTCTCTCCCAAACTGTTCTAACAACCAAAATTGAATCCCTTTAACTACAACAGCAACAGCCGAACAACAACCTTTACAAAGTTTTCTCGGGAATTCTTGTAGGAGAAGAGAATAACAAGAGTAGATTATATTCATTAAATGGATCTCATTAAGACAGAGTGGAGAAAGATTTCATGCCCACTCTGCTTAATGGCAATCTACATCGCTGTAAGTACTTTTTGTATGGTCTGGGAGACTCTGTCATGGCCAAGATTGACCTCTGATATTTCTTTAATGTTCTTCTGGCTGTAAGGCCCTCTGTTTTGTCTTCTGAAGCAAGCAAGGTGACTGAAAAGGTCTTCAGGTCTCCATGCTTCCATAATTGCAGTCCTAACAGTCTTTAAGAAGCTTCTGTCAGTGTAATTGACTGTTTCTGGGCTCGAGGAGCCAAGGAGACTGATGTAGGAAGGTGTACCTCTAGAGAAAACATGTTCTGCTGTTACGTAGCACTGATATGAATTGCTGGTGCTCTCTATGGTCCTGGAACTGTGCCTTAATCCTTTGATCATGGGATTAGCACTTTAAATCTTCATTTACGGGCTTAAATCCTTCAAATCCGTCTCTGCTGCTTCATTGGGCAACTATAATGGTCTCTCTGGTGATCCCTGCACAATAAATTAATTCAATTATAAAATCTAGGGACGATGGCAGAAGGATGCTCTGAAAGCCTAGAGGAATGGTGGCAGAATAGTAGAAACGGCGGTCATAGAGGAAACATGTGAAAATGCAATGAAATGGAGTTTTTATAGGGGAATGAATGTGGGCCGTCCGAGCAGTTTTGGAGGCGATGATCAATGGTGGAGATTGATGGACGAGATGACCTTTGGAAGTTGGGCGGCACACAAAGGAAATGGGAAAATGAAATGAAAAACATACGAAATGGACCATGGGTGGTGGGGCTTGGTCATGGCGGAGGGCGATTGAACTTATACCGTTGGATCTCAGGAGTAGATCAAAGGACGACGGAGATCGAATGGTGAACTGTTCGGGAGATCCGATGAAGAAATATGATGGAGGGCATGATTCAGTGTGGGCCGTCGATTTGGATCAAACGGACGGTCGAGATTGGATCAGGGAATCACAATCGCAAAGGGCGGAGGGTGGCATGGTTTGGAAATTGCGATTGAGATTGGAGCGGCGATGCGATTGAGCGCTAGCCGTCAGATCCGGGTGATAGATCAACAGTGGAGAAGCAATCGGCGGGGAGAAACGAGAGGACCGATGGGATCTGGGCCATTGATTCTGAATGGATGGACGGCTAAGATTCGATCGGGGGATTGCAATCGGGGGAACAAGGGAGTGGCACGATGAAAGTTCCGATTGCGATCGGAGTGGGAGTGCGATTAGCGTTGGGCAGTTGGATCAAATTATGGATCAACTGCAGAGATGTAGTCGGGGGATCGCAATTGCAACGGGCGGAAAGTGGCAGCGATTGAAAATTTAAATTGCGATCGGAGTAGGGGAAGCGGGAGAGCGCGGACCATTAGATCTATTTAGATCAACGGCGGAGATTGTATACGCGGCGCTATAGACCAAACTCAATCGCATCAGGATTTTTGCGTGTAACAAAGGGTTGTGCCCGCCTGACGGTGTGATTTCGATTAGCACACAAGACCTTAGCACCTGGTTCTGGCGCCTGGGCATGTGGGGAAGTGGTTTGTGGGGCTAGGCCGAAAGGGGCTAGGCCTTAATATAAGGTAGAAAGTGGGTTTTTGGCCCATTTTAATGCATTTTAAGGCCAAAGAAGGGTAACGATAGAGAGGAAAAGGGTTTATTAAACCAAACAAAGAGTATTTGAAGGGTTTAAAAGGGAACTTGAGATGGTTTAGAGGGTTAATGGAGGAAAAAGAGAGGAGTAAAAGAGGATGAAGCGGAGGTTTAGAAGGGATGATATAAGGGGAAAAGGAGGAGGCCTTTGGGGCATTTCTTCACAATCACATAGGCTTTATAACTGGAAACAAAAGTGGGGATTTATCAAAGGACAAGGGCATAAGGAGGCTTCAAGGATGATTTGTTTTCAGAGGGAGATGCATTCCTTGAAGGCTCAAAAACATTTTAGCCCCCTGTTTTCTTATCAAAAAATTCATAGGGGCTAACAGCATGCATGTGCAGTTCATATATATAGTGCTACAATTACCAAATATATTTCAGTGAAGATGTGAAGATGATTTCTCATTAGGTCCTAATTACTTAAAGCATCATTAATTAGCTTTCCAAATGAATAAAATATGTTAACAAATTAGTAAAAAATAGGAAAACAAATCATGCTTTAAAAAAATATGGCACAATGAGTCACACTCTGAGATTTATTTAATTACTCATCAAGTGTCGCTACAACATATATATGATCACCATTACCATAGAAATGGGACATGTGACCATCATTTTTTTTTCGCCAATGACATTCCACATCATGAGCATTATTTAGGGTTGATTTTGTTGATTTTTTTTAAACAAATCATTTATACATTTTATGGAAATTATAGACACAATTTATAATCTCATTACAAGATCATGATGTATGGATATTCCTTATCATTTCTTAGATAATCACAACTTACCAACACCTAATAGATTGATATACACATCATATGGAATTTACGCCTAGAATGCCACATGTATCCTAAAACAAATTAGTTGTATGGAAATTGTTGATGCAGGGGCATTAGGCTCAAAACAACCTTTTTCCATAAATAAATGTAAGGGGGGTCTCATGTTTTATTTCCCCATGTATTTATTCATAGTTGAGTTATTTTTAGTTAATTAGAGAAGAAAATGTAACTGCCCGAATGATTAATGGGCACCTAAAGAGATAGTTATTTTCAGAAGTTAAGCTAATTTTAGGAGTCCATCTCTATCTATCAGAGGGTTAGTCTCAGAGTTAGAGATATGAAGAGTTTTGAGCATTAGAGGAGTTGAGCCGATTCAGGGTTTGTATAAAAATAATCCTTATAGGCATAATAAGGCAGACCTGCATAGAGAATCGCATAGGCTACGTAGGAATGTCGTAGAGACATAGTAGAGGAGAAGGGCCAGGTAATTCAAAGATTTGGTCGAGCCAAAGTTGTAAGTACTTCACTGCATAAATGTAGAATTATTTCAATGGTATTGTACATTTGTCGAGTTAATTATGGCGTGAATGGTTTCTGTGTCCTGATAATTGTGGTTTAATGGGGTCCTGTATGTTGAAAGAGGAACCGAGTCCTTTCCTGAATTACTAGTCTCTATGCGAGAGGTTCTATCCTTTCCTGAACCCATTGGATATTAGTTTAACTCGGTGTAAGAATTGTCGGACGAATAAATTTGTGTGATAACCTGTGTTAAGCACCATGACAGTGGATGGTGTGGCATTGGACAGTGGTATGGCAATGTTGTGGTCGAGACTCATGTAATACAGTGGGAAATGCCATGGTAGAGAGGGTCGACAGGTCCAAATTATGGATCTCCCCACAGTGTAATAAAGAATTGTGCTCAAGCCTTCAATTCAAGGTTCGATCGCTGCTACCACGTACATAGAACCAGCGTGTGAAGGAACCTCATGGAGTGTGAGTCCTTAGTTGAAGAAAAAAAACTAGTACATGAAGATGCGAGTCAAAGGAGCGGAGGCGGAGTACAATAAAAGAAAGCTCAATGGAACCTGAAAGATAAGAGGCGGAACCGTGACCGAAGTGCACAGTAAAACCACTATTTGGAAAATTGGCAATATCGCGCAAGTTTGGAGGTGGTAAGCAGAATTGGTGAAAAGGATGCGACATATGTCTCCGTGAGACACGTGGCTGAGGGTAGAATTATAAAACCATTCTCATCACAGATTAACCCTTGTGCGTGTTCGTTACGCGAGATTTCGTTGTGTCCGTTGGATCTTCCAAACTGGCGCGATGCTCCGTCGATCGCCAGATTGAGAGGTAAATTAATGTGGAGCCAAGAATGGTGTATGTATGACCGTTGAGTTATAGACCAAAGTCGATATTTGTTACGATCTTTGAATAAAGTGGAGATTATAATAAGGAGGACTGTATAATTATGTGAATGGTCGTGCGTTTGGTTGAAACCAAGTGACAGAGTTTGAATTGACAAGGTCGACATACATTAAACATCATGGTTGAAATACGAGAGGGTCAAGCAGTTGATACATTCGAATATCAATTCGAATATGTAAAATGAGTGAGCCCAAGGTTTTGGGGTTTAATTTCTAAGTGGCCTGTATTTATTGTGGTATATATTAATGAGAGTAGGCTAGTCATTATATTCAGGGTGTGTAAAGAGTGGTTGAATGTTGATAGGTATGATGGGGATTAGACCATAGAACGTGGGGACTTATAGTATGGTTTAGAACCATCAAGTGAAGAAGTTCCGCATGCGAGAAGGCATGGCATAGGCATTTTTAGAAACCTATAATATAGGATTCATAATTTTGACTTGACTATTGGTAATTTTGTAAATTTGTACATACTTTTCCTTCTGCAATTTGTATTCACAAATTTTGTAAACAAAAAAAAAATAAAAAATAAAAAATCAAAAAGAGGGTAAAAAAGTCCTAAAAGAACAATCAAAGGACTTAGAAAAAATAAGATACCCCAAAGAAAAAAAGAATAAAACATGAAAGTGAGCAAGCATAAATGCCACTAATTTTTACTTTTTGACTATGGCAGAGTGTCAATAAATGCCATTAGTCCATGATGAGTTAACAGTTCAATCTTAACTTGTCATTGTTTCAACTTCCTTTGTTATAGATAGAGAATAATGAGTTGTTAGATTATTTAATCCTAAAAATTCAGTAGTTAGGTAGAGAAATAAAGTGAATCCAACAGTTTAATCTGGATTCATGGATGAAATAAGTGTAGAATTAGATAGTTTTACTTGCTTTCGAAAAGAATAAATGCTGTGAAGGTTGCTAGCTTAAATGCACCTACTACTAAGGAAGAAAAAAATGTTAGCATGATAAGATGGGTAGGTAGAAGAAGGTGAAAAGTCTCAATGTAAATATCATTCATCATGTGCTGCAAAATAACTAACTTCCCCTTCCCATAGTCATGAAACATTCTAGACTATCAGTGAGAAAGGCTCAAGGCATTTCCTTGACTTTTGTTGGGACTGGACCCAAGGCTCCATGACTGATCAGTTGAAAGTGTGAAATGTCTATATTAATCCCTAAATCACATCATTTACCATTCATGCACTCATTTCCCCTGAAAAATCCTAAGTAAAACGTCATTTTTACTTAAAGATACTCTAATCCTCATTTGATTAACTTCCTACATCATTTCAAAGCATAAAGCCCTCAAAATCACATTTTATCCTAAGTCTAAGTGATGAAGTTATTATAATGCAAATTTGCTTTTTAATCTTCACTTTCTTAGTTATATTTATGTGTTTTTGAATATACATTGTCCCTTTGTCATATTAACTCTAACTTATGTATTAACTCCCTACAATTGACCTTTTCCTATTATATAACTCCTTTTATAAATAAATCCCAAAAACCCACTTATTATAACTTAAGCCAAAGTATTTTATTCCCACATGCTTAAATAAAACCTCCCTTATAACCCCTTTGGCTAAAATTTTATCTGTATATTTAATCCCACCCCTATGGTAATTAAGTTTTCTTGATTTGATTTACCATATAAATAAAATATATGAAGAAAAAGTTTAAAACATATGTTATATATGTTTTAAATAAAAAATCACCCGAAGTTTCATCTAAACTAAACTTCAATAAATATGACCCTTTCCCTTTCCGTCCGATCTATCTTTCATCTCCCAAGATCAATGGCCTAAAGTGAACTTGATAACTTAACTTTTCCCCGCACCTTCCCTTTTGATCATGGTTGTTCGCTCGTTGAATCCAGATTCGACGACGCTAATACATTTTCATGCTTATAAAGTAATCGTTTGATGTTTTGGCAAAGCCGTGCGAAATGGGTGGTTTTTCCAAACCACCCCACGCTTACGTGTCGCCACCATGTTGTATCGCATTCGAAAAGCTAGTTTCCGCTTATCACCATTTACCCGCGCGAATACCACTAGCGGTATTCCCTAAACCTCACCCATTTAACCCAAGTTTAATGTAATTTAACTATGGTTATACCATCGTTTAATACATTAAAATTATATTTTTCATTCAAATTTTCACCTTTTCGCTTTAAACCTGTAAAAACATTGTAGAACTGTTTTTCCTCAAAATCATGCTGTTTGAACCTTGAGAAACTTTGCAGAGCCATTTTAAACCTACCAGTACCATTTTTCGACGCCCATTGCCCTGAATTTCCATTAGAAAGTACTACATTGTCCTCTGCGAAGCCATTTTCAAAAAATTGAAGACTGAGCACCTCTGCAACGTCTTCAACCGAATTCTGCCAGTTCTCCAGGTACTTTTCTTCAAACTTGCCCTCTGAGATTTCAAAATTCCTATCGATTTCAAATAATTACCAAAGTTACTACAAAAAAGTGTCCATTTTTCAAGGGAAACTCTGTCAAAATTTCCCTGGAATCCCTAATTTCCCTTTCTCGCAGTTTTTTCCATACCCTGGTCCATTTTGTTGTTGAAATCAATTTTAAATACATGTTCTGAGCTTTAAATTCCTTGCATTTCCTAAAAACCCTGGTCGGAAACCCCATTTTCAGTAGAAATTCACCAAGAAACCCCTGTTTTTCATAAAGGAACTTAGCAAACTATTTAATCTTGCTTCGTTCATATTAAAAATGACCAAGAAACAGGTAACCCCAAAGAATGGAGGCCCAAAATCTCAAAAGAAGTCTTCTACAAATATTCCTCAGCCTATGTCATTCAAAATCGACAAACCAACTGCTGCACTCACGGCTGATTCTACAGAAGTGGTCAGACCAGTCCAGCCTCCAGTCATTTCTCCAGAGAACAACCCTTTAGTTGATCTGGACTATAGAATACTAGACCCTAATGTATAATTTAACCTGCTTGATGTCTATAATTGGTGCTATGGAAAATCAGTGGAAAATGGTGACAAAGATATTCCAATTTGGGAATCCAATCTGCCTAGATATATTGTCCCTTTCACTCATTCTGTTCCTAAATTTATCAGATTATGCCAAGCCTATTATATGCTAGAACAAAGATGTATTGTAAGCAAAGAAAAAGAGATCATGTTTTACATCACTGAAGAGTCGATAAATTCCATGCTGCAAATGAATCATGACCCCAATTCTGCTTCCCTATCAATAGAAGATTTAACCCAACTATATCTTGACTTGGATTTCAATACTAGATTCAAAATATACTAGACTTTTTGCCCAAATCAAGTTGGTATTCCTAAGTTAAATCCTCCTTTCAACACCAGTGATTTCCCAGATGAAACTAGACATATTGTCTCAATGCTCTCCTTCATACTAGGATACACCAGTGATGAATTCACTGATGTGGCTGTCCTAGGTTTTCTGTCAACTCTAAGCCTTGGTCAATCACCATCCATTCAGTTCAATTTTGCTATATTTATTACTGAAAGTATGCATTATCAGTTATCCAGATTATCAGAAGAAGGAGTTTTCAGATACTCCTCTTATCTACTCCACCTCTTCCTATATTATCAAACAGATAAATTTCCAATTGAATGTCAGAAAGTGGATGCAGAAGGAAAAGTTCTATCAGTAGTATTTTGGTCATCTATTCTAAGGAAATGGAACAGAGAGTATAGTTTTACAGATTTCAATGACTCATTTATAGCCCCTACTATGTATCTCTTGGAAAAAGAGGAGATCCCTAGGATCAATGATGAGTTAAGAATAATTCTGCAGTTATCAGAGAGCTACAAAACTATAGATTGGTATTTGTATAAAAATCATACAGAAATCAGAGTGTATGGCTCATCCCTGGCCCCATATAAGTTACCCAGATTTGTTACTACAAGAATATTTGCTTTAGAATATCTGAGATAACTATTGAATGTAGATGAAATCAACTTCATAGCTTCCAAGAAAAAGACCCAATTTAAGCTGAAAAATCAAATTGGGCCATTCATTGTGAATAACAGAGAAGCTGCCAATGAGATAAATGTCAAACTTAAAGAGTATAAGTTCCCATTTAGTTTTACATGGAAGTATGACCCACAAGGTATTTTGAGTGCAATATGGGTAAAATGTAAGTTGTCTGTTTACTTGCATGATCCTAAGCCCCATATTGAAAGATATGTAAATAAAATTGAATGGGAGCCAAACACCCTATCTCATGATGATTCACAGGAAGTACAGGTAATACAGGTAGATAGTGGAAAAGGCAAACAGATTGAACAGACACAGGTGGCTTCTACAAGCAAAGATACTGATAATGTACATAAAAGAAACAGAGAAGGAGATAGTTTCATAGCTGAGACTATTGAGGACATAAAATTCAGAACTCCTTATAGTAAAAGAAGCAAGTCAACAGAAGAAGAAAAGGATAAGGCTGTAAATATTGATATAGATGATGAAGCAACAAGAATAATCACTGAAACATTAAAAGAGCTTCAAAATGTAAAAATTGGAACACAACAAAAAGATACAGTCATGAAGGAAAACCAGGCTACTGTCGATTTGCCTACTTCTTCTCAGGAAACTGACAATATAGAGTCAGAGATTCAGATCAGATTTAGATAGATTAAAGAGAAGAATGAAGAGATCAAGAATCAAACTCATTCTATATTTCTCAAGGAAAAGCCTAGAAACAAAGACATGCTTCTTTCAGCATTTGATTTTTCATCCAATAAATTGGTAATGTCATTCTTGAAGCCTACAGTGGCTGAGCCAAAATCAGTGGCAGATTATTCCAAAACATATTTTGAAGTGGATGCAGATGCCATTCATGAATTATATCAAATTGAATTTCATAGGAGCAATACTGAAATGCTATATTCCAAAATTTTCAGTAAAACTATGAAATCAACTAGGCTTGAGAAAACAGTTCTCAACCTCCAAAATCAAATGAAGTTGGACAAAGCCTCACTGTATGCTAATAATTTAAGAATAAAAGCACTAGAAGATATAGTGATTAAAGTAGGGGGTGACCCAACCAACATTGAAGGGGCAAAAGTCTTAATTAAACAAAAAAATGAGGATATAGCTGCTCTTAGAAAACAATTGAAGTTGCCTCAGAGTGAAAACTCTCAAGCAAAAGAAATTCTACAGAAAAAAATAGAGAATGATGAATTAAAGCAGCTTGTACATCAAATGACAGATCAGATAAAAACAATGGAAAGTCAAATAGAAGCTCTAATGAAAGAGAATGAAGAACTAAGACAAGCACAACCAATGGTCATTCCTACAGTGATCCCCACTGTAAACACTGCTATACCATCTACTTTGGCAGAACACTTGGCACCGAAAGGAGTACTGGCAACTGCAGTGCCAATTACTTCTCTAATATCTACCTCTTCTTCTTCATCCTCACAGAGGAGCACACTACAAGACCAAGATAAAGAGATTCTTAGTTTGAAAGGCATTATTAAAAAATTAGAAAATTCCAAAAATGATGTCTTGATTACTTCTAAAGGACATGAGCAAAGGGCCGATCGACTACAAGAACAGGTAAAGATTCTGCAAGCACAAGTAAATCTTACAGATCAAGTGGCCTATATAAAAAATCATTTATGGACCAAAATTATTGAAGGCATTCATTCTCAATGGCCTTCAATTCGGATAATTTATGAACAGAGGGAGTTACTTCAAGTTGCTAGTGCAGATATTGACAAGACTAAGAGGGAAATTGACAATAAACCAGCCCAAGAAATCCAACTCATAGCTTTTTTAAACAGTAAAACCAGGGAAGAGTTGGAAGAATTGAAAATTTTTGATAGAACAGAAACCATTCTTCAAATCAAAAAGGTCCTGAACAAAAGAAACATAATGAGTAATCTAGAGGATCGGTGTAAAGACATGAATGTATCCATCTCAAGATTTTTAGCCAAATACAAAACATTTTCAGAAGCAAGTTTGCCTAATATTCACGCATTGAATGACAAGTTAATGCCTCAGAACGATTATGCTCTAAAAATCAGAAATCATGCAAAAGAGCAAGCCAGACAACCACTGCCTCAAGGATCACCAACAGGCAAAATACTTCTTTAGTATTTTGAAAATCTGTTCTTTTTAGATAATGAGATCACGCATATGTTCACTACCAAGCCTAACTTTTCCAAGTATACAGAGGCAGATGAAAGTTACAGAAAATTGAAGACTATGAAGATCCCCTCTGCAGAAAAGTGGAAAGAATTCATAGATATGATGTGAATTTAATGGATAAAAAACATGAAATTCACTTGGAAATTCATTTTTTACTGTTACCTCAAATGGTAAAAATACAGGGTTAAAGTGCACAACAGCAATCAGTTCAAATTAGAATAATCAGTTCTATTTTTGCTTGTAAAAAGGTAACAACTTGCAAACTGTTTTGCAGTTGTCCCTCTTTTTAAGTTTTCTTTCCTATTTTTTATTAAAACATTATCTCAATTCCTGAGATATTTTGTAAATATTTTTTTGTATAAATGCTTCACAATTCGAAGTATTCAGTGTGAATAAAATTTCTCAAGACAACTATAGTCTTATTTGCTGGTTATATTGAAGTTGGTGAGTCAATTAGTGAAAGCAGTAGACTGGAAAGAGATCAGAGACATCATATCTAAGGATTCTCGTGGTGACAAGATAAGTCTCATTTCTTTCCTTGTTTTCAGTGTATTTCTTTAAATTTTACATTCAGTCATATTATGTTTTTCTAGTCTATAATGATCAACTAAGGAAAAATTAAACAGGATTAGTGATAATAAGCTCCCTGTTTCAAAACTTGTTGGCATTTTAATGTTTTCTACTTGATAACTATTGGGTAGTAAAAAGGTATCTTTTGAACACCTAATTAGCCTACATTAAACATCAATCCGAGAGTGACTTTTTATTTCAAGAGTGTACTCTCTCTGAGGCTGCAATTATCTAAGAGCAATGCTATGAAGATGTAGTACAGAATTTTAAATGCAAAATTAACAAATGCTTGTAAAGAAATCTAATTACAGTGACATGAATATAAATTCTTTGAAAATTAAACTACATCAATCTGCAAAACATCGATCAGGGATACAGTAGCAATAACTCCTTCCCTTAGAAATCGATGCAAGATAACCAATCTGGGGACTAGGAAGCAATAACCAGTGTCCTCTACAGTTGGTGATCTTTAAAGCAATAAAAGCAAACTCAATCTTCGTGCTAATGGAAATAACTAAAAGGAACAAAATTTGAAAAGGAACAACAACATATAACTATAACTCATCTATTTGCTAATCGAAATCTATGAATAAACAATGAACATAAATAGAACAACAATATAAAATGAACAACAATTACTATTCTAACGCGATCAAACAACTAGATTTCCACGCTTCAATCATGTCGACAGCCAATCACTATGCAACAATCAATCATCATAAATTAATGGAACAACAACTCGAATCAGATACAGAACAGCAAAGCTTTATAAAGATAACAAGATAACTGAACAACGAATGCGCTTCTTGTAAAGGATGAAATAGCAATGACTCTGTATTTGATCTAACAATGATAAATCAATTCTGTAATTGAAATAAAAATTAAACACACTTCACACAATAGTAAGCAAGGATTAAAAATACAAACAACGAAGTGATTCCACCAGAGCCGAGCCCTTAACGCCAGTGAAATACTGCTGGGCTAATTCAGAACTTGGAAGATGAAACGAAACACATGTCTTATATTAAATAAACATAAAGCATTACAGAGGAGGTTCTCTCAAGGCTGAGAGTCAATAGAAAATTATATTACAGAGGAAATGTTTAAATGTAAAGCCTTTTGACCAATTCACTCTCTCAACAACACCGTCCCTTTGTCAGTAAAGGAAATTTCTTTATATATCAAATCTCGACGGACAAATCAAGGAATAAGATGAGTTTGAACAACGATCCCTCAGGATCGAAGGATCCTGAGGGATTCACTCCTCTTTGTTTAGTCATCATCCTGTTTACTCTAAATGAGACCGAGATGTCCCCTACCTTTTCTTGGCAATTAGTTTAGATCTCCTTGCCTTTGGCTGGATATGGTTCAACGCTAATGGAGTAGCAGTTATATTCATTTCAGCCCTGCCTTTGGTATAGCTGTTCACCTCGTCGAATTCCTGTTTTGTCAACAAAAAGTAACCTTTAGCCATCTTTTTACAATAAACATAAACCTTTCCAATTCTATTATAATTCCTACAATAAATTACCTTTCCAAGGCAAAAAGGAGTATGTCTATGGTAAAGAATGAGAAAATACATAGTAATTTCATACCTTTTTCACTGCCCAACATACCCCCCTGCTTAATCTTTTTCATGTCCTCATGAAAACTATAGTTCACATGGAGAGCAGTCAAAGAATAAGACAGATAAGGTTTGTCATCGACAGGCCTAAAACCATGTAGTGCAACTAATTCCTCAAAAACATGTTTTGTCTGTCCTTCAGGGAGTTCATAAATAGATTTGTATTCCGAAGCAGGGTACCATGCAATAGGGCTGCGGAATCTACATCCTAACCAGAATGGTCCTTCTTTTAAAACGAGATGACTATAGGAAATCAAGCGGTCTACAGCTAGCCCAAAGTTTCTATAATTAAATGGTTCCCTATTTTGCACATTCTGATTGGAGGTTCTCCACCAGACCTTAGCCGCTATATAAGCTTGGTTTCCAATGGATGATAAATAATTTTTTCCATTCAAAATAATTGATTTGTGGACAGGCCCCAAAGCTTGGGTAACGCCTTCCTTAGTCATCAATATTTTCTGCCTAGCCCAAAATTGAAGTGGGTTTTGAGGTTCACTTCTTACCCACAGATCTAATTCATTTTCCTGCCTTTGAAAGGTGTTATAGGCTTTAAGCCATTTTAATTGATTTACAGCAAAGGAAATGAATGCCTGAAATTGAACATCTCCAAAAAAAGGGCTAGGATTTGATTCACAGTTATTTTCAAGTATTAGATTATGCAAGTAAAATTCACACAAAAGGCGCTGTACTTTGATCCCATAAAGTTTTCAGCATGATACAAAGTCGTCTATGGTTTTTATCTCTATGGATTTCCCTGCCCTAACTGCCTTGATCTTTAGTTGTAAATATATTTCTAGTAAAAACAAAGCATAGTTTTTGGCAGGGCATCTACAGGCTAAGACATCAGTATACAATGAGCAAAGAGTGTCCATTCGATTGTAGGCTAGTTTTAGTTGGTTCATTACCTTATCAGCCTTTTCCTCTGCTTTCCGACATTTTTCATGAGCTTCTGCTTCTGCTTCATGAATAATTCTCATTTGTTGTTGCAATTCCTGATATTTATTTCTTGGGACAGTGTCTTCCTCCAATATTTGTCTTTCTATTCGGGCTTGTGCCAACTCTTCTTGGAGTCTGGCCAGTGTCGGATCACTAAAAGTGTGATGGCTGCTAGATTGCATATTTTCACTTAAAACAGGTTCCTCTGGAACAACTTGTGTTGGCACAGCTGTTTGGTACTCCACATCCTCATAATTAGGCTCAGGTATGGTTTCTTCTGCAACTTGGGGGTTCCTATTAGTGGTCACCTTTCTCTTTTTTGAAATTCTTTTGGTAGCTATGCTTCTTCTCTTAAGGGCTCGCTTAGGCATTTGTTTCATTCTTAGAACCCTAATGGTTTGCCTGAGCTGTTATAATAGTTTATGAAGCTTTATTTGTTCCCTGCGAAGCTTCTCAATCTCAGTTTTTTTCCTCTTCTTTCTTAATGGAACAATGGCTCCTTTATCTGAACCCATTTTCTCAACAGGGTTTTGATCTATATCAGTCGTGCCTTCAGCTAAATTCTCTTCTTGACCTTCTTCTTGGGGTTATTCTTCCACATTGATATGCCCTTGGCTAGATTCCTCGAGAATCATATTCTCAGTTGACTCTTCAATCTCCTGGGGGCTTCCAGGTTGAGATATTGGTTCGGTTTTCTCTTTCTCCTATTCACACCTCTTAGGAGAAACAACCCTAGCTTCGCTAGGGTTTGCTGTTTCATTCAACATTTCTCCAGTTGTTTCTCTATTGATAGCAGAGTACTCTGGTAGTTGATTAATATCAATTTTAAGGTCCAAAGGGCTATGAGGCTGTGTATAATCACTCATATTGGCCAAAATCTGGGCCAATTGGTCTTCCTGTAAAGGGCTTACAATAGCATTTTCGGGAGGCTCTGTTCGTTCCTTATCACTGCTATGATTGTCTTCATCCTCTTCACAAGTATGATAAATTCCTTCCTCCTCATTCGAATACCAAATTTCTCCTTCAATTTCTTCTTCCTCATTATTTTCTTCCTCTGCACTAGATTGTTTTTCACTATCGGTGTGGCGACTTATTTCTTCTTCGTCTGAGTAGCGAATTTCTCCTTCCAATTCCTATTCTTCATCAGTATGGGGGCTTGCTCCCTCCAATTTTGGAGGTTGTTCATCCTCTGAGCTGTGCAATTCCAAGGGCTGGCTGCTGCTGCCCAGAAGTCCTTCCACCATCCTCCTACTTCATTTTGATCGGAGGGACTGTCTGTGAGTAGATGGCTCAGCTATTGAGCCGACCATCCTCTTCCGTTTTGGAGCAAGTAAAGCTAACCCTTCGTCAATGGAGAATATCAACTCTTCCCAGCTGGTCTTTTGCTAGGCGAGACTATGACTCACTATTAATTGAATTAGATAATGGTGGCTAACCACCATATCTGCATGTTGAGCTTTTCTTATACCACGAGAAGTATCATGCAACAAAGAATTTAAAAATGCAGGCAAATTAATGGTGCATTTCTATTTTAATACAGCCAGTAGCTTAAGGTGGCGAGGTCTTACCACATATTTTCTTCCGTCGCACGTTATATAAGCCTGCACAATCTTGGCCAACTCTGTCCATGGTTCTCCTAATGATGCTAGCTGAACTCCTTTTCCTTTAATAACTAATGTCTATCCGTCATCTTGAAAAATCTTCATGCCTTCTCGAATCCTAATATTTTTCTGAGTCCAAATAGTCCTTTGCGCTGGGATGCCAGACACCTCTGCGATTATTTCATCGGATACAACTATCTTTCTACCTCTGACCATGGAAGATCCTTCCTGTAGGTTCTGTAAAAATTCGGTGGCCACTGCTTCATGGGGTTGTTGCATTCTCATAAAATATGTAATCCACCCCAGTCTTTCTAAAATTTCTTGTGCCGCATCAGAAATGATCAGCACCTGTGGTTCACTGCGAATTGGCCATCCTCCCATCATCTCTGTGCTCTGTTAGTTTTTCTCAACACATAGTAATCACAATGGAACAGCACAACACAGTGAATTGGAATAATGTCGTTGAAAATTTGTTATTTCCTAAAATGTAGGGATTTGGTTCACATACAGGGAAAGAAATAACGAGATTTTATTTGCATGAAGACATCTGCGCCCCCCAAATGGATGATAGGTCATCCTTGACTGTCAATTGAGAGAGGCAAGTGTGGCACAATAGTAGTACAGTAGTAAAAAGTAGGCATAATTATGATACATTCAATCAAATTATAGCAATTACTGAAATCAATGTGTGTGATGAATTGGTAATGGATAGAAAATATTTTTGTAATGATTCAAATATGAGGAGAAGGGACAGCATAAGACAAATGTAAGTACAATTGCATTATTTACCATTTCAAACTAATATGATCAATTTGTAATGATTTTCATGTATAATAGGTTCAGAAGTAAAGGTAAGGGAGTCATACTTTCATTTGATATTTAAATAGAGATATAGGAAAAGGGTTAAATATAACTATTGATGTGTATAAATGTGACTCCAATACCATCAGCAGAGCTCTGTTGCCCACAAGTGTCCATAACCTTGACAGATTTGCTTTCTTACCCACGGAACCATTGTCCTTTATTTATGCTGAGGAAGTGCTTTTTGTTGAATATCATGACAGAGGCCATTGTGCTAGCTTGGTGACCAGATAAACCACAATGCAAAGTGAAAGGTAGGTAGGTCGGCTCGTGATGAGACCTCATGTTCCAAATACTTCTTTTTTTTTTCAATTGTCTATTGGACCATATCCCTGGTTTGGTGGCCATGATGGGAATGCCACTTCACTGCCTTCCTTATGATC
Source organism: Pinus albicaulis (assembly GCA_034641835.2). NCBI lineage: Eukaryota > Viridiplantae > Streptophyta > Pinopsida > Pinales > Pinaceae > Pinus > Pinus albicaulis. The sequence goes on along the minus strand of CM076577.1, from coordinate 1,380,047,673 downwards.
ATGGTAGGTTGGCTCTTAATGAGACCCCCTATCCCCCATCTACAAAATCATAAAATTATTAATAAAATATGTAAATATTTTTTTTCATATAGCACTTTTCCTTAGTTATTCATAAAGGATGGCTCAACACTCCTTAAGAGTAGGGATGGTGGAAGAAGTCTGAACATCTCAATAGAAAAAAATATGCCCTTATTCCTATTCCATAAATAAAAATCAAAGAAAGTTATAGCATATGCGAAATAACCAGTCATGATAAAGATAATCGGTCAAATTAATTCAATGGTAATAAAGTAGCAAAATTATGTTATTGATCATGCCCCTTTTCCCTTTTTTCTTATCATTACTAGACAATTTCCTGAAAAATGATGATTTCTTTTGATTTGCTGATTACGGTAAGCTTTAATTTGTATGATTGTTTATAAATGATATATTTTCCTTTAGAAGAGTGATAAAAAATTCTCAAAATTCTAGCTTAAAACAAAAAAACAATCCACTAAAAAAGGTGATGTTCCTTTAAAAAGAACAGCAAAAACAATCTGCGGAAGTGTTGTTCCTTTCGAAAGGAACAACAAAAGCATACTGCAAAATTGTTGTTCCTTTTGAAAGGAACAACAGAAGTGCTATTCCTTTGGAAAGGAATAGAAAAACTCAAAAAAAATGAAATAAACAGAGTTTTTTCTTTTTTTTTTCAGAATTTCATAAAAAAAACGATGGCGGAATAAAGAAATGATATAAACAGAAATTTTTAGAAAAAATGAACAACAATCAAGAAAATGAAAAATACTTTATGTACAAAATTTTTAAAAAAGGAATCATTTAACAAACTGGTGCTGAGGAGGATTTCTCCCCTTCAGCGAGAATTTCCATGGTAGAATCTTCCCGTAACTATTGGTAAAAGGATTCCCGGGTAAGCGGTTTATGATACAATCGTACTCGATGACCATTTACCTTAAAGGAATGTCCAGATCCGTCAACGGTGGCTATTGTAATAGTGCCATTATCATGCACTTTTTGTATTTCATAGGGTCCAATCCATCGTGTCTGGAGTTTCTCTGGGAAATCCTGAAACCTAGAATCATATAGGAGTGCCCAGTCTCCTTCGCGGAAGATCTTTTCTTTGATATGGGCGTCATGCCATTTGGCTCTCTGTTGTTGAATTAATGCTATGTGCTAAAGAGCAAAGAGCCTAATTTCATATAACTCATTAATTTGTTTCAATCTTTTAGCCTGGGCTTCATTCAGATTTAGACCCACCTTTTGAGTTGTTCTTAATGTTTGAATTTCAAATTCTATAGGAAATATGGGTTCTTTTCCAAATACCAATTGATATGGTGAATATCCTGTAGTAGGTCTCCACGTTGTTCGATATGCCCACAATCCTTTTGGCAATCTGTAGGCCTAATCTCGTTTGTGTGAGGCAACGGTTTCTGTTAATATAGATTCAATTACTTTGTTGTGCTCTCTTCTTGGCCATTGGCCTGTAGGTGATATGGAGTTGTAATCTTGTGCTGAATGTGGTAGTTTTGCAATGTTTCAGCTAATTTATTACCTATAAATTGCGGTCCTCCATCTGTGATTATGTCCCTTGGGAGACCATAGCACACAAAGATTTTGAAAATAAACTGTACTACAGAGTCCTCTGTAGCTTTTGAAAGTGCCTCTTCTTCGACCCACTTAGTGACATATTCGGTTGCAACTAGGATGTATGTTTTTTGGTTTGAGGGAGGACTAATAGGGTCAAAAAAATCAAGTGCCCAGTGTTCAAATGGTTCAATCACTAGTTGAGGGCTCAAAGGCATTTCATCAGACTGCCCAGGGCGTCTTGCCCTTTGGCAGCTATCACAGGCCTACACAAATTTTTTGGCATCCTTAAATATGGTAGGCCAGTAATAACCTATTCGTAAAACCTTATGGGTAGTTCTACGGTTCCTAGTTAGATCCCCTTCTTCAATCTTCTGATCTGTAGCTTAAGGATTCTTAAGTGCCCTTTTGCTCAAATTCCATCCACTCCATCAAATCAAGCCTATACATAGCCTTAGAAGGTCACCTATCTTTCCCTTAGCACATTTGCATCTCTGAGCCTTATTTCTTAGTTCTGCTTGCCTAGAGAGTTGACTCCATTGCCCAATATTCTGGTAGATCCTTTTGGTTTACCTTGAAATCTCTTTATTCCCACCAATATTTTAAAATCAAACCCAAATACACAATCATAGCTAGCCTAATATCTGTTACTAAAACAAAGCTAAATCATACAGAGAGATCCCTCTCTAGAGTTCAAGAGGGCTAGATCTTGAATTCCCAAAGTGGTTCTTGGTTACCCCTGGTGTTCTTCACTACAAAAATCCCTATCCCACAACTTGAGAATTACTAGGGTGATAATAGGCCTTGGGGGTATTATGATCCTTGGAGGAAACTCCCACAGCTAGAAGAGTTGACAGAGAAAATTGGATCGAGTACAAAGGTGTGGCAGGTGGGTTTTACCCTGTACCAATTTTTATGGTGCATATATGATGTGTATTACAGTCTATCTTATAATTTTGTTGAAGTAGCATACAAAAATTTACATAGTGATATGAGAACCACTCTCTAGAGTATACATCGATTTTGTACACATGGCTTTTCAGTTGCTTTTTAAGATATATCATTGGTGATGATCACATGATTATATAATGAACCATTAAGTTTAACTATGAAATTATTCCTCACAACACACACACACACATATTAATGAATTAATATTTTTTCTCATATAATTTTTTTAATCTATTTTGAAAAAAAAAAGAAAATTATATATAATTATTTCTAAGAAGAACAAGAGAGAATTCCTTGCCATATCTTCGTAAAACATATAATAAAAGAAAATTAATCTATTGAAATTTCATTTCCAAACATATTCATGGAGTAAAATGAAGATTAAAAAGAGATATTCATGGATTTACCTATAACATCACCTCATAATTAAGAATGTAAATGTACAATATTGATGATACATAGGTTACGAGAAAATTAATCTATTGAAATTTCATTTCCAAACATATTCATGGAGTAAAATGAGGATTAAAAAGAGATATTTATGAATTTACTTATAACATCACCTCATAAAAGTGCAAATGTACAATATTGATAAAATTTATTTATATATGATAAATAATAAACCTTATCTCACATGTATCATATAATCTTATAAACAAACAATTGCACCGGGGGTGCAATCCTCAAAACTTTTAAACTGTCTAATGTATATGTACCTATTTAAAGTATTTGGAGCCCACATTACAAATTCCCAAAGTGAAATATTTGCGCATATGTTATATATGAGCCAATGGTTTAAATAACTATAGGGTGGTGAAACAAAACTTATAACAAAATATTAATAAAACTATATCATACGTCCAGACTTCAAAAAAAATAAACCCGATTTCAATCACAAATTCGCATTCCAAAATAGCCTGCTGATGTCACCCTAATTTGTGACGTGAAAAATTCATAGAATACGCCATATAAAAATTCGGGTCCATTTTTTGGCTTTGCGTACAGAGGAAAACTGTGACGCGAAAATCAAAACAATTCCGCCCTATAATGTTTCGGGTCCGAAATTCCACAATGCAGATGGACCAAAAAATAACGCGATTGAATCGCCTGCTTCCACGTGGATGGATGATTTGGTCTGTGGCCTGTGGGACCATGTTCTTCTGAATTAAAATATCCCGCGTTTACTATTAAATTGCTCTGTTTCCAAAACAATATAGCACTCTGTTTGTAAGTGTGCAGGGACTGTGATTTCAAAACCAAAATTGACTGTTCATCAGTTTTAGAAAGCGGCTGTTTGACAGATCCATTCAAATAGATTTAGAAAGCGACCAAAGGATAGGGCAGTTGAAATTAATATTTCAACATCCCTCATTCACTGAGAATACCCTCCTTGGTGCGTTCTTTGCTGGACTATGATGTGTTCATCAACAGTCGTGAACCCGATGTCCGTTTCTTCGCCGGGCATCTTCACATCAGTCTTGTTTCTAGAGGATTGTGAGTCTTTCTCGACAGCATAGAATTGCAAGCTGGACAATCCATACCTTCACAAATCAAATACGCAATTAAAGGATCTTCTCTCATTATTACTATTTTCTCTCCAAATTATGTGCAATTGCAAAGGTGACTCCATGAACTACTCCTCACCCTGCTCTGTAAGCCGACCATTTTTGCAAAGGCATATAACTGTCGTTTATTGCATATAAGTGTCGTTATACCGATGGCGTCCAAAGCGTCGCTATTGCGACGGATGCCTCCAAACGTTGCAATTGCGACACTTAGACATTGTGTCACAAACAAAGCATCGCTATTGTGACGGATGCCTCCAAACGTCGCAATTGCGACATTTGGAAGCAATTGTCGCAATAACGATGCTTTGGGGCATAGTGTCGCAATTGTAACGTCTTCCTCCAAACGTCGCAATTGTGACACTTTGTCTAAGTGTCGATATTGCGACACTTTTCTCTAGACGTCGGTATAGCGATGGTTTCGGGCAGGATTGAAAAAATTTGGGGAAATTTCCGACATTTGATCGAAAGTGTCGAAACTGAGTGTCAGAATTTCCGCCAAATGTACTAGTGTGGGTGCGCATGTGGCCACCCCTACCCTTGACATTAAGTATTATGCTTAGTGCTGGAAGAGTTATATCGTGCCCCTAACTTTGCAGATTTGGCAAAAAATAACTCCAGTTAAGAGAAGTTCACCAAAATTAGAGGAGGTTTTCTAGGAGTTATTGGGAAAATGAGTTGGAGGCTCAATTTTTGCCCAATTTGAGTGAATGAAGAGTCATTCTAGACTAATTGGAGCATTATAGAGCCATTGGTGTAGCGAAAAAAACCATTAGAGGCCTGTAAACACATGTATTTGCAAAATTTTGAGCATAATGAAAGATGGACATGCCATTTGGAGTTGGAGCAGCAGATGTAGCCCAACAAGGGTGAACTGCTTCATCATGCCTGCTGTGTAAATTTTGTGTGTGTTTTTATTTCTCTATTTTTACACTGTTGTTCAGTGGTATTTGCTCTTATTTCATGCTTGAAATGCACTAAAATCACTTACAATTCATGGTTAAAATCCTCAATACTTAAGCAAACTATGGAGACAAGTATGACATGTTTTATCACTGAAAAGACACTTAGCACATCAAACTAATACAATTCTTTCAGATCAGATTGGTATTAGAGCTAGATTTTTATTCTCTATTATTATTTTGTGCAAATATTTGCTTAATTGTTTGCAAGTTTTAGATGCTTACTAAAATCAAGCCTAAGAGAGGAGAAAGAATATTGGTGGAAGCAATATGGTCTCAAAGTGAGCCACAACAAAGGAGGGCAGGATTGCCACAATCTCCACCACCTAGTTCACCTCCTAAGGAAGTAGAAGCAGCATTAAGCATGCCTCCAAAGGAAGAATAAGTCCATGAAGAAGTTGATCCCAAAGAGGAAGAAAGAGTTTTCAGGAAAGCATTCCTTGACATGACTGATATGATTAGAATCATTTATCAAGAAAGGAATGAGAAAATGGAAGGAGAAGGATCCAAACTTCACAAGGAAGGATAGGGATCATCAGGAGGTCACAATGATGAAGATAAGTCAAAGCAGGGCAGTGGAGGAAATGAAGGCAGTGGAAAGTCACCATAGTCACCCTCATCATCATCATCCTGTACTTCATCTTCAGTACATCAGCCACACAATTCAAAGAACACTGGTAAAATTCCTTTTCTAAAACTTGATGTTAAGTTTTAATTTCAAATGTTTAATGGAGAAGTCAATGCATACAATCTTGATAATCGAATTAGGAAATTGGAGGTTTATTTGAGAATCCAGAACCTTCAATATGATGATACCAAAATCCAATTAGCTTCATTGAGAATGGAAGGTACAACACTTGTTTGGTGGGAAGCCAAGACAAAGGAGGAGATCAAGAAGCATGGTAAGATCATTCTATCATGGATTGATTTCATTAATGCAATAAAACAACAGTTTTATCCATTAGATCATATGCATAAATCTATAATGATCTAGAAAAATTTTAGGCAATTGAAGGTGTTATAAAATTAAATATTACAGAGCAATGCAACACATAAAATATGCGGAAAATACAAGCACACAAAACACATAAAACTAGAGAGACACAGATATATGTGGTTCACCCAGTTTGAGCTATGTCCACCTAGAACAACCTGTCCTTCATTTCTATTATCCAGCAAAATGAAGAGACAAAACCTATAGCAAATTCACTGTAATATCCTCTGTTCTCTCTCACAGTCTCCCTATTTGTTTCCCACTCAGAGAATACACATACAATTGCGCAGCCGCAATACAATACCCTCATAAAAGTGAGGGGGTTTCCTTCTAGGGTAAAAAACCCTAAACTAAAGATAACTTCTACCGTCAGATAATTTGCCTAATGAATGGCCCAAATTGACTAGAAATTACTATACTTTTACAAGGCAATTTTACATCTATTTTTTTTCGCTTCAGGGGCCAGCGGTCCCTGCCGGGGGACCGTTGGCCCCCGGACCCCATGAGGGGGACAAGTCCCCCCTGCACCCCCCCACGTGCAAATGGTGTACAATTTTCCTGGGGTATACATCCAGCTAAAACAAGGATCTCTGAATCAAGAAGAAAATCAGGCTCCACACCTAACAATCTCCCACTTGGAGACTGATTGTAGCAATTACACCGTTATTTCATTTGCTGGACAATGAATCCTCTTTGGACCTGGCTGTTCCTCATCTTCGTCATCATCCTTGAATACCAATTGAAACTGAGCACATTTTCAGTTTCTCCCCGGTTACAACTTTTTTTAGCATATCTGCAGGATTCTGGCTAGTTTGTATCTTTTCCAGCTTCAACTCTCTGTTTTCCAATACTGACCATATGAAATGGTACTTGAGATGTATGTGTTTAGTCCTGGAATGAAATGTTGAGTTCTTTGCAAGATGAATGGCACTTTGTCTATCACTGTATAACGTTCCCATATCATGCTTCTTACCGAATTCACCCATAAGCATTTGTAACCAAATAATTTCTTTACTAGCCTCTGTAGCAACAACATACTCTGCTTCTATTGTTGAAAGTGCAACAACACTTTGGATTTTTGAAACCCAACTGACAGATGTTCCACCTACAATAAATACATATCTTGTAGTTCTCCTCCTATTATCTCTGTCACCTACCATATCTACATCAACATATCCCTGTAGAGAAATGTTTGAACCACCAAAGCATAATGCTTGATTTGTGGTACCTCTCAAATATCTGAGAATCCATTTTACTGCCATCCAATATTATTTTCCTGGATTATTCATGTACCTGCTTACAACTCACACTGCATGTGCAATATCAGGCCTTGTGCAGACCATTGCATACATTAAGCTTCCAACTGCTGATGCATATGGAACTTTAGACATATAATCCATGTCTTCTTGGGTCTTTGGGCACATCTCCTTACTAAGTTTGAAATGGCTAGAAAAAGGTGTACTAATAGGTTTTTCATTGTGCATATTAAATCTTTTCAGCACCTTTTCTATGTACTTTGTTAGTCATCAGTATTTTTCACGTGTTGGTGATGACTAGTTGTAACAGCCAAGTTTTCTAGCAGCTGATCTAAAAAATTGTCAAATTTTCCAGCTAGAAAACACCCATAAACATTTCTTTCCCTCCTACCTTTTCAATCTGCCCATGACGATATGAAACCTCATTATCAAGCCCTATCTAGCCTCAGCCATACTAGCTTGTCCATCAGCTCCAAAGAAAACAATCCAAATCTGTCCAAAGAGGTCTCCCCTAAGTTAGGAAGTGGCGCTTTAGGCATTTCTCCCATGGAAAACTATCCTAAAGCCAAAGAACCTCCATCTGTTACAAACAAGTCATAACAGACATCCCATTCTGCAAATAAAGTTAGTTACAACCCTAGGTCGCACCACTCATAAACCCTCAAGTCTCAGCAATATATGTACCATAGGTCAAAATGATTTTAGGTGGTTTTACAGTGTTTTAATGGATCTATCAAGAACAAAAGCATACCAACATTCCCAGGAGACAGTATTTGGTTCCATGTGAGAAGACAGCTGCTTCTCAATGTGATTTTGAGCTTGGCATGCAGTTACAGAGCAGAGAATTGTTTCATTAAGCTCCTGCGATCACAGTCAAAGCATGAAAAGACAGTGAAAGGAAAAATAACACTGTTAAAGGTTGATGATATGGCATGACTGAAAAACTTCCTTCATCTATAAGTAGATGGTTTGAATACTGAGAGCGCCTCCTTCATCTACAAGCAGAGGGCCAATGGATAAAGTTTGATGTTAAGAATCTGCACTGACTAAAGGACATTTTTTGGGTACAGTGAGAGAACAACTGAAGGTCTCTGCATGAAAATGATGATTTAAGGTAGAGGAAAAACAGTGGTGCTTTTCAATTATTGTTTGCATAAGCTCCCTTATTATTGAGTTACAATATGAAGCTAATGAGTTGATCATCAATGGAGAAATATTATTGAGCAGATGGCCAAAGGAATCCAACAGTCTTAACCTCTAACTAACTTTTGCCAATGTATATAAGGGAAACCACTATCAGTAGGTTCATCAAACATTCTTCTTTTGATTGAGACAGAGGTTGGAAGGAAATCAGGCATTTTTCAAAATGGGCCTCCTTCATCTATAAGCAGAGGGCCACAGCAGTGATTGATTTTAGGGTTTCACTGATTAAGAGACAAATGGTAAGAGCAACAGAAGACTGTTGAAAGCTTCTGAATAGAGCAATCATGTCAAAAACAAAGGAAAATCATGAGTGCTATAAATATCAAAGAAGCTGACTTGTCTCGTATTATAGATTCTCTTTCAAAGACAGTCTGAAGCTAAGAAATGAACAAACCTTGCTGAGGGGTATAAATTCCTTAAAAGTTACAAAGACCAATCTGCTTGATAAGCGGGATCGACATTTAGTCTCTGTTCCTTTAAACAAAACAGAAGTGAAAAGAAGTTGAAATCAGCTGGGTTGGACACGGGCCAAAGAATGATAATTTTTTTTGAAAAGGTCATGTTTTTCCTGTTCATGAAAAATTTATTTCAACAAACTCATCATAAAAGACATAGGCAACTTGAGTTTAGTTTTCCCAAGGGGCAGTGCAACTGAACATATAGATTCATAAATGTGCAAGAAGGATTATGACATGTGTTTTTAATTCTGGAACAACATTCAAAACCATTGAAGCATGCCACTGCTACAAATGAAGGCTTGCTCCTTATAAAAGAAGTCAAAGATACCTGGCTGTTTCTTTTTAAGTAAAGGAAAGATTGTTGAAAGAAATTTCCCTTTTTGATGGATAGAGGATGATAAAGTCTAGGCGAATACAACTAGCCCTCACTGACAATCAAAGAGAAGCATCATTTGGAGAATACATCTACAGTCCTTGATGTGGCTCAGAGCAGAATTTTCCTTCCACAGTGCAGAGATCAAAAGGAAAACAATCTTTCATTCCTTAAATGAGAAACAGTGAAAGTTTTAAATTCTCAAAAAGGTTGTTTTATTTCGAAAAATGGGTCAGGCTTATAAAAGAAATTCTCATTACCACTATGACATTTATCCAAACAAAAAGGTATCAGGTTATGTTTTAAGGGATAAGGATTCAAGTTTTGTTTAAAAGAAAAGGCTTTTTCAAACATCACTTAAAAAACCCTCACCAATCATGTGTGATGTCTCTCTCTTTCTTTTTTTTCCTAGTTTTCATTCACAAATCCATGTTCTTGCTTGCTATAGGACATTAGAGAAAAAATTTGAGACATGCCCTTGGAGGCACCTCAAATTTCCTGTTTCTTCATAGCTTCCATGTTTTCTTCTTTCTTAGTCACATTAAATAATTCTTGATTGCTCTTTAATAACTTAAGGATATTGTTGCTTGTTTCATTCATGGTTTTATGCATGCTAAGTATGATTTACGGTATGCCCTACTTACTCCTGGCTAGCCATATCTCCATCCATGAAATTTCTCTTTGACTAATTAGATTGTCATTTGTTGAACCAAGGAGGTCTTGTTCTGATCTTGCCCTTTGCCTAAGACTATGCAGTCTTGTTTTCAAAGTGCCCAATAACTTGAATTACTGTTTTTATGCGTTCCGGCATAGTGATTTGAGTTGTTTGTCTGTCTTAAGTGTATTTCCCCAAAGTCTGATAGCCATTTCCCAAAGTTAGAGAGTTATATATCTCTGTGCATGGCTTGAATGTTTATTTCTATGTTTTGATTAGCTTATAGTTACATTTCTCATGATTAATGGTTTTCCCTACCATGTTTATGTCAGCTATTAAACTAGTTATGCTTGAAATCCTTTGTTTTTCACAAACTTGATGTCCATCTTACCTCATTTTTTCCCAAAGATCCTTTCTACCTCGAATCAAATCGGCCCTTCAACAACCTTGTATCACCATCTGATAGCTTTCTTGACCTCTTCGACCCCATAGCCCAGTTGATCTGACATATTTTTACCTATATTATATCTTTGATCAGTTTCATCCCTCACAACCTAAAAACCAAAACCAAAAAACCTACTTCATAACTAGCCTACAATCAGAACACAATAAGAAAACACATATATATCCCTTACAAAAATAGAGAGAGCCATCTCTGAGTCCAAGAAGGCTAGGTCCTTGGTCTCCAAATATTGGTTTGATGTTACACTATCATTTGGCTTGCCAATCAGTCAAATCACGGGACACTAACATGATGGTGATCACAGTGGGACTTTGAGTCAAAACATCCTAGGTATCCCTTAGTAACTCTCAAAATATCAGTCAAACTTAGAAGAGTAGAATCTGGTTGTCTCATCATCCTAGAAAAATGATGACTCAGCTGTAGGACACTCTTACAAACCTTAGGAATACATAAAGAACTCAGAAAAACCCCAAAAAACTCCCTTAGATTGGTTTTTCCCTAGTTATTGGTGGTGGACCATAGCTACATCTTTATAAAAACAACCAAGTTCCACATGGTGACTCCACTAGCCTCCAGTAGGCCTAAAAACTCCATAAAAGACCAAAAAATTCATAAACCATACATTTATGCTAACTCATCGTCCCAAAAACTTAAACTTAGGGTGTAAACTCTATAATCAGTGACAAACTAAGTATAACTTAGTGATTCAGAAACCCTCACCTAAAACATAGGAGATAAGCAGAAGCCTTCTTGCCAAGAGAACCATTAGCTTGTACATACAACCTAGAAAACTTTTGAAACCAAGTGAATCACTCTTCTTTGCAAGTTTCCATCTCAAATTTTTCCATAAAACTTTTTCCTAAGCATCTTTGATAGTGTTGGTGGTGGACCATAGTTCTTATAAGAAATCCACCTAGTGACTCCACTAGTCCATCCTTTTTGTTTTGACCATCCTTCACATTAGTAAAACCCCAGAGAGGCCATCCATCCAAAACATTCACAAATACCATCCTCTCTAGAATCTAGACCCAAAATCTAGCTTCACGAAGAATCAACACCAGATCTCATCCAAACCCAAATCCCCCTATCATAGTAGATGACCCAGAGAAGATTCTGTGGCACGCTTCCGAAACATCTCACTACCAGATCAGTACCTGAACATCTCACTGCCTTACCAGATTCCCCCTTTGACTTAGAACTAGCAAAAACCATTTTTAGAAGCAAGTCGCAAAGTAAGATAGACTTTGACGATCTTGAACCCCTAGATCTGCCACAGAGTCCTAGTAGATAAGCCTCACCTACCACACCTCTCGACTCTCAGCTTCTCCATCACTTTGGCTCCTACCATCCCAGATCTGTTCAAAACCAGGTCACTAGTCCAAGAACATCCACCACACCTATCCAAACCACTACTGTTCAAACCACCTCAGCTCATCCCGTAAGCCCTCATTTTGTACATCATCCATTAGCTCCCGTCATGGCAGCTTGGTATGCACCCTTGGTGTTGCCACAACCTTTGGTTCCATTACAAAATGACTATCAAGCCAAAATCCCACACTTTACCGGAGATGAGACTACCACAACTCAACAGCATGTAGATAGGATTAGCGATGCCTTTGAATACATGGAAATAGAAGATGAGACCATCAGAATGAGGATGTTCGCCCACAGCCTAGGAGGAGAATCCAAAAAATGGTTTAAGAGCTTAACTCCAAACAACATCCACAATATCCCAGAACTCTACCAAATCTTCATAAACAAGTGGGAAATCCGAAAGAACCCCATTCAAATCCTGTCAGAGTATAACAATCTAAAACGGAAAAATGGGGAAAGTGTCCAGGGATACTGCACCAGATTCAACAATGTGTATAACGACCTCCCACCTCACTTCAAACCCCCACTTGGTTTAGCCTTGGCAAAGTTCCTTGATGGTTTTGACCCAGACATGACTTATCAGATAAGAGATAAGGACCCCCCTACCTTAGAAGAAATGAAAAAAGTAGCCATAAAGGCAGAAGCCAACTTAGCAGAAAAAAGAGCTAGGACTAGATCAGAAAGGAAATTCACCTACCAAGATGAGGTCTCCACTTCAGCTCCTTCCTTAGATCCTAGAATAGATGACTTAGTCAGGTCCATGGCCAAGATGTGGGAAAAGATAAGTGAGAAGACCCCTCTTAGGGACAACCAGCCAAACCCTCCAAATAGAAACCAGAACCAAAATTTTAGGAGGGAACAACCTCAAAACAAACCAAGGGAAAATGACCAACAAATTAGGCCACCATTTAATGAAAATTATGTGGAAGAAGATGATAGGGATACAGAACCCATTGATGAAAATCATTTTAACCTCATAGGGTCTGATAATGAGAGTGAGGTGTACCTTACAGAAGAAGAACAAGCATTCTTCTCTCCAAACCAGGATGAAACCAACTATGAAGATCCAGAGGATCCTGCCATAGATTTTCAGAATGCCATAGTAGAAGCTCACAGGCAATATGACCTTAGAAGCATAAAAAATCAAGACAAATCCAAGAAAGGTAGCTCAGACACTGCTAAAACCCCTGATACCATCCTTAAGAAAGCAGTGAACAGCAACAAAATCATGGTCGGGAAAAATGACCAAAACAAAGATAGAGTTACCCAAACTAGTCTTGACTCAAATGCTCCTAGTACTTCCACAAAGATTCTCGAGGTGGCTGTGGCAAACAAAATCTCGAAACAGAGCCAACAAACTCAGAACATAGAGAAAGTCATGGTTGAAAAAGCTGAAGCAAACATGTCTAAACTACAGTTACCTTTTAATTTTGAGGGTGAAATTGCCAAAATAAAGATCATCATGCCTCTTATCGAGCTCATCACCCAAAACTCTTACAAATCCCAAGTGTTAAAGGTCCTGAATATAGGAAATGATGCCAACACCCTTAATCTAGATGATGACACTCCTGAAGTGTTGTTTGGTCCAAAAATAGAAGGGAAATTCCAAGAGGGAACCACTCTTCCCTTTTAATCAGTCTGAATATCCATGACCAAATCCTTCACAATGCCATGCTAGACTCCAGCGCCTCACATAATCTTATGCTGAAGGTTTTAATGGAAAGATTAGGCCTAGAAATCACAAGACCATACAAAGACTTATATTCATTTGATTCTAGTAGAGTCAAATGTCTAGGCTTGATCAAATATCTTTGTTTTAGTTTGGCCCAAATACCCGCAAAACATCCGATCATGGACATAGTGGTAGCAGACATCCCTCCCAAGTACGGAATGCTTCTATCCAGATCTTGGGGAGCCAATCTCCAAGGAAATATTCAACTGGATATGTCCTATGCCACTATTCCTGTGTTTTACCAAACAAGAATACTCTATCGAGAGTCACACATGAAATACATGATCAGTAGCGAGGAGAGGCTAGATAACAACCCAATGTATTCCTTGCATTCCGACCTGAACTCTTTTATTCTACACACTGATGGGGACATTGAAGAACAGTCAGAATAAATTGAAACAAACTTAAATCCACCACATCAGCTGCCCCTAGTTCTCTATGACGAACTAGACACCCAAAATTACCATGATGATGAACAGCTATGTCCTGAGGGAAGCAAGTGTGTTCCTTTTGAAACTGAGATAGAGCAAGAAGCACACACCATTATGTACTATCAAGAAAATCACTTAAAACATAGTCAAACATCAATAGTAACATCAGGAAACTTTTTCAGAACAAAGGCATTAGAAGACTTACATATCACAAACCTCTTCGGAACTCAGGAGTAGGGAAGCTTAATGTTTTTTCCATACCTCAAGGATTTACCATCGCATAAATCTACCACTGTAAATGAAACCTTGACTGTGGCCATAACAGCTCAAAATCTAGAAAAAATGCCTGATAAGCTTCCTATGAGCAAAGATGATAACTGTAGTCCAAGTATTCCTGAGTTACTTGAATTGGCTAATATTTTGTCACTCCACCAAAGACTTAGAACTGCTAGGATTGGCAATCTCATGCAAAATACTACTTCATACAGAGAAAACAACGAGAAACACTATGCCACAACTGTAACTCCAAGAAAAAACTTTGACAAAAGGAAATATAACAATCTGAATCAATCAGTAATAATCAAAGATAAATTAGCCGGTCATAGGATCTGTTTTGATTTCAGAAACTCTAATACACATCCTTGTAACAGAAGTTTTATCCTTCCTTCCCAAGACCATGATATACCGATGATAAGTGCTTTTAATCATATGTCTTTGTAAGATGATGTTTCAGGTTATAGCCAAATGATTCCCTTGCAAAGTAGACAGCTCAAAGATTTTTTCCAGTATGCTGGAAGTAGTTTCAGTTTCAGACTCAGAATCGCAAAATCACCGGATACAAAAAATATGTTCCTAAAGGCCACGTTTCCAGTCTTGAATTTCTGCATATTGACATACCTTGATGATGTCATTATATATTTGAAGAATGACAAATACATGAAAAATCAGACTGTCTAGCCCTGATTTGATCATTTTAAATTTCATGTTTTAGATTAGAGAACAAAATCCTGTCAAACAGCTTAACCTTGACAGTTGATCTAGCATAGGTAGAGTAATGAAGGAGTTCATCAGCTTAATCTGAACTCTTGGTAGATATAAGTATAGAACTAGATAGGTTCATTTTTCAAAAAAATATATTGTCAAAAGGGTTCCTAGTCCAAATGCACCCAAAGGAAGAAAAAATGTTAGGAAAGATAGTGGGGTAGGTAGAAATATCATTGATGTTAATCATACTGTCATTTTTCAGAAGTAGCATCAAGGAAGAATGAAATTTGCGCCAATGGATAACACACTGGTCTTCATGAGCCAAAGATCTGAGATTCTGGACACCTCCTGAAAAAGAGCTGCCCTCCCCAAATGGAGCCACTGTTAGTCATCAGTATTTTTCACGTGTTGGTGATGACTAGTTGTAACAACCAAGTTTTATAGCAGCTAATCTAAAAAATTGTCAAATTTTCCAGTTGGGAAACACCCATAAACATTTTTTTCCCTCCTACCTTTTCAATCCGCCCATGATGAGATGAAACCTCATTATCAAGCCCTATCTAGCCTCAACCATACTAGCTTGTCCATCAGCTCCAAAGAAAACAATCCAAATCTGTTCAAAGAGGTCTCCCCTACGTTAGGAAGTGGTGGTTTAGGCATTTCTCCCTTGGAAAACTATCCTAAAGCTAAAGAACCTCCATCTGCTACAAACAAGTCATAACAGACCTCCCATTCTACAAATAAAGTTGGTTACAACCCTAGGTCGCGCCACTCATAAACCCTCAAGTCTCAGCAATACATGTACCATAGGTCAAAATGATTTTAGGTGGTTTTACAATTTTTTAATGGATCTTTCAAGAATAGAAGTATACCAGCATTCCCAGGAGACAATATTTGGTTCCACATGAGAAGACAACTGCTTCTCAATGTGATTTTAAACTTGGCATGTAGCTATAGAGCAGAGAATTGTTTAATTAAGCTCCTGCGATCACAGTCAAAGCATGAAAATATAGTGAAAGGAAAAATAACACTGTTAAAGGCTGATGATATGGCATGACTGAAAAACCTCCTTCATCTATAAGCAGAGGTTTTGAAGACTGAGAGCGCCTCCTTCATCTACAAGCAGAGGGCCAATGGATAAAGTTTGATGTTAAGAATCTGAACTGACTAAAGGACATTTTTTGGGTACAGTGAGACAACAACTTAAGGTCTCTACATGAAAATGATGATTTAAGGCAGAGGCCAAACAGTGGTGCTTTTCAAATATTGTTTGCATAAGCTCCCTTATTATTGAGTTACAATATGAAGCTAATGAGTTGATCATCAATGGAGAAATATTATTGAGCAGATGGCCAAAGGAATCCAACAGTCTTAGCCTCTAACTAACTTCTGCCAATGTATATAAGGGAAACCACTATCAGTAGGTTCATCAAACATTCTTCTTTTGATTGAGACATAGGTTGGAAGGAAATCAGGCATTTTTCAAAATGGGCCTCCTTCATCTATAAGCAGAGGGCTAGAGCAGTGATTGATTTTAGGGTTACACTGATTAAGAGACAAATGGTAAGAGCAGCATAAGACAGTTGAAAGCTTCTTAACAGAGCAATCATGTCAAAAACAAAGGACAATCATGAGTGCTATAAATATCAAAGAAGCTGATTTGTCTCCCGTTATAGATTCTCTTTCAAAGACAGTCTGAAGCCAAGAAATGAACAAACCTTGCTGAGGGGTATAAATTCCTTAAAAGTTACAAAGACCCATCTCCTTGATAAGCAGGATCGAAATTTAGTCTCTGTTCCTTTAAAAAAAACAGAAGTGAAAAGAAGTTAAAATCAGCTGGGTTGGACACGGGCCAAAGAATGATAATTTTTTTTCAAAAGGTCATGTTTTTCCTGTTCATGAAAAATTTATTTCAAAAAACTCATCATAAAAGACAGAGGCAACTTGAGTTTAGTTTTCCCAAGGGGCAGTGCAACTGAACATATAGATTCATAAATGTGAAAGAAGGATTATGACATGTGTTTTTAATTCTGGAACAACATTCAAAACCATTGAAGCATGCCACTGCTACAAATGAAGGCTTTCTCCTTATAAAAGAAATCAAAGATACCTGGCTGTTGATTTTTAAGTAAAGGAAATATTGTTGAAAGAAATTTCCCTTTTTGATGGACAGAGGATGATAAAGCCTAGGCGAATACAACTAGCCCTCACTCCCAGTCAAAGAGAATCATCATTTGGAGAATACATCTACAGTCCTTCATGTGGCTCAGAGAAGAATTTTCCTTCCACAATGCAGACATCAAAAGGAAAACAATCTTTCATTCCTTAAATGAGAAATAGTGAAAGTTTAAAATTCTCAAAAAGGTTATTTTATTTCAAAAAAGGTGTTAGGCTTATAAAAGAAATGCTCATTACCACTATGAAATTTATCCAAACAAAAGGGTATCAGGTTATGTTTTAAGGGATAAGGATTCAATTTTCGTTTAAAAGCAAAGGCTTTTTCAAACATCGCTTAAAAAAATCTCACCAAGCAAGTGTGAAAAGGACTTTGGCTTTTTCATTTTCGAAAGGGGTTAAGGACCATTGCCAACCTATTTTGCATTACCAAAACACAAGGAAACGCTCCCCTTTCGATGTCCACGTGACCGAAGAAGGAGTTTTCGGGCAAATTCATAGATTTTTCAGGCTTGAAGATGGTGCGGTGCACCTGTAGAGTTGCATGACGCGTTCAGGTGAGATTTTACAAAGGAGTTACACCGTCGCATGACGCGCCTGTAGGCGCCGGTCATGACTACCCGTCGATGACCCGACAACCTTCTATTGCGCGGCGCCTTCCCTGTTGAACGTGTCGCACACATTTTAAACCCTCAAAGCACCTCCAACAGGCTTTGAAAGCGGCTCAAACTCCTCAAAAAATGCCACCATCGATATTCAATTTTGTACCGTGTTTGAAAAGTGAAACAATAAACACAAGGAACAACGACTCATTGTATAAAAGTTTTTTTTTTTTTGCTGCTCAAAAGTCATTCAGGCAGGGTGAAGAGAAGTCAGGCCGCCTCTTTTTTCCACAAAAGCAACCTTTGTGTGTGTGAAGCACACGTCATTTGGAGAAGTCAATAAAATCTGTGAGAAAACAAAGTAGGCTACGTGAAGGTGATTTCAATTGTGGAGGAGTTTTTTTTGCCTTTGTCTAAATGCAAGGCTATCTTGTTGTCACCAAAACACTAAGAGCCCTTTGACCTTACCCAAACATAGAAATCATTTGACTGTGTGTACCTTTTATTTGACTGTGTGCATATTATTATAATTTACTTGTTGATTGGCATACAAAAGGGAGAAGAGCATTACCATGATGATGAGGAAGATGATGAAGGGCAACAGCATGGAGAACAACAGACTGATGATGAAGGGCAGCAGCATGAAGAATAAAAGACTCATGATGAGGGTGAGAAACCTTATGATGACACACAACAGCAAGGGGATGAGGAAGAAAGTGTTGAACAACAGCATCACAGTGATGATGAGCAGCAGCAAGGAGATGAAGAAAAGCAACACAGTGAGGCTGAGCAGACCTTTAATGATATACAACAAACTTATGATAAGGGTGAGATAGAGCAGCAAGGGGAGCCAAAGGAGACTGAACAGGGGCAACATGATAGTGCTGAATAGGAGAAGCATGAAAGTGATGAGCAAGAGAAGCCAAAAGAGGATACACAGCAGCCTCCTCAAGAACAGTAGCCTCTTCAAGAGGAACAACAAACTCGAAAAGAAGAGAGGCAAGGTGACAAGGGTAAAGGGGCCATGACCTCTTCTCTGAAAATGGCCAAGCCCCGGATAGCAAAGAAAAGAGTGCCTAGAGTGGTCACTCCAAATGTGACAAGGGCCCTCTGAAGCAAAGGAAAATTGCCCAAGAAGCCCACGATTGATTTTCCCATGAGGAAGAGGACTAGAATAGCCACCCAAAGCAAAGGGAAGGGAAAGGAAGAAGGCAGTCATGAACAGGAGAGTGCATTCGAAATCATCCCAATCCAAAGCAATGATAGTGATAATGAGGTCCAGATTCTAGAAAACCTCTTGATCCATAGAGAAAGCCAAATTGATGCCTTGAAGGATGATCTTCATAGAGCTAGGAATTTCAATCAATTTTTGCAAATCCAAAATAAGCAAATGAGTGTCCATATGGTTGTTTATGAGACACGGGCGACTAAATACAAGAATGAGGCCTCCAAAGCCCAAGTGAGGTTGGAAGAACTCATGGGCGAGTTCGATGAAAGTGAAGGTGAAGATCACCCTAGGCGAAAGAGGCCAAGAACCATGGGGCTTAAAAAGGCCCTTGAGAAGCAAAAAGAAGAGGAAAATGCCCTTCTCCAATCTACCCCTCTCACTGCATTGTTCGAACAAGAGATAGAGAACAATAGGGAGTCATGGCTTGAGAGAATAAATGACCGCTTGGAGAAGAAATTGGAGAAGGCAAACAAGGATTTAGACCTTCAAAGGAGAATGACGGGGCATTATAAAAAGTTAGATCAGTTTGCCCGGCACAAGTTGAAGGCTGCTCAAGAAAAACTCAAAGAGGCTAAAGGGAAGCACCCGGCACAGAAATTGAGGAAAGACACCTCAAGACTTCAGATTTTGGCCTCTGCTTCACAACATGTTATTGAGAACCCTTGAGGGTCATGCTCACCAATTTTGGGTGATTTTCGACATATTTTGGTTTTTTGTCATTTTTGGGTTTTTTGCCAAAACTCATGGGCTTCGCCATTTCAGATTGGGGGATCATCAAAGTATGAGAATGGTATCATTGGATGTCATAATTTCAGGAGCACATACTCAGCGATTTTCAGGACATTTGAAGATCATTTTCTCCCCCGAAATGGCGAAAAATGCTTGTTTTTTCTACACTTTTCCCGGTCTATCAGCAAGCCTTATTTTTTGGCTTTTTACACACAGGCCTATTTTTGGAGGACTTCCAGGCATCAGATTGGGAAAATTCTAGTTTTTCTAGAAAGTAGACACTCATATATTTCCAACAAGCTATCATGAGCTCTATTTAGACATCGGGAAGGCTGCAAAAAGTTGCCGGCAAGTCAGGGAACTTTTTGCTGATGTATTTTTTGAGTATTTTTGTAAAAATTGAACCTTTAAAAACTATTTTTTCCTCATGTGAGTTTAGCTATTTTTGCGCATGAGAAGTTATGAAAAGTCAATTTATTTCCCTCTTTTAGCATTTTTTAGATATTTTATGAGATATTTTGTGCCTTGGGCTTTGCAAAGCCTCAAGGACAAGATATGATATTTTGGATAGGCCAATGAGATTGCAAATTGAACCAAGGGGTTTTCCTCACTTTGGCCTATTTATTCCAAAGGATTTCATTGTAAAAGACGCTGAAATTGATGAATAGCAGCAATAGATGGTCATATAAGCTTTGGAAGAAATACTTGTCTCATGCTTTTGGATAGTCTCTTGGATGTTCTTGGATGATGAAAGAGGATTGTTGTTGGATTCCATGACTTGGTAGAATGGCTTAGTGTCTCTCTCTTTGTTTTGTTTCCTAGTTTTCATTCACAAATCCATGTTCTTGCTTGCTATAGGACAATAGAGAACAAATTTGAGACATGCCCTTGGAGGCACCTTAAATTTCCTGTTTCTTCATAGCTTCCATGTTTTCTTCATTCTTAGTCACATTAAAGAATTCTTGACTGCTCTTTAATAACTTAAGGATATTGTTGCTTGTTTCATTCATGGTTTTATGCATGCTAAGTATGATTTATGGTATGCCCTGCTTACTCCTGGCTAGCCATAGCTCCATCCATGAAATTTCTCTTTGACTGATAAGATTGTCATTTTTTGAACCAAGGAGGTCTTGTTCTGATCTTGCCCTTTGCCTAAGACTATGCAATCTTGTTTTCAAAGTGGCCAATAACTTGAAGTACAATGTTTAGGTGTTCCGGCATAGTGATTTGAGTTGTTTTTCTATCTTAACTGTATTTCCCCAAATTTTGATAGTCATTTCCCAAAGTTAAGGAGTTATATATCTCTATGCATGGCTTGAATGTTTAATTTCTATGTATTGATTAGCTTATAGTTACATTTCTCATGATTAATGGTTTGCCATACCATGTTTCTGTCAGCTATTAAACTAGTTATGCTTGAAATCCTTTGTTGTTGACAAACTTGATGTCCATCTTACTCCATTTTTCCCAAAGATCCTTTCTACCTCGAATCAAATCGGCCCTTCAATAACCTTGTATCACCATCTGATAGCTTTCTTGACCTCTTCGACGCCATAGCCCAGTTGATCTGACATCTTTTTACCTATCTTATATCTTTGACCAGTTTCATCCCTCACAACCTAAAAACCAAAACCAAAAAACCTACTTCATAACTAGCCTAAAATCAGAACACAATAATCAAACACACAGATATCCCTTACACAAATAGAGAGAGCCCTCTCTGATTCCAGGAAGGCTAGGTCCTTGGGCTCCAAAGATTGCTTTGATGTTACACTGTCATTTGGCTTGCCAATCAGCAAAATCACGGGACACTAACATACTCATTCTGAGACAGTGTTAATTTACAATATTTCTTGTCTCTAGTTATCCTCATACCAAGGATTTGTTTTGCAGCTCCCAAATCCTTCATTGCAAATTAATTTGCCAATTTTCTTTCAAGCACATTTATTTCCTGCATGTTATATCCTACAACAAGCATGTCATCTACATACAATAACAATATAATATAGCTACCGTCATTTTTCCTTTTTAGATAAACACAATGATCAGAGTGACATCTAGTATAACCTTGTTCAGACATAAACTTGTCAAATTTTAGATACCACTACCTTGGAGCCTATTTTAAGCCATACAAGCTATTCTTTAACCTGCACACCAATTTTTCTTTCCCTTTTACCTCATATCCTTCTGTTTGCTGCATATAGATCTCTTTCTCCAAATCTGCATGGAGAAATGTTGTCTTTACATCTAACTGTTCAATATGTAAATCTTTCATTGCTACAAGACTTAAAATAGCTCTGAATGAAGTCATCTTAACAATAGGAGAAAATATTTCATCAAAATCAATACCTTTCGTCTGTGAAAACCCCTTCACCAGAAGTCTAGCTTTGTACCTATGTTTTCCTCCAGCATCTTCTTCCTTTCAAATGAAGGTTTTATTTATTCATAGTTGTGTTTTACCTGCAGGCAACCTGACTAAGTCCCAAGTCTGGTTATGCATTACGGAGTCCATCTCTTCTTCCATGGCTATCTCCCACTTCTTCCTTCTTTCAACCTACATTGCTTCTTCATAACATTCGGGTTCACCAAAATCAGTCAACGATAAATAATATAATGAAGGAGAGTATCATTTAGGGGGTCTATTTATCCTGGTAGATCTTCTAACACCACTTTTAGGTGTTTGAGGTGCCTGTTGCTATTCGGGTGGTTGCTGCTACTATGGTTGTTGATTATTATTATTTTCAGGAACCTTTACTTTTTTAGTTATCTCATCAAGAACTGTGTATTCCTTGCTTTCTTTTTCATGTTTATTTTCCTACAACTAATTTTTATACAAGACCTTTTCATTGAATATTACATCTCTGCTCCTAATGATTTTTTGATTTTCATAATCATATAAGCGATAACCAAAATCATTAACACCATATCCAATAAAGGTACATTTCTTTGATTTTTCCTCATGCTTTGTTCTATTTTCTTTATTAATATGGAAAAAGGCCTCACAACCAAATGGCTTTAAAAAAGAGTAGTTTACCTTTTTACCTGTCCATTCTTCCTTTGGAATACCACCATCCAAGGAACTTGAAGGCCCTATGTTTATTAGATAAACAACAGTATCTACAGCATCTGCCCAAAATTGTAAAGGCAATCCAGCATGCAATCTCATGCACCTTGCATGCTCCATGATTGTTCTGTTCATCCTTTCTAACACACCATTTTCTTGTGGTGTTCTTGGAATTGTCTTCTCTCTGTGAATTCCATGCTCTGAACAATACCTATCAAACTCTTTGCTACAATATTCACCTCCATTGTCCGATCTGAGACACTTCAAATTATTTCCTGTCTCAATCTCAACCAAAGCTTTCCATTTCTTGAAAGTATCAAATACACTTTATTTATTTTGAATACAATAACCCAAATTTTTATAGTCAGCATCACTACAAATGTAACATAATAGCGAGAGCCACCGAGAGATGATAATTGAAAAAAGGTCCCTCACATACATGTATGCATATGCCCAACTTTTCGTCTTTATTTTCTTTCCAACTTTGAGAAATACTAGACTTCTTTGTTTTCCATAGCGCAATTTAAATCCAAATCAACATTATTCAAACCTGGCAAAAAATTTCTTGAGTGAAGAATCTTCATCCCCTTCTCACTGATATGTCCGAGCCTATGATGCCATAATGCTACATCTTCTCCTTTGGAAGTTAAAGCATTAACAGAGTTAGAAATACCATTGCATAAATACAATGTACTAACCTTTTCATCTTTTGATATTACCATGGCTCCTTTGGTGACCTTCCAAGCTTTATCTGTGAAATTTGTCACCCAACCTTCACTGCCTAACTGCCCTGTTGAAATCAGATTTTTCTTCAGATCTGGAACATGCCTTACCTCCTTTAATAGACATTGGTTTCCATTTTGTTGTTTTAAAAGAACCTTACCCATTCCAACAATTTTATAGGGTTTATCATCACCCAAACGGACTTGTCCAAAATCTCCTTGAACATAGTCATGAAAATATTTCTTATCAGGTGTGGCATGGAATGAAGCCTCTGAATCTACAACCCAAGAATCAGTAACATTTTCGAAAGAAAGAATCAAATCATCTTGTAACACATCACCTGTCACATTTGCTTCATGATTATTTTCTTGTTGTGCATCTCCTTCTTTTCCTTTCCGAGATCTACATTCTTTCTTTAGGTGCCCTTTCTTTCCACATTTCCAGCACACTATCCCCGATATGGACTTGGATCTGCCTTTCCTTGATTTACTGCAATATCCAGAGCTCTTTCCTCTTTCCATTCTTCTTCCCCTAGAATCTGCACTCAAATCATTACCCGATGTCTCACTAGAGCTTTTCCATCACATTTCCTCGCTAAGGATAGCACAAACATCATCATCAAACTTTAAAGTACTAGATCCAGAGACAAAGTTACTAATGGCCATTAATAAACCATTCTAACTCTCTGGCAATGAGCACAAGAATAACAGAGCTCTAACTTCATCATCAAAGTTTACCCCTACAGAACTTAACTGACTGGTAACTATATTAAAATCATTTAAATGGTCTGCAACAGATCCACCTTCCGACATCTTCATATTAAATAGTCGTTTCATAAGAAATACCTTGTTTGAGGCCAAGGGTTTTTCATATAGTTTCTCCAACGTCTGCATCAAACCCTCTGTTTTTTTTCCTTCGAAATATTGAATTCGATTGATGCCGCAAGGCACAACCGTACTGTTCTGAGTGCCTTTCTATCGAGAATGTTCCATTCCACGTCTGTCATGGCTGTCGAATTCTTTGATTTTCCGCTCAATGGTAGGTACAGATCTTTCTGATACAGATAATCTTCCATCTACATCTTCCACAGCAGGAAGTTTTGGCCGTTAAATTTCTCAACCCTAAACTTAGCATCTTTCGCCATTGCTCCCACTCGAACCAGGAACCCTTTTTTCCTGCGAGTTTATCAGCCAAATATACCTTCGGCTCTAACACCATTTGTTAGAAAATTAAATATTACAGAGCAATGCAACACATAAAATATGCGGAAAATACAAGCACACAAAACACATAAAACTAGAGAGACACAGATATACGTGGTTCACCCAGTTTGGGCTGCGTCCACCTCGAACAGCCAGTCCTTCCTTTCTATTATCCAGCAAAATGAAGAGACAAAACCTACAACATATTTGTTGTAATATCCTCTGTTCTCTCTCACAGTCTCCCTATCTGTTTCCTGCTCAGAGAATACACATACAATTGCGCAGCCGCAATACAATACCCTCATAAAAGTGAGGGGGTTGCATTCTAGGGCAAAAAACCCTAAACTAAAAAAAACTTCTACTGTCAGATCATCTGCCTAATGAATGGCCCAGATTGACTAGAAATTACTATGCTTTTACAAGGCAATTTTACATCTATTTTTTTTTTGGCTTCGGGGGCGCTGCCCTCGAAACCCCCGCCGGGGGACTGCTGGCCCCTGGACCCCGCGGAGGGGACAAGTCCCCCCCACACCCCCCCCCGCGTGCAAAGGGTGTAAAATTTTCCTGGGGTATACATCCAGCTAAAACAAGGATCTCTGAATCAGGAAGAAAATCAGGCTCCACACCCAATAGAAGGGACAGAATGTGAAAGAATACACCCAAGAATTTAGGAGAAGAGATCTCTTATTAGGGGTAGATTTTCAGAGCCAAGATACTTTTCTCAAGTACATAGGAGGCTTACATAGCTGCCTTAAACATACTATCCTCATGTTTAAACCCACAAGTCTAGATGAAGTATGTGTTCAGGCCACACATCTAGAAGCTAGAGGGAAAAACATTTCTGAAGAGGGTAGGAAGAAACCTTTTAAGGGTAAAAACAAAGAGAAGACCTAAAAAGGTAAAAGAAAAAAGAATTCATATATTAAGAAAGAGGGAGAAAAATTGGTTTGTAAACATTGTTCAAAATAAGGCCATGATGAAAATCATTGTTGGAAATTACATCCTGAAAAGAAGCCCAAGCACAACAACAACAAAGGGAAACAGAAAACTGCAACTACAACTCAACATGATTTAGGAGAGGATTCAGGTGATGAATCTAAAATTATAGCCATGATATTGAAGAACATGAAGGGGAAAGAAACTAAAACTAAACCCAGTACTAGTAAATCAAATTGTCACATACATTCTCCAAATGAGGAAGAGAGAATTGAACAGTTTCATGTGAGGGTCATATCCAAACATACTAAGATTGGCACATTGTTTGACAATGGGTCACAAGCAAACTTAATCTCTGAAGAATTGGTCAAGAAAATTAATCTTAAGACCATACCACATCCAAAACCATATCCACTTGGTTGGATTTGTAAGGATGCAAATTTACAGGTTTCAAAGAAGTGTATATTCTGGTTTGCAATAACTGCACATTTTGTTGACACGGTTGAATTAGATGTGGTTTCTCTTGACATAACAGGTATCATCTTGGGGAGTCCTTACTTATATGACAGGAAAGCGATCTTCCACCACCATGAGAACAAATACCATTTATTCAAAGATGGCAAGGAGTACATTGTTAGAGCACATTGCAAGAAGACAGATATTGCTATGGTAAATGCTGGATAGGTAAAGAGGCTGGTAAATTCAAGTAAGAATTTTGTTCTTCTAATGATTAAGCCTAAAGTTGATGTTAATCATGAATCATTTGAGGGTTGTGATCCTAAGTTGAAATCATATTTATATGATGTAGTTTATGCACATCATGAGATGTTTCAGGAGCCAACAAGATTTCCTCCAAAAAAGGAGATTCAACATGAGATTCAGTTGCAGCAAGATTGTCCTCTTCTAAACATCGGCATGTATCACATGTCGATAATGGAGAATGTTGAAATAAAGAGGCAAATAAAGGAGATGCAGGACAAAGGAATCATAAGGCCAAGCACTTCGCCATGCAGTTCACCCATAGTCTTGATTCCAAATAAATATGGGACTTGGCGCATGTGTGTAGAATTTAGAGCTTTGAACAAGATAACGGTAAAGAATCGATACCCACTCCCAAGGATAGATGATTTTCTTGATCAGATGAAAGAATAATTTTTTTCACTAAGTTAGATTTATGAAGTGGATATCATCAAGTAAGAATTGGAGAAAGTGATGTATGGAAAACTGCATTCAAAACCAAACAAGGACTCTTTGAGTGGTTGGTTATGCCATTTGGTTTGTGTAACGCACCAGAAACTTTCATGCGTGTTATGGATAGTGTTTTGCGTCCATTCCTTGATGACTTTGTGATTGTGTACGTAGATGACATATTGATTTTCAGAAAAACAAGAGAAGAACATGTCTTGCATGTGAATAGAGTGCTTGATGTTTTGAAGAAAGATAAATTATTTCTTAAGATGTCAAAGTGTGAGTTTGGAAATACTTCTTTGGTTTATTTGGGACACATTGTAGGAGGAGGCGAGTTGAGAATTGATCCTTCTAAAGTGGAAGCTGATCATTCTAAAGTGGAAGCCATTGTGAATTGGCCCACACCCAGAACAGTAATCGAGGTAAGAAGTTTCTTTGGTGCAGCTCAGTATTTGAGAAAGTTTATTGCTAAATTTTATACCATAGCAGCTACTATGCATGCAGTGACAAGTATGAAGAAAGGCTTCCAATGGGGAGGCAAAACAAAACAATATTTCCAAGCTTTAAAATACAATATTAGTTCAGCTCCAGTACTTTCATTACCGAATTTTAGATAGCCATTCATGATAATAACCGATGCTAGTGATTATGTCATGGGCGCAATTCTTTTGCAGCATGGTAAGCCTATCACTTTTCATTCTGAAACATTCAATGGTGTTGTAACTAATTATCCTACATATGAAAAAGAATTTTATGCATTGGTACAAAGCGTCAAGAAGTGAAAACACTACTTGATGGGTAAAGAGTCAATTATACATACCAATCACCAACCATTACAGTACTTGCAGTCGCAAAGAAAATTGTAGCAATCACGGAATTTCAGGTGGATGGGATTTATTCAACAGTTTCACTTGGTTATAAGGTACAAGAAAGGTATTTTCAATAAAGTTGTTGATATGCTTTCAGGACTGATTATTAGTGCATCTACTTTACTTAAAAATGATTCTATTGTACATGAGAGTTACATAGACAATATGCACATGATGTTGATTTTCAAGATGTGTATGCTAGTTTGAGTGAAGGGAATCAAGTTGAAGAAAATGATTCACATGTATAACAATTTGTTGTTTCATTTGGGAAAGTTGTGTATACCACAAGGAGAGAGGCTAAGTGTCATGAGAGAAGCTCATTCATCTCTTATTGCTGGACACTTTGGAGTAAGCAAAATAGTGGTGCACCTACAGAGGTATTGTTATTGGCCTCACATGATAGATAGTGTGTCGCATTTTATAAGAGATTTTTCTATGTGTGCAACAAGCAATCCTAGAAATAGGAAGCTTGGACTATACACGCCACTACCGATACCATCAAGGCCATGGGAGAGTGTCTCCATGGACTTTGTTGGAGGTCTACCTATGTCAAGAAAACATCATGATTATCATTTTGTAGTTGTGGATATATTCAGTAAAATGTGTATACTTATGCCATGTAAGAAAACCATTATTGCTGAACAAACTGTTGAACTTTATTTTTAACATGTATGGGTTCATTATGGATTGCCAACTTCTATTGTTAGTGACATGGATTCCAGGTTCATTGGGAATTTTTGGTCCAATATTTGGAGTATGATGAACACAAACTTGAAAAAGAGTACTACTTTTCATCCCCAAACTAATGGCCAAACCAATGTGGTGAACAGAATCGTTGGGCATCTATTGAGAGGATATTGTAGCAAACATCCTAAGTTTTGGGATGAGCAAATGCATTACATTCAACATGCTTACAACTTGGAAAATCGCTCTTCTAGAAATACATCACCTTTTGAAGTATGCTTTGGGTATTTTCGAAAATCAACATTAGACTTCATCTTTGCGAAGGATGTTGCAATTGATGGGCATAGTGATATTGACAAGGCTTGAAAGTTCATTGAGAAAATTCAGATTATACATCAACAAGTTCAAGAACATCTTGAGAAAAGTCAAAGAAAATACAAGGAGAGGCATGACAAACATAGAGTTGATCACAAGTTTCAAGAAGGAGATGAGGTATGGTTGCATATAAGCAAAGAAAGGATGCAAGGGGAAGGTAAAAATCTCAAACCCATTCGCTATGGTCCATTCAATATCATAAAGAAAGTTGGTAACAGTGCATTTCAACTTGAATTTCCTTCATATATGCAAATGTATTCAGTTGTTAATGTCGAAAACTTACATTTATATGAGCCACCTTTGATCGATGATCAAGGAAGTGATGTTCAGCTGCCTTCTATTGAATATTTCTCTCTAGAATTTTGGGATGAGCTCAAGGAAGATACAATTCTTGACAGGAGGATAAGAGCATCTAAGAGGGAAAGTGTTTACTGCCTTCGAGTTGGGCTCAAAGGTAGTAAGCCAACAGAGGAAAAGTGGATGGAGGTTGGAAAGGTGAGGGAGATGCACCCTCATCTACTGAACAGGAAATCAAGTCTTTTGGGGTTCGAAAGCTTCCCAATGGGGAGGAGTGATCAGGAGTTCATAAATTTTTCTCAAACTTGAAAGTTAGAGGATTTGGTTGAAATCAGAATGGTTGTGTAGATCTCATCTTCTTGATTACGGTGTCGTGAATAGTTCAAAAAACCGAAGTCGTATGAGGGACATATCACATTTTGATCAATTTCCCAAACAGCTAAATTTTGTGACAGGTTTGACTGGGATGCCTAGTCAGCATGGAGGGTGCACAGTTAGCAAAAGGGAATATTTCAAAGAATTTTCATTTTCCTAGAGCCAATCAGAGGCTGATAAGTAGCATTATGTGATTGGGTGATGAGTTGTACGTTATTTTGTAAGGGCAAATTGGAGGGTGACACGTGGCCAGCCTTGACGCCACCATGTGTCCCTCGGAAGGTGTGTTAAAATTTTATGGAGGTCCGCAAGGTTCAACCCTGTGACCTCCAACAGAACAAAAACCCGCCACACCGCATGAGCCACGAGATTTACTTAGCCTCTATGGGTGAATCATAATATTTAAAGTGTTAAACAATTTCATTTGGGAGTTGGGACCGTCGGCAGTCCATTTGTATATGATTAGATGTTAATTGCAACAAACCGCAACAACAAACATTAAATCCGACAGCACATAACACCATCATTTAACTTAAAGCCTAGTCACATGGCTACATTCCCGTGGTTAAGGTATTTTCTCCGGCGTTTTAAACTCCGACCGTTACAGTCAGGAAGGGTTAGTGGGTGCGCATGTGGCCACCCCTACCCTTGACATTAAATATTATGGTTAGTGTTGGCGGAGTTAAAGCATGCCCCTAAATTTGCGGATTTGGCAAATAATAACTCCAGTTAAGTGGAGTTCACCAAAATTAGTGGAGGTTTTCTAGGAGTTACTGTGCAAATGAGTTGGAGGCTCAAGTTTCACCCAATCTGAGTGAATGAAGAGTCATTCTAGACTAATTGGAGCATTCTGGAGCCATTGGTGCAGATAAAACATCCATTAGAGGCCTACAAACACATGTATTTGAAAACTTTTGAGCATAATGAAAGATGGACATTCCATTGGGAGCTGGATCAGCAAATGTAGCCCAGGAGGGGTGAACTTCTTCATCATGCCTGCTGTGTAAATGTTATGTGTGGTTTTATTTCTCTATTTTACACTATTATTCAGTGTTATTTGATCTTATTTCATGCTTCTAATTCACTAAAATGACTTACAATTGATGATTAAAATCCTAAATACTTAAGAAAACTATGGAGACAATTATGCACATGTGTTATCACTAAAAATACACTTAGCACAACAAACTAATACTGTCCTTTTAGATCACATTGGAACCAAACTTCATTTCTGCCCTCATTCCATTTCATTCACCCTCTTTTCTATCTCATTTCCTCCATATTTTGAAATTCTCTTAATCCCATTCAAACCCCAAAACCCACATGCATATCGTTTGGGACTTATTGCTTTATAATCCCTTTTATATTAAAGTACGAACTTTCAAGGTTATAGCTCTGC
The DNA here is from genome assembly GCA_034641835.2 of Pinus albicaulis. Taxonomy (NCBI): domain Eukaryota; kingdom Viridiplantae; phylum Streptophyta; class Pinopsida; order Pinales; family Pinaceae; genus Pinus; species Pinus albicaulis. The sequence goes on along the minus strand of CM076577.1, from coordinate 1,380,016,845 downwards.
CCCCCACAATTGGTCGCTTGATACATACATGTCACATAAATCGAAATAAACCCCCACTTCCTTTATATCCTAAGTCCGAAAGCTCTACCTCTCTTTGCAAAGATTCAAAGGATAACCACCCAAGGGTAATGTTATAGTCACCGAAGTGCGATACACGGGATCGACGAGACCCATCCAAAACCTCTATATATTACCAAATCCGCCTACAAAAACTTTGATTTTTACACTTTCTTTACCTTTCGCCTTTTTCGCAGTTCTCCGAATTCAGCACGTCGCATGCCGCACTTTGCACCATTTATAAATTACCTATAAGTGCCCACAACCTTATGTTTTCCGTGATGCGATGCAATCGCAGTCGCACATCACAAGTTTCAAACGACGTCCACGAGAGGAAAAGGTTAAAAGTGTCGACATGCGATATGCAATGCAGTGGGACCACAATCGCAAATCGTAAAGGATAAAGGATCGACATGGAGGAAAAAGGTTAAACTAGCGAAGTGCGATGTGTGATACGCTGTGGGACCCGATCGCAATCGCAAATCACAAAGGATGAAGGAAAAGCACTAAGGAAAATGGTAAGAATGGAAAATTGTGAAATACGATGATGTCGCGGATGTGATGCGTCTCCAATATAAAATACACAGGTTTACAAGTCCGGGTAAATGAGTTTTTCACGTTATTTTGTGTGTAAAATAGGTTAAGTTGGGCCTACATGGTTTGAAGCTCATTTCACAAAGAAATAAGGTTAAACATGAAAAAGAAGGACTTGTGGTAAAGACCAGACAAGGAGCAAAGGTTTTCCATTTCATCCATCCACCATCATCTTTAAATCCGACGGCCTACATTTCATTCCGACCCCCTTTACCAACCTAACTTTACCCTCACAAGGGGGTCTGGAATGAGTATTTTTCAAGAAAGGGAGCCCCTTATGTGTCATTCTCTCATAAATTCGCACCCCCCCCATCTTCTATTACCACTTACCACTCCAGGGGGGTCTGGAATACCATTGTTTCTCCTTCAAAACCCACTTTCCCTGAATAAACCGGTATCAATTTGTAACAGAGAAAGGGGAGCAAGATCAAAGAAGTGGTAGTACCAGTGTTGCACTGGAATATATCATTTGGAAAAGGTGGTCCGAGTAAAAAAGCCAAATGTCAGAACCTCCATTGTTTTCCTCTTCAAAACCACCACATCTTCCTCCAAAGCTTACTGTTTGATCTTCTGAGGAGCCATTGAAGGGTTTGGATCTACGAAGAGTTGCCAAGAATTAATCCCAGAGGCAGTGTTGTCAGAGATGTCTTATCACCTCCTGCATGTTCCACTTGTCCATTTTCTACTTAAAGTTAATCACTGCAGTAGGCAGATGAACTGACTTAAGTTTTTGTATAAATATTGCATACATTAGTAGTTTGAGAAGGGGCCCAGAAGGGGAAAAACCATTGTAATAGACTCATTCCATTGTAAACACTCTCTTTTGGAAGAATGAAGCATTATGTTGTTTTCTAGATTCTTGTGTTATGCTCTGTGGTGATGTATTTTCCCTTGTAATTTGTTATTCTCCTATTTTCTCATATTGTTTTCTTTTCTTAACTACAGATAGAAACGTTTGTGTAGGATTTACCATAGGGTACCCTGCATAGTCTTGAAACAGTTCATTATGTTTTCTTCTGAGATCAGAATGTAGAATTCAGAGACGGTCTTCTGTACATTCCTGTTGAACCTTTAAGCTCCTCCTCCTTTCCATTTCATAAGTTGTTAATATCCATTGACATGGCTAGCTTTCCTAGCTGCACCTAACCTAATTTATTCATCCATATGAATTTTTTCACACTTAAGACTCCATAGCCCAATGGCCCTTTTCTGTTGCCTCAACCAAACATATTCAAACAAACCTATGCACTAATAGCTAGCCTAAAATTCCCTATAAACAAAGTTATATTTAACAGAGAGAGTCCTCTCTAAGTCCAGGAAGGCTAGGTCCTGGACTTCAAATCGGTTTGATGTTTTTCTCTGTGGCTCTGTATTTAGCCTTCAGAATTACAGGATGATAACACTCTGCAATTTGAATAGATTCTTGATCATCTTCATATGACATGAAAACCAAATTGTCATGTTTCTTATCACACTCATCAATCATAAGAGGGAAAACTTTAGATTGTTCATGAAACTCAAAACTGACATTCCTATCATTTACCATATAATCATTCGAAGAAGATTTTTGACTTACTTGAAAAAATATCTCATCTTGTTTTTCAGAAAAGGACTGGATTACCTCCTCCTGAAGACTTTATTCTAATGGGATGAGAACACTTAGGTCAATAACTATGTTTTATTCATTCGAGGTGATATAAAAAATAGATCTATCCTTCATGGGATCTGGAACAACACACTCTTCATCATCACAATATGAAACTAGATCTAGATCAGCCAGCTTAACTTTACCACAATCTGAAATTAGAACTTGATTTTTCTGCATACCATATTTTGTTGCAAGCAGATATGAAATAAGACCTTGTCTTCCATAATTTTCAACTGTACAAAGACCTTCATCCTGCTACAAAATTTCTTGAGAACCTTGATAATTATCCTCTAAGTTTTCTTTATGCTGCTGAAATGGATTTTCATACAGGGGTTCCATGATCTTATCATCCATGAATTCATCATATTCATAAAATTTCTCAAGATTTTAAATAAAACTATCAACATGTTTACAAAATTTCTGAACTAATATTAAGGATGGAAAACATTATTTATACCTTTCAAAGAACATGGTATGAAAATCCTTTAAACAGTAAATACAAGCAGGCGACAAACTTTCATACCAAGATCGGGCTTCACCTTTGAGAGTGGCCTTGAAAATATTCATCAAGCAGTCTTCATAAAAATCAATCTTTAATCTATGCACATGCATTTGATATCTCACCAGATGAAGAGCAGCATCATTACCTTTCAAATATTTTAACTTTGGAAGATATGTCATCCAATCAACCCGAGGTATGCAATTCAGAAAGCTTGGTATGTGATCTCAGCTCATGGGAGCATACCTCCGAGTGATTGAATCCATTTTGGTAACAATGAATTCACCACGAAGTTATTCAGGATACTAGTTCTTGAAGAGTGGAGTCGCCATGAGAATTCAGAATCTTGGGATTTTTCGACACTGGAGTCGCCAGGTGAGTAATGAACAACCTTCTTGTGCCTAATCGTTGTTCACCATCAACAATCAGATCTGATATTTATCGTTCTTTCCCAAGGAATATTTGTCTTTTTTCCTCCCTGACAGTGGCGCCAGAATGTTATCACTCTGCTAGATTCCCAAGGCTGAAGAAGGAATCCCAACAAAGGTAACCATTGACCAAACTTTTGGCTTGGTAGCTAGCCCTACCAAACTGGAGAGGGCTCCCTCCACAAGGTCACAACCAAGAGGGCTGGAGGAATTAGGGTTTTTAGGCTACATACTGAGTGCAGGGATTTTTTTGAATTTTATTTGGTTAGGTTATCACTGGATGAAGAAATTAGGTCAAGGGAGCTAGGTCAGGGAAAATGATATAGGGTTTTAGATATTAATGGGGTAAGGTAGGCATAAGGCTTACCAATTTAAATATTATTGTGATGAGATGGTTTTAGGACTGATGAGAAGCTAGGAAGAGCATCAGAGATGTGTTCTTCCTAAACAGAGGAAAATGGACAAATTATGAAATATTTCCCAAAACAGAGCATGAGCAAGCATGTGTTCTGCCTAGTAGCTTGAAAGAAATCATACAATTGAGATGGAATGAACATGAATACAAAAAATAATAATGTATTAAACTGAAGGAAAAAAAATGATAAACATCATACCACATGTATCCCAAAAAATAGCTGCAACTCTTATCTATTAACTAGCCAAAACTGAGTACAATAGTTCCTTGATCAATAAGATAACATCAAAACTGATTCCAACCTTTGAAAATGAGTAAAAAATGACATGATATAGGCCTAAATAAAACCTCTCCCAACCTCATGGGTTGAATCCCTAAGTTGAGGAGCTGATCCACAATAATCTGAACTGATACCTAGAGTGTAGGGAGATCCAAGTGACTCCTCCCTAAATACATTCAAAATGATTCATTTGACTTAAGGATAAATTTTACCTAATGAATATTCCCCTAGATAAATTATCCATAGAATAATTACATTCATCATCCTTAATTACATAGGTAGAAACATGAATTTCTGAAGTAAAGTCAAAATTTTAGTGAAAAACCAAAAAATATTAGCAAATGGTCATTTGCACCCTGATTTTGGGTGCCTTCCCAATGTCCAAATTGGGCCCAAGATATCTCGTTGGAAAGCCCTTCAAGTCTAGTTTCCATATCAGCCTTCAGTTTCTAAAACAAATGTCATTCCCCCCTCAAAACTGCATTCTCCCAAGACTACTATTTGCGCAGCGCCTAGGCCAAAACAGGGGCATAAATGTGATTTTTTGGTAGTTTTTTTACCTTTTCACCTATCAAATCTGAAAATCAAGGCCGGAAACATAATTTTTTGGAATTCTTGTGTCCTTAGGAATCCAATGGTGGTTTTATTTCCCTCAAAAAGTGCCCCAAACATTTTCGTAGCGTCTAGGGCGTTGCGCAAATGACAGTCAAATTGTGTAAAAAATTATGAATTTTATGGAAACATTGGCCTCCAAGATGGAGAGATATCTCACTAACCATAAGGTTTTTTGCAAAAAGGATAGATTTTTTTGTTATTTTGAATGTTTTGAACCACAAACCTCCTCCATTTTCTCAAAATTCAAATTTTTTTTGCCACAATCGTTTCTGCAAAAAAGTGTCTCGAACATGATTTTGCACATGCAGAAACATAGGCTTTCAAGATGTGAATGGATATCTCATTCTGTAATACCTGTGTAAAACGTGAGATAGGTTTTTTTACTTTGATATCTTAGGAACAAAAACGTCCTCCAGTTTCTAAATTTTTTTTTTTTCCACGATATGTTCTGCAAAAGGGTGACCAAACAGGACATTTTTGGAAAATGTGCCTTCGAAGAGTTTTCCAAATTTTCCCAAATTTTCTTTAAATTTCCTCAAAATGGCTTCAGAATTACTGCATGGAGACCTGATATGGTATTATATTCTATCATGGATGCATGAATGAGAAAATCAAATTTACCCTTCTCTTTCTTCTTAATTATAGTTTGTAGTTCCAGACCAATTCACAGAAATCAAAGCAGCCCACACATTTGAAACAAGTGATTGGCATAGGAGATGCCAAAATTTCTCTACTATTTGCAGGTTCAAATATGAGGATTATACCCCCTAGATGTGGCCTCCTCACCTCTAATTCCTCTCCCTCACTGAATGATGTGTTTTATTCCTCTTCTGCCATGGTTTTTTTATCAAAACCCTAGGAAAGTGGATGGTGTGAAATATGTTTTTAGGAATGGAGAATGATAAAGGGAAAATGAAGGAGATGGTGCTGGAGATGTATGAAATGGAGGAGGGGATAGGGAGCAGTAATGTAATGAGATTTAGGATGGGTATTTTGGGATTGGGAGCCTAGGTAAATGTAGCACCTAGGACTTAGGGTTTTGGTAGAAAGGTTTGGAGAAAGGGAATTTTGTAAGATAGGGGTTTTGGGAATGAGTTTTTGAAATTTTAGGAAGGATTAAAAGGTGTAGGAGAGAGAAATTTTGGATTTTTCACAAATTAAATGGGGATACTAGGGTTTTAAACAAATTCAAATACCAAATTTTAACCTAACTTCACAACACTCAACACATAGAATCGATGAAGATGGTATTCAAGAGCATTAGCTTCTTACTCATTTTTTGGAGGTCGATGAATGGCTTGATGAAGATTTGGAGATGATTTTTTTGACACTTAAACACGTTTCTATGGATTCCTAGTTATTTTCACCCTCTGTTAATAATTTTCACCCTCAACTGTGCATTTTTGCTCTCAACAGAGCATTTTCGCCCTCAATTATGCATTTGCACCCTCAACAGAGAATTTCCGCAACTCCTTTTTGCATACCATTTTTGGAGGCCTTCCTGGTGTCCAAATTGGGCCCAAGATAGCCCTTGGGAAATCCTATCCTATATAATTTCCAAATATGCCTTTATTTGGTAGAATGGACTTGATTCGACTTGTCAAAAATTCATTCTCTCAAGATTGGTAAAAAAGTGCAGAATGAGGGTGAAAAAATCCAGTGTATTGTTGTAGGCAACTTTTGGAGGCCTTCCTCAACTCCAAATTGAGCTCATGATAGTTCATTGTAAATCTCTCTCTATCTAGTTATCATTTGACTCATCAGGCAAGTCATTTGTACACTCCATCTAGGAGAAAATTTGATTTTCCCAAGGTCACTCCAGAAGTGCAAGAAACCTCTTGTAGCAATAGGCTAGTGCTTGTGGAAAAATGATGATTTTGAAGGGTAGGAGTGATGGGAAGCGTTTAGGAACGTATATTAAGGATAGGGGAAGGTGTAAGAGGATAATTATACAAGTCTTGTTGATGATTTAACCATGGAAGCCATGAAACCAAGAAAAATGCCCTCAAAACCCTAGGAGAGGGAAATGAGCTTTCCAAGTACAACTGAGAGACAAATATGGTAAAAAAAAAACCACTTACTTGGAAATGATAGTTTGGAACCTAAAATGTTTTAAGACCTTTGACTATTACTACTCCTTCAAAAGATGAATTTGATGGTGAAATGACCAATTTTATGATTTTGACCCTATGACCTAATGATGGCACAACATGGAAGAATGAGTTGAATGATGACCGTGATGCCTATGGGACTCTTCCAAAAATGAATGACCTGAAAATGATGATGTCCATTGACCATGGAGGTGAAAGGAGTATTAATTATCTCAATATCCTGATCAGTGACTAAAGTTTTGCATGACCTAGTGGAATGATAAAAAATTTATGAATGAATCCCTAATATGAATATGAAAAGAGTAATTTTGATCACTGATGGTAGAATGCAAATTATGACACTAATATATCCTTCTATCAACCAAAGCATAGATGCAAGTCTTTGTCCTGTAATCAAATTAAAACACATATTCAAATCACTGAGATGTGGAACTCCTGTTGTGCCCTTGTGCACACATGTAATGAAAATATATCACAAATAAGTTCAATGATTACACACAAAAATATTTGTATATAACCTCCTTATATAGGAATTCAATCTCCAAATACCTCAGGTCATTACCAAAGTATTTCCAATACCAAAAACCATTAAAAAAATGTATTACTTGACCAAATCAAACTAACCATTGCACACACATATATTTTTTAGTTTTATTCACTTATACGCTTGCCTGGATCCCCGATAGATGGCTTGGTTGGAATGGTTTTGGCTACACACATAGGCATTCCTTTGTGTGGCTAGAGCCTTCTGTCCACATGCACAAGCCTTCCTCCATGCAGTTGGGGTAGAGCATAAGAGAAAGCCTTCTCTAGTTAGGCCATAGCTTGCTCAACTTCTTCCTTCTATTCCATGGCACCTGTATATTCCTTTGTAGTATATCATCCACACTTCGAGTATGCATATCAAACTATAATATAAATCACACCATTGCACATGTAAACAAGAGATGAACACATAATTCTCCATGTAGACATATTGATAGGACATCTTCCATCAACCATACAACCCTGCTCTGATCAAGCACGTCAAGATTTTAATGAACATCAATCATTTAATCCATGAAAGCATCAAACAGCAATATGTGGTAAATAATAAAGTAGGTTTCCATCTAGGACAAAATAATAGCCATAATTCCAACAAATGATAGTAGAATACAAATAATTTTGTTGATGATTGTTGAGTCTATGCTTAACGTGATCTATTGTACAAATGGAATATATTTCCTGTGAATTTACTTGAGGCCATTGGATTTGTAGTAAGGCTATGTGGTTAGTGGGAGGCTCAATGGATAATTGAATCATTGTGGTGCTTGATGTATAGTTGTTAAACCACTTGGATAGGGAAATTTGCGTCAGTATGGTGCTTGCTAAAGTGATGATAAACCACTTGGATAATGAATTACAGACCCTTGTGGTGCTTGCTATGAAAATACAACTAATAAACCACTTGGATAATGGATTCAATCTCCTGAACTAAGTAATAACCAATAGGTAACTTGGGTGAATCCCTGCGATTGAAATCAAAGGAGTGTCTGGGTAAATTTGGTGCTTACTATGAAAGAGAAGTTGATAAACCACTTAGACAATGGATTCCATATCCTAAGTGTTTACCAAGCTCTGGAGTGAAATTTCCTTGAGAAACCATCCCCTTAGACTTTGTATCAAGCTTGGGGGGGGGTTACTTGCAATAAAGTTGTAGTTTGGCAGGTCTATGGTGGTGAAGAGTGGAATTTCTTCCTTCAGTAGCTAGCCATCTTAAAAAACTCAGATAAGTATAAATATTTATGCATACTAGATTATGGATTGTGACATTCATCGTTGTGCTTATAGCTAATTTAAGGTCATGTAAGTTTATGAAAGACTACCTGATTTTATTGTTATACTGAGGATTTACAAGCTATTTTATATGTATATAATTGTAATGAATGTTTGGACAATAAAGTTTGTTTCCATACTTGTGATTTGCAGGTTATATTGTATGTTATGAATTGAATAAATACATAGATTGTACCGATAATTACTTAGCTCATGAATAATGTGATACACTATGGGTTTATGTACACTAATATTATTCCTATGAGTGAGGACTGTAATGGTTTTAATGCTCATATATTTCTTGTTGTTTAAAATAGGTTTTAGCTCTCTTGAGCATTTATTAAAACCTAGATAATATCTTATTGAGACGTTTGATGGTTCATCTCTTAGTGAATGATTTTAATCAACCTACAACAAGGAAACAAAGTTGGATTTCCTATCATGTTTTCCTGGTACAACATTGAAACATGCATGGATTGGATTTTGGGACCATATCCCCTCTTTTAATTCTGAACCTGGTGTAATTAAGACCCCTTCTCATTACCGATTATGACACCATATGGTGATGGTCATGTTTCAAGCCTTATGACCATAACTCATTGTCAATTTGCAATTAGAGTTTCCCCTTTTGTTGTATAAACCCATTAGAACCTAGGGTTCAAGACCATGAGCCTTGAATAATATTATATAAGGAGTTGGGCATGAGGAGTCACTCCCCTTTCGCTTCGCAAACAAATCAAGTTTTATCACTTGTCTTATTAATTGTTGGACTAAAAAATGGGATAGACTATATGCACTTCTCTGCAACAGGGTCCAACCTTGACTGATTATTGCTTAGACCCCAGTCTAATCGAATTGGGCTTATTGAACAATAAAAAGTGGATTGAGGAGGTCGATAGTGATTTTAAAGGAGTGTATTAGTTTTGTTGTGCTAAGTATCCAAACATTAATTAAATTGTGTGCATAAGGTTCACTGAAGTTTGGAGGTGAAACAAATGGTTTTAACTTAGTTAAACATAATTTCATGTGAGGTTAAAGCATGTAAATTAGCTTGTACAAAAAATTTCAGCAGTAAATGACAGAGAATAAAGCATCACCTATGACAATACTCAACAAATTGATGAAGCAGTTCACCCCTCCTGGGCTACATCTGTTGGTCTAGCTCACAGTGGCATGTCCCTCATATCTTATTGCTCAAAAATGGTAAGTACATGTGATAAAAAACCTCAAATGGTTTTGATTTCTATAAAAATAGCTTCAAAATTCTTGAATTAGTCAAGAATGACTATTCATTTGCAAAAAATAGAGAATGGATGCTCAATACACTAAAAACACCCTAGTGGCCCTCGTGGCTCCTTGACCTCTCCTGAAGAAAACCCTGCGTGAAATGACCTCTGATGGCTCTAAAACCTATTCCAATGAGTTTAGAATGCTCAAATTAGTCAAGGTAGACTCTTGTTTCACCAAAATTGGTTGAAAATTGACCTCTCAATGCATTTTTCCCAATGTCAGCTAGAAAATCTCCACTAAATGTGGAGACTGTCAGTTTAACTTTAGTTAAATTTAGTTGAAAACATAAAAATAGGGGCATGCTATATTCTCAGCCGTTATGGACCATTAGAGTTTAAATGTAATGGTTACGCAGAGTGGTCACAAGCCAACCCTCTGCCGTAACCCCCATGGTCTTAAGGTTGATTAAAATCCGACTTAGAGTGGCACCCAATGTTGTTGGTTCCACAAACCTTAGCATTAAACATTTGGAATTGTGCCCATGTGAATGCCTGTTCTCTACCATAGTTTATGTTGGTATTAACTCTGCCACATGCTCTAGAACCTAGACTTATGGTTCCGAAACCTTAACCGTTGCATTAAACTTCACTGTGCAAATAAACATGCGCCCACGTCTAATGAAACCATCGAAGTATCGAAACCTGGAATGGAAATGTTCCATCCATTTGTAACCGTCACATATTATTTCAATCCCTGCCATGTGAACAGTGCTGACATTAACGGTTTTTTGTTACTGCTCGGGCGAAGGCCTAAGGTTTAGGCACAAGGGCGTATGGAGGGGGGGTTGGCCTCCCCAACCCTCGAATTTAAAACGTTTAAACAATAAATTTGTGTGGCCTCCATTGTATGTTAAGTATCATTGTGTATTCAGGTTGGTAACCCACGGGGGTTGGCGGATGTGAGGTTGGGTGGTCGACTCCCCTGGACTCCATATAATTTTACACCAATCTTGTGAGGACATGTGGTGCCCTGAGGGCTTGCCATGTGTCACTCAATTACTTGCACACTTACAAACATGTCCAATGGCTCAAATTTACTTCCGTGCCCTTATCATCTAATGACCCATGATGTGCCACGTGTCGCCACCATACTGGCTCTGAAGAAAATGGAATATTACCAGAATATTCCGCTGACTATACCTGCAAGCTGACTGGGCATCCAGTCACCAAAATTTTGATGTTTAGGAAAATGAACAGAATGTGATGTCTTCCTCATACAACATCTATTTTTCAAACCGTTCACAACACTCGAATCACAACGACAAGACCTTTCGGGTCGCTCAGGTTTGGACCTGTTTCGAGCACTTTCGTTTTTGAGCATATGACTTGATCTTTGATCACACCTCCCAATTGGGAAGCTTTTGGAAAACAAAATATCTCTGGACTACTGAACATGAATATGAGGATACTGTGTCCCCACTCTTCCAATCTTAATCCACTCAAATTTCCCTAATTTCATTTATTGGAGCTTTTCATGAAACGACAAATTTTTCCTTGATTCCATTGACCAACCATTGTTGTTTTTGACATTGTCATGCTGCACATTTACTAAAATTGCAGAACAACAACCTATCTTTGTAGTAAACATCATGTTTCTACATTGGTCTATAATCAAAGGAAACTTAAAATTACTTTCACCTTGCATCATGTCCTTATGGTGATTTTTTGCTGAATTTTCTTTGAACTTGTGTCGATTCCTGACCAATTTTCTTCACCATTGTACCATGCCTTTCTAAAAAAAGAATTGATTATTTCTTAATTTTGTGCCTTCTTTTTCAAGTTGCTTTTCCCTCTCTTAGAACTTTGCAACTTCTTGCAATGACAAATTGTTTTCATCATTGTTCGACACCAAAGTCAACTACTGCAACTGTTTGTCATCTTCTTTCAAAGACAACCTACTTTGAAACTGAAACAACTCATTTAAATATACATCAGTACTTGTATGAAAAATATTATGTAAAACTTTCCTTTGTTTAATCATCATCATCAATGTCAAGTTTTGACTTGCATTGACGAGCCTCTTCATCTTCCCTACATTAACTAAAGAAGTGTCTATTTTTTTGCGATGAGCTCTCACAATGTACTCCTTTCCATCTTTGAATAAATGGTATTTGTTCTCATGGCGATGAAAGATAGCTTTCCTGTCATACAAGTAAGGACTTCCCAACACCATACCTGTTATATCAAGTGGAACAACATCTAATTCAACTGTGTCAATGAAATGTGTAGTTATTGTAAAGCGCAACATGCATTTCTTTGAAACCTGTAAATTTGCATCCTTACAAATCCGACCAAGTGGATATGGTTTCAGATGTGGAATGGTCTCAAGATTAAGTTTCTTGACCAAGTATTCAGAGATTAACTTTGCTTGTGACCCACTGTCAAACAATGTGTCAACCTTGGTATGTTTGGAAATGACCCTCACATGAAACAGTTCAATTCTGTTTTCTTCACTCGGAGCTTCTATGTGACAATTAGATATACTAGAACTGGGTTTAATTTCAAACTCTTTCTCCTTCATGTTCTTTAGTCCCATAGCTATGATTTTTGTTTCATCTCCTGAATTTGACCCTAGGTCTTGTTCAGCTATTGCAACAATTTTTCCTTTCTCCTTGGCTTTCTCTTTGGCTTTAAAACATTCTAGTTTCAACTCTGGATGAAGTTTCCAACAATGGTCCTCGTCATGGCTAGTTTTAGAATAGTGTTTACAGAAGAATTTTCCCTTCTCTTTTCTAGTATTTGCATTTCTCTTTTCCTTCCATTTGCCTTTCAACTCATTTTCCTCATTCCCATCTAAGTTTTGTTTTCCCCTTGCCTCTAAATGTGTGGCTTGAACAAAAACCTCATCTAGGATTGTAGGGTTAAAAACATGAGGATTTTATGTCTTAGGTAGGTATGTAAACCTCCTATATACTTGAGTAAAGTGTCTTGGCTATGAAAATCTACTCCTAGTAAAAGTGCCCTTTTTCTAAATTCTTGAGTATACACTTGAACATTTTTTCCTTTCAATTGTTTAAAATTTTCCAGTCCATTATGGATTTCTGCATGTGAGCTAATGGATAAAACTATTGTTTTATTGCATAAATGAAATCAGTCCATGATAAAATAATCTTACCATATTTCTTGATCTCCTCATTTGTCTTGGCTTCCCACCAAACAAGTGTTGCACCTTCCATCCTCAATGAAGCTAGTTGGATTTTGGTGTCATCATCATGAAAATTTTGAATTCTCAAATCGACCTCTAATTGCCTAATCCAATTATCTAGCTTTTCTGCATTAACTTCACCATCAAACATTGGAAATTCAAACTTAACATCAAGCTTTAGAAAACGACTTTTACCAGTGTTCTTTGACTTGTGTGACTAGTGTACTGAAGATGAAGTAGAGGATGATGAAGATGAAGATGAGGGTGACGATGGTGACTTTCCATTGTTTCCATTTCCCCCATTACCCTTCCTTGATTTGTCTTGATTATTATGGCCTCCTGATGATCCTTGTCCTTCCTTGTAAAGTTTGGATCCTTCTCCTTCTATTCTTTCATTCCTTTCTTGATAAAGGACTCTCACCATTTCATTCATGTCAAGGAATGCTTTCCTAAACACTCTTTCTTCCTCTTTGGGATCCACCTCTTCATGGGTGTTGCATCTGCTTCTCTTGGAGGTGTACTAGGTGGTGGAGAATGTGGAAATCTAGCCCTCCTTTGTTGTGGCTGACTTTGAGAACCTCTTGCTTCCACCAATTTTCCTTCTCCTCTCTTAAGATTGAGCCTAGTAAGCATGAAAACCCTTGAAAACAATTTACAAATCCTTGCACATGAAAACACCAGAGATAAAAACTCTAGCTCTGATACCAACTTGATCTGAAAGGAGTGTATTAGTTTTTTTGTGCTAAGTATCCAAATAGTAATTAAATTGTGTGCATAAGGTTCACTGAAGTTTGTAGGTGAAAAAAATGGTTTTAACTTAGTTAAACATATTTTCATGTGAGGTTAAAGCATGTAAATTATCTTGTATAAAATTTTTTAGTAGTAAATGATAGAGAATAAAGCATCACATATGACAATACTCAGCAAATTGATGAAGCAGTTCACCCCTCTTGGGCTACATCTGTTGGTCCAGCTCCCAATGGCATGTCCCTCATATCTTATTGCTCAAAAATGGTAAGTACATGTGATAAAAAGCCTCAAATGGTTGTGATCTCTATAAAAACAGCTTCAGAATGCTTGAATTAGTCAGGAATGACTATTCATTTGCAGAAAACAAAGAATGGATGCTCAATACACTGAAAACGCCCTAGTGGCCCTCATGGCTCCTTGACCTATCATGAAGAAAAACCTACGTGAAATGACCTCTGATGGCTCTAAAATCTATTCCAATAATTTCAGAATGCTTAAATTAGTCTAGTTATACTCTTGTTTCACCAAAATTGGTCGAAAATTGACCTCTCAATGCATTTTTCCCAATGTCAGCTAGAAAATCTCCACTAAATGTGGAGATTGTCAGTTTAACTTCAGTTAAATTTAGTTTAAAACATAAAAATAGGGGCATGCTATATTCTTTGTCTCTATGGACCATTAGAGTTTAAATGTAATGGTTAGGCGGAGTGGTCACAAGTCGACCCTCCGCCCTAACCCACGCGGTCTTAAGGTTGTTTAAACTCCGACTTGGAGTGGCACCCAATGTTGTTGGTTCCACAAACCTTAGCTTTAAACATTTGGAACTTTGCCCATGTGAACGCTTGTTCTCTACCGCAGTTTACGTTGGTATTAACTCAGCCGCATGTGCTGGAACCGGGACTTATGGTTCCCAAACCTTAAACGTTGCATTAAACTTCATTGTGCGGATAAACATGCACCCACGTCTAATGAAACCGTCGGAGTATCAGAACCTGGAATGGAAATGTTCCATCCCTTTGTAACCATCACATATAATGTCAATCCCCGCCATGTGAATAGTGCTAACGTTAATGGTTTGTTGTTACGGCTCAGGCAGAGGCCTAAGGTTCTGGCAAAAGGGTGTATAGAGGGGGGGTTGGCACTTCGGAGCTGGCCTCCCTAACCCCAAAATTTAAAATGTTGAAATAATAAATTTATGCAGCCTCCATTGTATGTTAAGCATCATTGTGTAGGCGGGTTGGTAGCCCGTGAGCTTAGCAGATGTGAGGTCGAGTGGTCGAATCCCCCAGACTCCATATAATTTTACACCAACCTTGTGAGGACACGTGGCAGCCTGCGGGCTTGCCATATGTCATTCAATTACTCTCCCACCTACAAACACATCCAACGGCTCAGATTAACTTCCGTGCCCTCATCATCCAATACCCCTTGATGTGCCATGTGTCACCACCATACTCGCTCTAAATAAAATTGAATATTCTTAGAATATTCCGCTGACTGTACCTACAAGCTAGTGATCCAGTCACCAAAATTTTGATGTTTGGGAAAACGAACAGAACGCGATATCTTCCTCATACGACATCGGTTTTTCAAACCATTCACGGCGCCGAAATCGCAACGACAAGACCTTTCTGATCGCTCAGGTTCAGACCTGTTTCGAGCACTTTTATTTTTTAGCATATGACTTGATCTCCTAATCAAATAGCTAGGCCTTGGTTTATCACAATCCCCTAATCTAATGGACCACTAGGCCTTTGGACAAAACTAGACGATTAAGACTTACTACGAATAGGATGTCGACAACTAACGAGTGGAGGTTTGGCAGACTTAGTGCCAAATCCCACTTGTTGTAACTTTGTCACAGGACAACTAGGAAATGGGCCCCAAAAAATTCTTTATGGAATAATTGCTTGGGAAGGGTCGATCTTATGGTGGAACCTGCCCAGTGGAACCTTTTCACTAGACCACCAAGTCACTGGACCCTGAAAAGAGTATGCTAGCAACCCTTGTGGAGAAGGTTGACACCTCTAGGGCAATAACCAAATTAACAAAAGGAAGGAAGTGGGTTTGGGAAAAACCTTGCAAAATGGAACCCTCTCACTGAGTTTGCAGGAGAGTTAAGTGGATGAATGAGCAAAGGATCCCAATCTGACATGATGTGGCCAAGGGGAGTACACCATTGGGCTCTCAACCTTTGGCACGGGGATCTCATATCATCTTAACGAAAGTTTTCCATGCACTAAGCTTGACTCCTCTATAGCTTGACCAAACACTAAAAATATTTCTTCACCAAGTAAAAACTTTTCATTTATGTACCTTTGTTTGGCTCTTATAGCAATTATTGAAAAAAAGAAAGACAAATAAAATATAATAGGCACACAAATAAATACACATCATGAAAAATTCATAGAAGACAAAATATAGGTTCATCCCATATAAACTAGTGACAAGTTCTTCCATTACTTCCTAATTGTCTGAATAAAAAACTATACATTTAATTATTAATTTAGTTTTTGATAACTACCATACATTGTATATATTGATACCAAAGTCAATAAAATTTTCTTATTCTAGATTTGTGTTTAAGATCAAATTATTAATATCTTTTATAAATCACTAAGAAAGTACTAGTCTAAATAAAGTTTTTTTTGTTTTTCTTATTCTAGATTTGTGTTTAAGATCAAAATATTGATATCTTTTACAAATCACTAAAGAAGTAGTAGTGTAAATAAAGTTTTCTTATTTTTCTTATTCTAGATTTGTGTTTAAGATCAAAATATTAATCTCTTACAAATCAAAGATAAGGCAAACAACACGTAAACAAAATTAATGATCACATCTGCAAAATAATAATTAAATAATAATTAATTTATTTTATAACTATCATTTAATCGATTTTAAGGGTGTATAAATCCAAAAAGTTGTTCAGTCGATTGTGTTTCGATTCAACGAACCTGGCGGGGACGATTTCAGCTCCATAATGATGATTTTCCGTTATCCAAATTTTAAAAAACAAAAATTTAAATGCATTTTATGGTTTAAATTTTTCAGAAATTCTACATTCGAGCGCAGATTCTCAAAAATTAAAAAACTAAGACTTTAAGTGGCAGCAAATCTTTTTATCCGTCACAGAATTTCAATTTCTTCCGCACTCTTTCGCCCAGGAATTTGGCCCCACTCAATCTCAATTATTAAGTTTCGCTTTAGTTAATGCAGGCCCACCAATTTCCATAGTTGCTCTTAATCAGTGAGTTTCCGGGTAAATTCGCTTTAATGAATGCGTAGACTGGTTGCTATCCGTTCTCTGCATTTCTACTGCTATTCATGCTCTTAATTATGATACTTAAGTCAGAGTTATGAGGAATTTTTTCAGTAATAGTCACATTTATATGAATATTGTTTATCTATTTTTAACTAACTAGTGTGTTTTCAGTAATAGTCACATTTATATGAATATTGTTTATCTATTTTTAACTAACTAGTGTGATTTATAATAAGACTAGTGTTGATTTTTAATTTATTTAAATATAAAATAAATTATAAAATATAATGAATTGATTTTAGTAATATAATTAAATTTCTATAAATTAATTTAGTTATATAAATTAAATAGTTATTAAAATTTGATAAATATTAATTAATATTATAAATATTAAAATACTTCATAGTATATTTTAAGATTTAAGATTTTAAAAAATAAAATAAAAAATAAGTAAATTATAAGATTGTTAATCATGTAAATTTATTTCTATTTTATTATGGATATTTTAAACTTATAAATAAATTTTATTACAATACTATGGACTAATAGTGTAATACCATGGTTTATTAATACCATATATTCAATAAACTATAATTCATTTCTTAGTTAAACTATTTTCTATTTTCTTTTTCTTAATTATAAAGCATAGTAAATAATTTCAAACTTATATGCTTTAAAAATATTCTATATAATTTATGTAAAAAAGACTAGATATATTGTATTTTATTTTATTTTTTTGTTTATAATATTATTTTAATAAATTCAAAAACAAAATAAACATATCTATCTTAAAATAAATTTCAACTTTTATCTTAAAAACTACTAAAATTCTCTATCATTTACCCACTTATTATTAAAATTCTCCACCATATACCTATTTATTAATTATTAATAAATTAATTAAAATTGTAAAACTCTATTCCATATTTATAGTTATCAACTTGAAAATAGAAAACCCAGCCTTTTAAATTACAAAATATGATTTACAGGTCGTTATTACGATTCACAACATTTGCCCTTCACTAGACTTATAGGTGTACATATAAAAGTATAAATACATGCAATGGTCAAGGAGATTGATTAATTAATTTGTATAATGTTAAATCTTCACATTTTATTACCATTCAAACTATTCTGTTAAGTCAATAAACAAGTCCATATTAATGATAAGATTGTTCAATCTTTTTCGTGAAGCAGATTCTTGAAATTATTTTTATTTTTTAAATGTCGGTGGAAAGTGGGAGTGCAGATATGAGTCCCGATCAAGAATCCTTCGGTAATCCTTCGTTTGTCATTATCACAGTTCAGCTGTTCAGTAATGGTTCTATTGCAAAGTGTTAAGAAGGTGAGTAAAATGCCTTTGGGAGGTTAGGTACATCTTTCATTAGATTTTTTTTTATTTTTTATCAATTGATAATATAATGATAATTATGGTTTAAAAATAATAATCAAATAAGTTATAATGTAGTTAGTATTATTGATTAAATATTTTTATATATTTTTATTTAGAGTGGATTTTATGATTTTTTAAAGTTAGTTATGTTATAACATTTAAATAAATAGACAATAATTAGATGAAAACTGAGATACATTTCACTATTAACAAAATATATATATTAATGTATTTCATTGGCTTTTGGTTTTCATTTTTCAAGAGGTTTTTTGGACTTCTATCATTGTTGGATTTTTCCTTCTGACAAACCCTAATGGCTTAGGTGTCTAACATTTCCTCCCTTAATTTAAAGGGGTGTATGTGAGTTTAAGAAGAGAGCTAAAATACAAAGGTGGATAGTAGCTAATGGTTGAATGCGCTCTCTAAGATGACGCTTTATCGAAAACCACAAATCAAATGAGGTAGCAAAAGCTAAATTTTTCTACTAGTGGAAGTTTAAAACGGACCACAAACTTTCAAACTAGGTTCAAAGCAGTTCTTGGAACAATTTTGAATTTAGTTTGAAGCTAAATTTTATGTGAAGTGGAAGTGATAGCTGCCGCTAGTTTAAAGATGATCACAACTAATTAAATAGATGGCAACAATTAAGTGTTTTGCAAGAGGTGGCTTAAGGCTAGCCATTAACCAAAACATGCTCATGGAACACAAGCCTCTCTCTGGCTACAAGTCTAACTTTGGCACTACTTGACTCTGGCTCTAGGATCTGGTTTAAGATGTGGTTCAACTTCGCTTGATATGACTTCAAATCTGGTAGTGGACCATCAATTCACCCCTTATCAGATATAAGGTGAGAAGATAAATATGTCTCTACTGCAAGACATGTCAACACTTGAGAATGAACTTTGAGGTATGATTGATATATCTTCTTAACTATTGAATACCATTGCCAAGAAGCAATCCATTGAAGGCAAATAATTGCTCTCACAAGAGTCTTGTTTCTGGAACATCTCTTTAAATGATGAGTATTTTTACCACAATGCTTACAATGATGAAGATCAAAACTTTTGATATTTTAGGTAGCCAAATCGATCACAATGTTGGTATTTGACAATCTGAAGTGGCTGCGAAAGAGGAAAAAGTTGTGGAGGAGGTGAAGATGAATTTTCCTAAAGGAAACTCGTCCTCTAAAGCTGGATTGGTTTGAGTCTAGAATGTGAAAGGACAAATCCTTTTCATATTTGAGATTGCTTTGTTCTTGTTTCTAATAAGTGTTTTCCAAAGTTTGATGATGGGCTTGGAAGTGCAAGCTAAACCTCTACATGTTCATGTGAAACTTTGTTAAAGTGGCCTCATTGATCTGACCAAGGGATGGCTACTGATAAGAGTCTATCTCAAACCCAAATAGAGAATTAATTTGAAAAAGAATGGGTTTAGAATGTTAACTCTTATGTTGTAGTTCATCTCACTGGAGTTGAGAATTGAGATGCAGAAACTCATTCTCATCTTATGCATGTTGTAAACATGTTTGAATATTAGTGAGAGAGGCATTGTTGATCTTTATTGTGTCATCAACAATAAAGAGTATTAGAGTGTTTAGTAACTCTAATAATCCATCAAGTTTCTCCATTTTCGTAAGCTGACATATAAGGGGTGTCGAATTCCCGAAAATACACCCATTTACAATGTAAATTCAACGAGTAAAAGATATATAGTTGTGGGAAAAATATTCAAAATGTTGAAGGAGAAGAAGAAGATAGGAATGCTAAACCTTCCAATAAAATGGTACTAGAGTAGTTCCACACAAATTGGTTCTACTAATCTGTTTGATTTTAAGAAATATTTCTACTCACCACAAGTGCCAAATAAATTGTATTTCAAAATGATAATTGAGGAAATAACATAACCTTTCAAACATATGATGGAGGAACAGACAAAAAAACCATCAATGGCTCTAACTTCTCTCTGTCCCTTAGCCAACAAATTAGGTTACTTGCTGCATAGAATAACCTCTATGCATTCCCAAATTCCTCATCAACAAAATGAAAGAATTCATGAACCTTTACACAAGTTAAATATCTCACTTAAAATCAATCTTTAAGTTGAAATGTTAGCCTTTAGAAAAAAACCTAAGTCACCTAAGGACTTGGTATGGCTCTTGAACCGATATTTAATTTTCCCAAAATATTTGGCAAGGGCTATAATAGTGGAAGCATTCCCAATTTCAATCATTTGCATCCTCCCATGATTACCCAACCTTGTCTTCTTCCATGTGGTTTCAAAAATTGAGGGAGTGAACATTCCAAACTTGAGCGAAACATGTATGTAGTCCATGTCTACTCCATCCTTCAATATGATATATAACACACAAACAATATCCCCTATCGATACTCTGTGAAAAAAATTCGAACAATATATAGTCTCGTATTTTAAAATTAAAAAAAGTATTTCTCAAAATTTTAATGAGTAAATAGGAAAACATAATAGATTCGAGGTAAGGTGATAATATTTGAGACTAATTCAAGCATTACAATGAGGTAGTGGACAATGAGATCAAAACACTAGAAATACTTGTGGTTTTGATTATTAACCACTTTGTTTCCACTTGTGGATCCTTGATTTCCTTATGACCTAAAAAGAGAAATTTTCCTATTCTAGGCTAAAATAACACCACACTATTTTAAGATAATATGTGTAAGTATTTATCCTAAAGCAACAAACATCATATGATCAGTCAAAGTGAAATATGATATGGTTTTCTCAGATTGTTGTTGTAAGGAGTAATAAAAGGATGTGTGAGAAAATACATGTGAAGAATAAGAAATAGATGGATCTTCTGATGGAACACCCATACAACTTCCATAGGGCCCATCAATTGAGTTTACCAAGAGCTCGAGTGCTACATGATGTGATCATCTAGTTTTCAACTCTCCAATTTAGTCTCAGTTAACCATGGTGCATTGTTTAGTTGAATTAAGATCAGAGACACCCTTTACTACATAGGGTTATATATGGGATACACAAATAACACTTTGAGTTTCACTCAAAATTAAGAAGTAATATTTCCTTAGATGAAATGTCAACTGTAATGGCCAATCACCAAACTAGTCAAGCCTAGGCCACCCACTATTTGTTGGGTGTGTGTTATATTCTTTTTGCAACTAGTCGCATGTGTAGGAGGGTCATAGGGGGGCGATAGCCCCCCCTGTTCATTGTGTTGGGTGCAACATGGGGGTTACAAGGGGGGTGCCCCAGATTTTTGTTTGGAACTTATAATAGCTAGGAGGACCTACCTATGGTTTTGCGCATGATTGTTTTCTTTCAACCATAGTATTTTGTAGATCCGGTCAAGGGATCTACAGTTATGTTACAATCTAGGGTTAATGGATTGGGGTTTATGAATGCTTCGACATGTATATATATGTATTGTAAAATTGAAAGGAATATAATGAAAAATCAATCTAGTAGTACCGGTTTTGGGATCCATGGGAAAATATCCATGTATATTTATTTTATGTTCTCACCATTGTTTATTTTTCTGTTTTAAGAATTCATTTGTAGGTAATTTTTGTACAGGGTTAAAACCAATATTTTGTATCATAGCCAGGTTTAGCTTCAAGGGGATGCCTTTAATGCTGAGGGGTTCTACTCAGGCCTGTGGTAGACCTGGTTCAGTGGGAGATCTCCGGGATCAATTCTTTCGGTGAAAAAAGTTGATGAGTAGTGGAAATATAGAGATCAAGAAATTTAATGGTCAGATTTTTGAGTTGTGGAAGATTAACATGGGGGATCTGCTGGTGGATAAAGGTCAGTGGATTGCAATAGATCCTAGTACTAAACCAACGACAATGTCAGTAGAGGACCAAGTGAAGTTGGATCAAAAGTAAAAGAGCACAACACAGTTGTGCATATCAGATTCAATATTGTGTAATGTATCAAGAGAAGCTACGATGAAGGCTTTGTGGGAAAATTTAGGGAATTTTTACCAATCTAAGTCTTTGGTGAACGAAATTTTCCTATGGAAAAAGTTGTATAACCTAAAGATGGAGGACGAAGAATCGGTGTCAAAGAATCTGAACTACTTTAATATTGTGGTAAGCCAGTTGTTATATCTTCATATTAAATTTCAAATGAAGATAAGTGCATCACTTTGTTGTGTTCTCTATCAGATTCGTGGGATAGTATGGTTGTTGCAATAGGTAGCAATACAACTACTTTGAAGTTTGATGAAATAATCTCATCCTTGATGTCAGAGGAAATGAGACAGAAAAATATGGAGAGCCATAATGGAGATGCCTTTTCCATACAAGGATGATCCCAAAATAGAAATAAAAATAAATCCACGAGTGGGAGATCTAAATCTAGAGGGATATCTAAATCTCTAGGAAAACCTGTAAAGGTGTACTGGAAATGCGAGAAGGAAGGGCGCTACAAAAAGGACTATAGATATAAAGCTTCTGAGAAAGGAAATGGATCTATTGATTCTCCTTTTGCAGTGGCGAAAACCACCTTTGATGAAGGTGGGGATGTGCGCTTGGCTTCTTCTTCAAGTACACATGTAGATCATGAGGCATGGTTGATTGGCTCAGGTGCATCCTTTCACTTCACTCCCCATAGGGAGTGATTCTGCAAGTATGAGAAATATGATGGTGGTAATGTCTTCTTAGGGGATGAAAGGAAGGCCAAAATTTTTGAACGCGGAAAATTCAAGTTGAAGTTGTCAGGTGGAAGGACTAGAACACTTCCTGGTGTTCTGCATTTTCCTACATTGGCCAAAAATCTAATTTTTGTAAGAAATATGGATGATGCGGGTGTAAAAATAGTGTTCAAGAATGATACCTGCAAGATGGTTTAAGGAGCACTAGTATTGATGCGGGGAGTTCGTATTGGAACTATGTACAAACTTCTGGGTAGCATTTTTATTGATGGGTGAAATAGTTCTTTGGTCCATGATAGTGGAGCTGAAAACCTTGTGGTCTCTGGAGAAAATACCATTCTATGGCATCAAAATCTTGGAAATATTGGAGAGAAGGTCCTTCGAATACTACATGGTAATGGTATGGTAGAAGGTATGTCTAATTTCTCTCTAGATTTCGACTTCTGTGAAAATTATGTATATGGGAAGAATAATCAGGTGCATTTCCCCTCTGGTGCTAGTAGGGATAACTGAATATTAGAGCTTGTGCATAGCGATGTGTTTGGACCTGTGTCAGTTCCATCACCAGGTAAGTATTTGTACCACGTATCATTTATATATGGTTTCTCAAGGAATACACGGATATATTTCCCCATGAAATTTTTTTAAGTATTTGACAGGTTTAATTAATTTAAGGCTTTGGTGGAAAACCAGAAAGAGAAGAAGATGAAGGTGTTGAGGATAGATAATGGTGGATAGTTCTACAAGGATGAATTTTAAGAGTTATGTAAGAAGTGTGGTATAGAACGAAAGAACACTAATCTATACATACCTCAAAAAAATGGAGTTGCAAAAAGAATGAATATGACGTTGATGGAAAATTCAAAACTCATGCTCAATGGTGGTGGGTTAGGAAAAGAATTTTGGGTAGAGGTGGAGACTGCATGTTACCTGGTTAACATATCACCTTCATCAGTGTTGGAGGATAAGACTCCACATGAGGTATGGACTGGCAAGAAGCCCTCTCTTTCACATCAGAGGGTATTTGGTTGTGATGCCAATGTACGTGTTCCAAAGGAGAAAAGAACCAAGTTGGATAGTAAATTTGAAAGGTGCATCTTTATTGGGTACAATGATGGTTTAAAAGGTTATAAGAATTGGAACCAAGAAACAAGGAAGGTTGTGTAGAACTAAGATGTGGTGTTTAGAGAGGTGAAATATGTTATTAAACATGGAGTCCTACCAAAGTAAACTAAGAATATAGAGTTTGACCTAAAGGAGGAAGAATCAGACTATACAACAGAACAGGAATCAACAGATAAAGAGTCACAAACTCTAACTGTGAGAATACCAATTCGAGAAATAAGGCCACCAAAAAGATATAGTCCATATACTTCATGTTAAAAAAATTATTTATCTATTATTGATGATGATCCATGGACTATGAGGGAGGCAGTAGACTCAGAGGATGGAAAGCTCTGGACAGAGACCATGGTTGATGAAATGGCATCTTTGGACAAAAATGAGGCTTGGGATATCGTGGGGTTGTCGGCTGGAAGGAAACCCATTGGAAGATAATGGGTGTTTAATAATAATATGCATGCAAAATGGAAGGTGGAGAAATACAAAGCCTGGTTTGTAGCAAAAGGTTATTCCCAGGTGTCAAGAATTGATTTTGGTGATATTTTTTCTCATGTTGCCAAGCTAACTTCTATTAGATTAATTTTATATGTTGCTGATGCTTTTGATTTTGAGGTAGAGCATATGGATGTGAAGACAACATTTCTTCACGGGGATCTAGAAGAAGAGATCTACATGAAGCAACCTGAATGATTTACAGTGAAGGGTAATAAAAAACTAGTATGCAGGCTAAAAAACATCGCTGTATGGATCGAAAAAGTCACCAAGGATATGGCATAAAAAAATTGATACATATATAAAAGGACAAGGCTTCATTAGAAGCAAATTGGATCACTGTGTGCGAAGGGGTAAAATTATTGGGTGGTAGTTGATGTATATCCATCTCAGGGCTTCCCTGTGCCTAAGGAAGGCAGTCAGATTAGCTATATAGTTACAAATACATTGCACACATATTTATACTAATGCATAATCGACAAAGTGAGATGTTAAAGGATTACCTCTTTGTAAATAGCAGATCCTTTGGAGAATGCTAAGCAGCATGTCTAAAGTCCTTCCTCACAGGCTCCAAGTCTAGATCCTGCAAATGAACAAAGCACACTCATAATCTTCACAATGGTATCACTTACTAGCAATTAAACAAGTATATAATCAACATTAAACTATGAAAATTTGAGCCATTTATATCATGCTTCATATAAAAATAAACAATAAATGTGACACTGAAACATCAAATGGAAAAAAGAGATACAATTCTATTAATATATAAGGAGGAAGATTACAACCGTTGGTTGAACCAAGCCTTCCTCAGTCTTTCGACTCCTCTACCTCTCTCCTTTATCTCTGAGTGTAAAGATACTTGGGCTAATATTTCTCAATGAACCTTTCTAATACTTAAGCGTCACACTTAACAATGAAGTTCTGCTCTACACACGATCAAACCTTCCACCCTTGACCAAGATCCCAAGCCTCCAATTTATAGGAATTGGGTAGGATAGACCTTGCCAATCCTTTCAATCAGTTTGAATGGGGAAAATCTTGATCTTTCCTTTCCTTTCCTTGCTTTTTCCCTCTATAGGTGTTCAGTTGCGTTAGGCAACATCCAATAAGAGGTTTTACTGCAGGTTGCTGCTTTTGAAATGAGTCATTTTGAGACAAAGCAGGAAATTACAGTAAGTTTCCACGGGATTTTTCCCTTTCTTCATGAAAACACAGGTAACACTGCCCCTTAGGCAAGAAAGAGCGTTAACCTGATGAAATGATGTAAGCCTCAACCCAAGGTCTTGGTCGCCGCTTAACTAAAATGCATATTTCCACACATGTGAATGAAGGAGTAGTAGTCGAACATGCAGGAAATCATCTGATTACCATTCAATGATGAAAATTGTTAATAGATGCGAAGGTGGCCGCCGATAAGGATGATGGTCCCCAAGATGCATAGTACAATATAGCGAGTGTTAATAAAATGTGTTGATGTCGAACACTCATAGAATCATTTGACTGGGAGCCAATAATGAGAACCCCCAATCAAACGTAAGCTAACCTGCCACTGAGGTTTGCAAGTACTCAGGTATTGATGTGTTTCTGGATCAAATTCCTAGATAAGATGTTGAAGTTGATAGGAAGAGATCTGTCAAAAGGTAGGCACTGAGGAATTCTACATCAGTCGACACAAAGCGGGAAAAGATGATTTTTTTTGGAAGATAGTCAAGAGAAAATGAGAGTAATTGATGACAAAAAATGATTTCTGGCATATGATGGCTTGGCTGATACAGGACGCAGTAGATAGTGAGATCATCTTGAACAATAGAAGGCACAATAATAGGGTACTAGGAAGCTTAGGCTTATGAACTCCAAAGAGTGTCAGGATTCACCATTGTAGGGGCAACGATATACAAAGGCTAAAATCATAGAATGGTATGGTTCAGCTAATTGTGAGTGAATTTTTTGGGAAGTACCATCTTCAAGATTTTTTTGCTGCCAAATCAACTTTCAAAGCATAATAGAATAAGTATCCACTTTTTCCAAATTTTTCCCCATCTGATTAAGTTTAACGAGTCCAGAGGGGTAAACTCGGTGATCTTTTCATATTTAGGGAATCTGAAAAACATCGAAAAAGACAACTCCAGGGGGGTACCTTTGTCATGTTTTATAACCGGACGCGACAAAGGGCGAATAGTAACCTCGACACAGTTCCTTTTCCATAAGTTAGTCCATTGAATCTGGATAAAGTGATAAACCTATGTTCAATGTACATATGCCTCATTTTGTTATGAGTATGAGGAGACAGAGTAAACTCAATATTCTTCGTGAATTTTTAACGAGTCAGATGAAGAAAAACTCGATCCTCTCAGTGAAATTTTAACAAGTCCAACGGAGAAAATCTCGGTTACTTTTTTGGTTTTTTAACGAGCTAGAAAAATATGGAAAAGAATGGTTCATAGTTCTTCATTGTGGTATTTTAACGAGCCCGATAATGAAACTCGAGGTTTTTTCATTTTTACTTCTAGAAAAATTCCCTAAAAAGAAGGCTTGTTGCTTCCTCATGTAAGTTTAATAAGCCCGAAGAAGAGAACGCGAGGTTTTTCGGCTTAACGAGCCAGAAAAATACCATATAAATAATGCTCGAATTTTTTTGATATCTTTCTTGTCAATAGAAGGATCTATGCTGGGGATTTTCTTGTAAGACCAAGTGAAATCATTGTAGAACTCCTTAAAAAGGGATGTGAAGCGTGCAATTTCCTCAGGATTGCAATCGACTCCAATCTATATATTTTCCACGATACCTACTTTGACCAAGATATCTATGAGCATAGTCTTGGAAATATTGCCCATGTTCCCTTCCGCATCGATAGTTTGAATAGTCATCTAAGTGGAGGGAACGATCTCAGGTGGGTCGAAAGACAGGATTTAGATAGCAGCCGCATCCAAATCAGACATCGAAGCGCGATGATGAAAATCTCCTCAAGGTTGTTCCTCTAGAGACATGATCTCTCGGATAGCTTCTTCCGTAGGTAGGACTTCATCAAGGAGATCCTTAGAAGGAATTGTGGAGGACGAGAGGGTGGTACTATTGGTCGAAACCAGAGTAGTGGAGGGTTCAAATGTTAATTGGATGGCTTGATAAGCCAACTCAGCGAGTGATAATGGCATCTGATCTCCATAGGAATCAATTTCTAAAGGCGCTGGTAGGATCCAGGGATTGATAGAGCCATCCGAGATGGTGGATATCATTGAAATCATGTGTGGAACCTCTGGCGGCAGGAGAGGAAAAAAACCCATCAGGGAAGATGCCTTTAGAATACCGGTACTGAAACTAACGTAAGAGTTAGGAATTCCTCCTACTAAGGGTACGGTGCTGCTAGGTAATGTGGAATAATCAGGGGTGAAAAAGGATAGTTGGTCCACTGTAACTATCTTCCCATCCAATGGAAAAAGGATGAGTCGGAAAACCAAAGAGACAATGGAAGTCATCACGTAAGACCAACTACGAACCAACAAATGATTATAGTCGAGATGACTATATACAACTTCTATGTCCACAATTATCATTTTCCCACTAAGTGTAATGGGGTAGCTAGCAAGGTAGGCTTTCGGGAGGAAGGTGTGGCAATCAAAATATTTGAGGGAATTCGACGGCGGAGACAAATTGGGAGAACCCAAAGCGAGCTAGCACGTAGTTAACATTACATAGGTCGAACAAGCTTCGTCTATGCTAGTGCGATGGATTTGTCTCATTTCGACACAACTTGAACCTGTAAATAAAGCTAGTGTGAAAGGCGAGGTTTTCATTTTTCCATGTCGAAGATGGCAAGCATAGAATCCAGGGGTCAATTCCACCAATGGCCGAAAGCAGATCTTTCCTTTGCGCTCGACAGGTTTTCAACACTTCGAGTGGAGACATAGCTAACAGTGCTTGCGCCAAGTCTTCTATAATGTTGTGTTTTTTGGCAACACGTGCAGAGGTGTTACGAGTCGTGTGTCAAAGGGTCCCTTTGGGGGGACGAATGACAGGGTCAACTATAGACCTTTCGATATGCAAATTGTTAGGCGGCGGTGGATTCGAACTTGAACAAGGTTCTTCAGCCTCAATGACTAGATTTTCATATATTTTAGCTCGGGTTTGGATTTCAACAGTCTCCATGCCATAAATGGCGGATGATCCTTGACTGGAAGGATGAGTACCACCATTGCCCCTTTGGGGGGTTTGTGGCGAGTTTGCAACCATGTGTTGTTGTTGCTACTATGGATTAGGGAAGGGATTGTGAAGGACTTCAAGTGTCCTTCTAGAGTCCTTTTGCATAATAAAATATATGCATTCCTGAAACCGAGGACATTTATATGTAAAGTGGTCCTCCACACAAATTTTTCAAGGGAATCTCATTGATTTTTCCTTTCCTTTGTCATTTTTAGCAGTGTTTCTCTAATTGGGATTATTCTAAGTATGGGGCTACTCTTCAGAAGGAGCGATATTTTTACTATTATTCTTGTTCTTACCACTAGGTTTTTGTGTAGATTGCACAGAGTGTACCTCAGCAATGGGAAGATTAGCCGATTGGGTAGGGGTAGTGGCAGCCGAAGATGGCTGGGAAGATTTCCCGCTAAGCTGCTTTACAAGACCAAAAGTTGCACCAACAAGTCCGTCAGCGTGCACTCTGGGTAACTAAGTAGCAGGAGGATTCAGGTTGTCGGGGGCATGGGGGAGTAACTCATACAGCGTACGAGATTGTGAATATATGAGATCTAGATGTTGTGCATGACGGATGGATTGGTCTTCCGTGACCACACCAGACAAGAGAACGTCTTTAGCAAGGGGTGGTAAGAGTGACTTACAAAACCAGTTCGATAACAGATGATCTGGGATTGGCGCTTTGACTAACCTCCGCCTACGTCTCAATTCATGAATGTGATTGAAGATATGGGTGGCATTGTCTTGGCGTAGTGAGGTTAATAGTTCAATTCAAGTTTCGTATCGGATAGGTAGTTGGAATTTCTTGAGAAATTCCATTTCTAAGGCACCAAAAGTATTGACTACAACATGTGGTGACTCAATGTACCATTTGGCAGTGTTGCCTGTGAGAGTTCGGGGGAAAAGTCGGAGCCGAATACTGTCATCCACCATGGAGTTAGAAACAGACCATAGATAAAAGGTGGTGATGTGCATAGCCGGATCCTCCCCTTGTTTCTCTTCGAACTTAGGGATGTAAGACAAAATCTTGTGCGCTAATACAGGCTAGAGCGGGTTGTGTTTGATAGGATCATTGGTCAAGTTGTAGAGGTCGGGGATGTCTAATGCTGCCAAAAATGGCAATTGTGTGGTTTCCCCTGAGTCTAGCCATGGAGGTGTTGGCTGACCATTCATACCGTAGGGTCCGCCCATCAATGTGTTACCAATGGGATAAGTAGGACTTTGTTGATAAAATTTTCCAGTGAGTGGAGGTGTAGGGATGTATGGTTGTTGTTTGCAGGGGATGTTGTATTGGGGGAAATTGCTGGTTTCCCCAAGTGTAATAGTTTCCCCCTTTCCCCAATTGGTTTTGGGGAAGGGCCGTCCATATGGAAACGATAGATTTAGTTTATGGCATACTTATATTTTCATATTTGACCATCGGCATAAACCCTGAACCTAAAGTTTGACCACTTAAAGGAATGGACTTAACAATTGAGGGTCCTGCTTGTCCTATTGAATGTAGGGGTACCAAAGTGACCCCTGGCATATATGTATTGGTGACACTGCCCCCTGGTATAGTAGCCAAGGGGTTTGAACTCAGTAATGGGTTCCAACCGAAAGGGTTGCTAAAAGGAACCAAAGTAGCACAACTAGCGGGAGAAGAAACCGTGGGTCTAGGTGCAGCCACTGTAGGAGAAGATCTCGAAGGGTTCAGAGGTCTTCTTGTAGTTGTGATGACTGGATTAATAGGACCAGGTATAGGCTGGCTATTGGGGATTCCAATCAGTTTCTTAGAACTAACAAGTGTTGTGGAAGATGGTGGTGGAACCGAGTTGGCCACCAACGACACCGACCCTATGGTCGTCGGTTGTGAAATGGATGTAGGTGTAGCTAAAGACATGACTGGCATTGGTGTTACCTAAACTAAAAATGGCCCTAGCAGGTCAGTGAGAGGAGGATGGTAAGGAGGTACGACTCCTTCAGTGAAAGGATCCTTAGGAAACTCCATGTGATAGGGAGCTATATGAAAGTTAGGGGTTGTCACTGGAGACTACTCTTCCAGAGAAGGCACTGGGTCACTGAGACTCGACTCCTCCCCTAGTGTGAATGGAGGGACACCTTGCTGCCATATAGAAAGATGACGAGGGTCAAAGGACACCATGATGACCTGTTAATTTTATCAAATTTTATTGTGATGTATTATGAAGTCTCAGTGATAGTAACCACACACCTAAAAAAGAAAAAAAAACTTCTAAAATCAATCAATCAAGCAGCCAGAAGGGGTAAGACCCTTCCTGAGTACTACCGTTTGTTGGAGATGAAACTTAGTATCACAATAGCATACAAAGAGATTTGGTCAAATGTATAGTTAAAGTTACTTTAGAGCTTTTCCTAAACCTAAGACGATGGGTGTAAGCACTCTCGTCGAGATGAGTACCCTCCCAAAGACCGAAGATAGCGTAGGTCCGTCTGTGTTAGGTACCAAGGTAGCCTACCCCAGTCACCTTGTGTAAGTCCCTAAGAGTATGGAAACTAAAGATAACTCAATCATAGACACTATCAGGGGGTTCACGGTTATAGATAGAACGTTATATGGGCAGAACACCTAGATCCCAGATCTAGTTTTGACATCCCCGAGGGGAACCCCAATAAATAGAATTCCCACTATTATGCACTCAAAGGTGGGTTACCTTCTCATGCACACTCATTTTGTCTTGCGCTTAACTCCGGTAGTAGTGGAGTGGTCCCGATAGTATGAGTGCAGCAAGATTTTTCCCTCTTTAATGACTTTAGTTTCAATTTTTGTGATCTCGGGAAGTTTTCTCACTTCTCCTATCCCAAGATCCTAGCCTGAACTACTGTTGTTGTGAGCTCAGAAAAAGAGTTATGTGATTGATTTTATTAGAGCTTGATTTTTTAGTGTACTTGTTTATTAGTCTTCGGAGGGGGAGTAGACGTATGAAATGTTATGAGACTCTAACTCAACACCATATAGAAAATTCTCTTAGTATTCAATTTATTGAAGATTTTATTCTACAGGGAGATATGTTTCAAACATCTGTGCAGCAAAAAACATGCAAATAACGTAGTTTAGCTTAAAAATATTCAAACATCTATCTATCCTCACTAATAGATTTTTTAACCAAAAAATTCAGAATGAATTCAGCTATGTTCAGAAAAACTAACTAAAAAAAAATATCCTCTTCAAAAAGTAAATGCGACTAACACTAAGTTTTTAAACAAGAAAACTAAAAATGCTAGCAGGAAACCAAGCACAAGGATCCAAAAAAAAACATAAGCTAATCTGGCAGTCAACAACTCCACGGCCAATGGAAACATAGCAAGGGTGTAAAAAACAAATTTTTACTGGGTAACACTAGCTAGGAGAGGCTACAGAGTGTTAATGACAGGACTAACACACTATATTTGAGCATCAACAACACTATAACGCACTGGAACATATCCTAGGGGTGCGTTACTCAAGGTAAAGTTGTAAAAATGGCTAGGCAGGGTCTGTTCTGGACACTGTGAGCTACTGAGATGGTTACAGAGCATATAAAATTATCATAAGGGGATGTGAGCAGAGTGGGAAATAACAGAGGGAAAGAGTCAAAGGCTCAGAAACAAACAATCCAGGAACTTAGGATTAACTCCCCATTATGGTCACCAATTCTGCTAAGGGGTAAAATGCTTGGGTAGTAGTTTATTTATATCCCTCTTAGGGCTTCCCGGTGCCCAAGGAAGACGGATAGGTTAGCTGTATAGCTACAAAGACATTGCACACATGTTTATACTAATGCATAATCGATGAAGTGAGATATTGAAGGATTACCTATTTCTAAACAACAGATCCTTTGGAGAGAGCTAAGTGGCATGACTGAAGTCCTTCCTCACCGTCTCCAAGTCTAGATCCTGTAAACGAACAAAGCACATGCGTAATCTTCATAGTGGTATCACTTAATAGAAATTAAAGAAGTATATAATAAAAAATAAACTATGAAAATCTGAGCCATTTATATCATGCTTCATAGAAAAATAAACAATAAATGTAACACTGAAACATCAAATGGACAAAATAGATACAGTTCTATTAATATATAAGGAGAAAGATTACAACTGTTGGTTGAACCAAGCCTTCCTCAGTCTTCCAACTCCTCTCTCTCTCCACTATCTCCGAGTGTAATGATACTTGGGCTAAGAGTTCTCAATGAAATTAATTGGTGACCATGTTATTTGTTTGGTATTGTATGTGGATGATATGTTGTTGATTGGAATTGAAAAATAAATTATCCATGATTTGAAGACCCAATTGTCATCCAAATTCAACAGAAGTATCTTGTTGCTACAAACTATATTATGGGCATGGAAATTAAATTATATTAGGTAAAGAGGAAGCTCTGGTTAAACCAGAGGAAGTATGTTGAGACAATACTGCAGAGGTTTAATATGTAGGATAGTAAACCAGTGAAGGTTCCTATTCCTGTAGGTGTTAATTTATATGCTTAACAATGTCCCAAGACACAAGAAGAGGAACAGGACATGCCCCATGTTCCATAAGGAAGTGAAGTCAGTAGCCTGATGTATGCAAAATCCTGTACTAGACCATACATTACACATGCAGTGGGAGTATTGAGAAGGTTTATGTTAAGATTAGGGAAGGGGAATCGGACAACATTGAAGCGTGTTTTTAGGTATTTGAGTGGCACTAGTGATTATCGTCTGTACTACCAAGGAAGACCAAGATTAGATATAGTTTTGGACATATGTGGCTTTTTTTATGCAGGCTGGGATGGAGATTTAGATCAAAGAAGATCTACAATTGGGTATGTGATTAACCTATTTGGAGGAGCAATCATTTGTATGAGCAAAAGACATTTTGTAGTGGCTCTTTCAACTGCATAGGTTGAATACATGGTAGCCACTCATGCAAGCAAGGAAGAAATTTGATTGCATATATTGTGTTCAAGTATGGGGTTGGTACAACAAGCTATAAGGATAGATTGTGATAGCCAAAATTCAATTTTACTGGCTAAGAACCCTGCTTATCATTTAAAGACAAAGCACATTGATGTTCAATAAAACTTTGTGATGGATATGGTTGAGGAAAAAATGGTGTTGTTGGTAAAGGTGGGAATTTTGAAGATTGTTGTGGATGCATTAACAAAGTTTGTGAGAATTGAGAAGTTTTCTTAGTGTAGAGAAACAATGGGCATTGCAGAGTTGGACCAATGACTAAAATCTCTTGTGACCTCATGTGTGGAAAAGAAAAAAACAAGTGGGAGAATGTTGGGTATATGATATATTCTTTGCACGACTAGTCGCACGCGTGGGGGGTCAAAGAGGGGCAACAACTCACCTATTCATTATGCTGGGCACAACAGAGGGCGACAAGCCACATATGTCGGGGATTTTGTAGGGGGGAAGTAGCACCCCTACACGGGGTTTGGGGCAGCGCCTCAGGAATTTTGTTTTGGACCCTATAATAGGTGGGCAGACCTAACTATGTCTTTGTGCATAGGTTTTTCACATGGTTTTGGGAATGATGGTTCTTTTCCCATGGTATTTTTTAGATATGGTCTAAGGAAATACGGTTATGTTCTAATCCAAGGTTAATGGATTGGGGTTTATGAATGCTTCAGCATGTATATATATGTATTGTAACATTGAAAGGAATATAATGAAAAATCAATATGGTGGTCCTGGTTTTGGGATCCAGGGGAAAATATTTTGTATATTTGTTTTATCTTCTCGCCATTGTTTATTTTTTTATTTTAATTATTTGTTTGCAAGTAACTTACGTATAGGGTTAAAACATACATTGTTGATACTTCTCTCTATGGAATAAATTGTAACTATAACTGAACCACTTTCATACTCAATCATCAATTCACGTGGAACCTTGCTAATGTGGTTATCTGCAATGAAAAGGTTTGTGGAAATAACCTTGACAAGGGTTTGAGAGACTTAATCAAATACAAAAATAGTGACATAGAATGAACGAAAGGTCAGTGTCATGCTAAATTGTGCTATCAAAATTAGTCACTTGTTACAAAAATTGTGCTAGCCAGGTACGGGACAAACCATCTCAGTGACAAGTATGGATGGAGGCATTACATTAAAGTATTTCAATAATAGTAAATGAAATTGTTACTTTGTTGATGTAATGGGTGGAATAGGTCGAGCATTACAATGAGACAATGGTGAATGTACAAAATGTGGGACTGACAGAAGTTCTTCAGCTCAAAGGAGAAAAAATAGACAACAAATATGTGAAACACTTAGGTTTATATGAGAGAGGGATGAGAACCATAATAACTACATGCTAAATATGAAGTAGATGGCATAAAGGAGTCATGCTGACCTCTAACCATGTTAAACACACTCATGAAAATAGGAAACACTTAGATGAAACATGAGATGTATTTCATTAATAAAATAGACATATTAATACATTTCAGTGGCCCTTGGTTTTGATCTTCCAAGAGGTCTCTTAGACTTCTATGATTCTTTGAATTCCTCCAAACCAACCCTAAAAAATTAGGTGTTTAACAAGTTAGGTATCATTGATGAGCTTTTAATATATGTAATTTAAAATTTTTAATTAATAATCACTCTGTAGGTTCTAACTAGCTAAATTTCCTTCATCCATTTAATAGTTCATGATTTTTTTTTGCCTTATAAAATGAAAATTTTCAGTTCATATAAATTGATGTTTAGTCAAAATGTTAACATTAAATGGAGGATAGGCTAAAAGTTTACTCATCATAATATTTTCATGTGATAGGTAATGTTAAAGTGAAATTTCAAGCTCAAATTAAAGCCACATGAAAACCACATATCTAGAACTGCCCTTTGCACTATGGTCTGGTCAGAATTTTAGTCTCTTTATACCTATCATTTTTCATTTTTTTGTATGGTCAAATTAGTCGTATTGACTGAGATTCTATAGGGTATTGGTAGTGCTATAATTTTATCCAAGTGAGACCATTTTGGGTATATTGATATTTTTGTCTTCCACTCCTATGGAATTATTAGTATTATATAATTTTGGTAGTGATTATTGGTCTAGTTTTTTTGTGACTCTGGATTAGTTTCCCTCTATCATAGATGCTTATTTTTGAATTGGATTCACCCCTATATTATCTTGGTGAATTTTTATCTTTTATTTGGATGGTATTGATTAGGTGGGCCTTCAATTCGACATTTATTCTTCATTATTGTATTAGATGTTATTCTTTTACCCTAATTGGGAGGTGTGGTATTGGAATTTATTTCTTGGGATTTAGATTCACTGGTCAATGTAATTATTTGAAATGCTATGCTTTGTGGAATATTCTTTGGATATATATTGAAAAAGTGATAAATAGTGTCCATTCATCAAACTTGAGGGGCTTATTATTGGACCTTCAATGTTTAAGCTGAATTGGAATTTTCATTGTCTCTGTGATGGTTTCTCACACTATTTTTTGGTTTTGGTGACCTATTTGGATTTTGTGAGTTAATAATATTCATGGTGATCTTGGATTTGTCTAATATTTGATTGTTTATTTATCTTGCATGTACTTTCTCACCCTCTTCCACATGTTTCATAGGTGATATAGATTACTATTTTATTGTGAAAGGATGGGGATAGTTACCTTCGAGGTCATGAGGAAAATTGTTAGTGTTATGCATGAGCTCCCTTCTCCTGAGGATGTAGTGCTTTTCAGTGAACCCAAGGATGTTGAGCGTCGATATTCACGACCTTTTCCAAGTGTTATTTTGATTGAGTTTCATTCATGCACCGATAAGTTTCATTATGGTTCCTCTAGTCTCATTTTTGGATGATTTTCATTATGCTTAGGTGCACCATACTATGCTTCCACTATCTCATGGTAAAAAAAATAAACCAGTTAAGGTTGCAGGTCATCTGTAGAAATTGGAATTTGGATTTGACATCTTTTCAAATCGGGTTGTGGATATTCAATAGAGGCCTTTGGTTGAGTGGTGGGTTCATGTAATATTGAACCATTTTGATATGAATAATTGGGTGTCGATTATCAATTATAGGTTGAGGATAAGTTTAATTTACAATGGTAGGTTTTACTTTCATTTTTTCATGTTGACGATGTCCATAAAATTATGTATTTTTCTAGGTCAATGGTCATAGTTTCCTATCACTTCATCCTTGGCACGTTAGCTTCAACCCATTTTGGGAGGTGCCATTAAAGAAGATGATATTGGATAAGCCACCCAGCCTTCCTCTATTTTCTTGGTCATGCTTGGCCCTAGTGGAAATAGGGAATTATATTGGTTTATTTTATTATCTGGAGGAGAGGCTTGTGGGTTACATGCATAAAAGGATTACTTGTATCCATGTGGAAGTGAATTTTTCTGGAGGGCTACCTGTTGAGGCAGAATTAATTTGGGGTAAATTTTGTGCTTGATATCATATTGAATATTGGGGTATACCCTTCAGGTGCTTTTTTTTCATGCAATTGGGCTCTTTCTGGCTAATTATCCTTGTTGTCTTGTCTTTTCCCTTTTTCTAATCAAAATTTGGAAATTTTTTGATCGGTGGACAAGGGTGGGACTTTGAGCTTTGATCAATTATCACTTGACAAGAATGGGATATTTATTCCTACATATCTAGGTATTATGTTATTCTTTTTTATAGTCATATTATTCCTATTGTTAATGATATGGACTCAATTATGGCTTCAATGGACAATTATTATTATATTATATCAAATTGGAATTCCCTTCCTTTGTTTGTTTACAATTTTGTTTCTATCAATGTGGGTCCACTTTCTGATGTCATACATGTCATCCTCTAGCGGGGAGGAACATTTTTCCTATATCTTCTTTGAAAAAATTTCTTTCCATGTTGGACACCAAGAGGCTTCTTCTATTTTTTCTTCTTTTCCCCTTTTTTGATATTGTCCTCCTGATCTGATTGATTTTGGTCAATGGGGAGTACATGAATATCATCATTGGGATGGATTTGTTTCTTCTCCATTTCCTTTATCCCTTATCATAAAATTTGGCTCATGTATTGGGCCTCTGTTGTGTACTAATTATGGGGGGAGTGGCTTTGAAATTTTGTGACTTAATCCAACTATTAACTTGGAGCCTATGTATATTCACTCAACCACTTTTATTGGGGTTTCTATGATTATTAGTCCTTGTTTATGTTAGAATGTTACTATTCATAAGAATCATTGGGCCATGATGAAGTTGGTTTGGTCTAATGAGATTGTTACATCTAGGTATATTGATCATTTTTGGAGTGATATGATCCCTCACTCACTACTCGAAGGTCGTATTCTCCTATCTAGACTCTTAGAGATTAAAGGCCCATAGATTATTGTCCATTATAAATATTATGTCTCTTACTATCAGGGGATTATAAATTACTTAATTATGACTCAACTTCCCTCCATAATATTACTACAGGAGACCATGATGGTTGGTTATAAGGTTTTTTCATTGTTGTTGAAGATTTGTCTTGGTTGGAAGGTTTGTACATTAGATTTCAATGGTATATTTGGTGGCTTAGAAGCTATTTGGAATCCACATATGTTTTGTTTTTTTTCCTATAAATAATTTGCAGGTATTTTATTATAGAGATTTATTATAGGTTCTAAGTCCAATTTCATATTTTAAATATATATATGCTCCCTATGTGTCGAGACAAATATTTTGGGACCATATGGAATGATGGGTAATTTTGAAGATTGGTTCTTTGATATTGGTTGGTGATTTGAATCTTACCGTGGCAATGAATGAGAATTCAGATACAAGGTGTAAATTGGACTTGTTCGCGGATTATTTCAAGGACCTATTTTGTTTAACCATTTCATGGATATATTTCCAGAGCCCATTTTACCGACCGAGAGGAATGGTAGGACTGGGTTTGTTGGCATAGAAAAGTTCTTGGAATGATTTTTGATCCATGAGAACTTTATCAACTTGGTTTATTTCATTCTTGGGTTGTTCCTGTGGGATTCTCAGATCATGATTTAATTATTCTTCGTTGGCGTGGGGATGGTGAATGGTTTGGAATCCCATTTAAGTTTAACCAATCTTGGCCTAAAACTAGGGAATTTGAGGCTTTGGTGTCAACCAATTTGGAGATTAGCATTAGCTATCGAGATAATTTGCATGTGGAATTGATTAGTAAAAAATTTAGGGTTGTTGAGAAGGCAGTTTGTTGTTGGGAGAGGGCTCAAAAAAAGAAATATTTTAAATAATCATATGAAATTGACAATAATATTTTTCTATTGGCTGCCTCTTCCCATCCTGATTTTTTTTTTGTGACCCTTAGAGGCCAATGGATATGGCTTTGGAAGGTTGTAAAAGGGAGATCCTAAAACTTCATAGGAGGAATGACGACTTAATAGTCGGGACATTTGGATCACATATAAAAATGAAATAAAAATGGAGTTTTTCACAACTATGCATCAAAGAGGAGGTGAGAAAACACAATTTGGGAACTAAAGGATGGTAATGGAAGAAGCATTTCTTCTCTTAAGGCTCTTAAATTGGAGGTTGCTCATCATTTTGGAGAACAATATCATGTCTGGGATGGGGTGGATTTTGAAAAGAAACTAGAGTTCATCTATAAATATCCCATTATATTTGACATGAATACCAATGAGATATTTATTAAATCGATCAGACATATGAATAAATGGTGGGGACATTAAAGTCATTTTCTAGGGATAAGAGCCATAAACTAGACGGTTGGTCGGTTGAACATTTTCTTCATTTTATTATCATAATGGGGCTATATTTTCTACTTTTTGCTAAGGCATCTCAAATATTTGGTAGCATTCCAGGCTGATGTAGGTGCATAGGCCAGGAAATTTTTTTGATGAAGTCTTGACAAGAGCTTACTAATGTGATGCGATGGTCACATGGTAATGTTGGAAAAACAAAGTTTAAATGTTTTTTTAAGAAATTTTAAATATTTAATTAGGAGTGAATTTTTATTTTGTTTAGAAATATGTTGGAGAAGTTATTTTCTGTTGTAAATAGAGTTTTCAATTCCCTTGTTTTGTGGAGAAGGGGAATTGATTCACATTTGTGAATCTTAGTTTCCATAGGCAGTTTTTTATTTTTGGAAATAAAAAGAACGAGTGCATGGAAGCTCGTGAGGGAGGAGAGGAGAGGAAATTGTTGTTTCTCTGTGTAACTACAGTTCTGAAGTTTGCATACCCACCTGTACTTTCCAATATGTGTGAAGTGGAAGGTATTTATGTGTTAATGGAAAAAATTAACAACAAATGGAATTGTGAGTTTGTATGGTTTGAGATTGAATCGAAACCATGTGCTTAAACCAAATAG
Organism: Pinus albicaulis; assembly: GCA_034641835.2. Taxonomy (NCBI): domain Eukaryota; kingdom Viridiplantae; phylum Streptophyta; class Pinopsida; order Pinales; family Pinaceae; genus Pinus; species Pinus albicaulis. The sequence continues at coordinate 1,379,976,774 of CM076577.1, read as the reverse complement.
ATTTAAGGCTATGAACTATAACTAATTGTAGTTTTATTTTTGTGCCTTTTGGGTCAATTTGAGAGCTTGTAACTTGTTGAATCGATTTGCATTAAGACTCTTGTACATTGTGGCTTCAATCATTGTGTGATTTTTTCATTTATAATTTTTATTCTTTTTGTATTGGTTTCAAAGACTCATGTAGAAATTCTCACTATGTTATGGAGTAGTGAATGTGTGGCTCTTTTTAGAAACTTGAATTCTATTAAATTGAATTAGAGCACCATGTTTTGAATATGGTCAAAATACCTTTTAGATTCATTCTTTTATTGTCAAATTTTAACTAATGTTGCAAACTCCAGTGAAGAAAGGAAAAATAAATCGATTACTGTGTTGAGTAGCAAGTTAGGGACATTGAGAATGGGATTGGGAAAGTGGCGAATAATTCATATTCCCAGAAATCATAATAAAAAAATTTTGAAGTGTGCATCCAAATCATTCTGTAGAAAAAAATTCTACTAAATCATTTTGTAATGGTTGCACAGTTAATTAGGAAACATATGCTACCAAATCATTTTTTCGCAACTGTGAAAAAAAAATCAGAGGACTATGTATCAATTTCAAACCTCCATTTATGCTACCCATTGCACGAATTTGTGGTACTAGAGAAAACCTTTTTAGCGTGGTTGATACTATCTACAACATAAGGTAAGATGGTTATGCGAGCAAGAAGATTATGAGGTTGAGGAGGCAGACTTGTGGGTAATGTAGATATCAGAGAATAGATGAGGAGACTGAAAGCTCGTTTAGGTGCTATGGAGGTAGGAAGACAACGATATCCTAAGGCTAGAGATGTTAGTAAACCTCAAAAAGAAGCTGAGGAAGGAGGAGCAACACATGTTGAGGAAACTCCAAAAGTGAAATTATTGAGGTCATTGTTAGGCTCAAGTTAAATACTAAAGCCTGAACTATATCTACCTATGATGACAACCTAGGAGATGAAATTTTTTTATTGGACCAGTGAGTTGATAAGTATTTTGAATATGAAGAGATGGATGATGACAAATAAGTGAAGTTTGTTGTAACAAGGTTGAAGGGTCAAGCTACACTATAGTGGGATAATGTGTAGGCAGAAACGAGAAAGAAAAATAATCCATTGGTCAAAAGTTTGGATGGGATGGTAGAAAAGATGAATCTCAGTACAGTCTTACCAAAATATTTCCAGTTAACTCCATTAGAGGAAATTTTAGCCTAAAATTCCCCATGAAATTTTCACGTAATTTCCATGTCATAATATGTAAACGAATAAAAATCCTTTAAATTTAAATAGGGGTGCATGTAAATATTTTGGAGGGAAAAGAAGAAAACCACTTTTTTAAATTGTATTTTTGGCTTATCTCCTTATAGGTTTACTCAAATTTCAAGTGTAAACACTCGTTGGACGGGGAATTAATTTTTTCATCCAATGAGTACACATTATCCATACTTTTGAGAAGACCCACATTGCTAAAAATTTAAGGTACATTTAAAAAATGTGTTCAACACACTTTTTTAATGTATCCTTAACTTTTAGCAATGTGGGTCTTCTCAAAAGTATGCCTAATGGGTACTCGTTGGATAGAATTTAATTCCACATCCAACGAGTGTATACACTTGAAATTTGAGTAAACCTATAAGGATATAAGCCAAAAAATACAATTAAAAAAGTAGTTTTCTACTTTGCCCTCCAGCATTCACAACTTATTTTATTATTTTCCTTACGAGGCCACTTTTAGGATTAGATTTCCTCTAATGTCTATTGGAAGATGCAGAACCTTAAGAAAAGTTCATTGAACGTATAAGAATATACCGAAGGATTTTACAAAGTTAACTTGAGAGAAAGTTATGTAGAAGATACTCCAAAAAATACAAGGAGGTATATTAATGGCTTAAGAATGGATATTCAAGATGAAATCAATAGGTTTTCTCCAAGGACCATGGAAGAAGCATGCCAATATGCTTTGAAGGCAGAAGAAAAGATAGAAAGAAAGCAAAACTTAGGCAGAGGGCGTGGTTTTTCCAAAGGGAAATGATAATCAATTGGAGAAGGAAAGCCTTCTAAATAGGGTTTCATATCAAATGACACCTATGGAAAATGAATAAATAAAGAAGCAAGTTCAAGAGATGTTAGATAAAGGGTTGATAAGACAGATCATGAGAGCATGTGTTATGCCTACGGTACTAAGTCTAAAGAAGGGTGGAGAGTGGAGGATGTGTACAAATTCTAGATAAATCAAGAAGGATAGACAACATTTTTGTTGGACAACACAACAGAGGAAAGTTTCTAGCTATTGAAGAAAAATATCACTTAGAAACTAGTGTTGAAGTTTCCCGACTTTAATAAATTTTTGTAAGGAAGATGTGATGTCATTGGTGAATAGAATTTTAATGGACAGACCAATGTGGTAAATAGAAGTATCGGGAACATATTGAGAATCTTGGTGGATGATCATTCCAAGAAATGGGATCATGTATTAGATCAGTTTGAGTTTGCATATAACGTTTCACCAAATAGGAGCAGAGGGAAAAGTCCATTTCATATTTTGTATGTGATGCATCTTAGGGGAGTTTGTGAACTGTGAGATTTTGGAAGAATGGAACAAAAAAGCATTGAAGGAGAATTTTACAACAAAAATGAGTGAATTAAGAAGAGGTTACAAGTCAATATCTCCAAATACAAGAAAAAAATATATTTAAAAGGAAGAGAAGTGAACCTTGAGGTGGGAGGCATGGTCTTAGATCATCTAACAAAGGATAAATTTTCAAGGAAGGAGTATAATAAACTTAACATTAACAAAATAGGTCCTTGCAAGATATCACCTGGCGACAAAGAGTCATCTAAAGCAAACATAGAAAATGATGAATTCAATGATCAATAATGGGTAAAAAAATGCTTGTGGAAAAAACATTGGAGGATGAAATGATTTTGGACACAAGGGTTGCAAAGAATACTAGAGAGAAGGAATATCTGGAATACTTGGTGAAGTGGAAAGGTTCTTTGATTGGGTATTCTACTGATGAGAGTTGAGGATTCTACTTGGATGATTGTTATAGCTCTACAGAAAGCATGTTATTTTGTATAAGACCTTATTAGCAAGAGCTCATAAATATTTTTTCATGGGGAGCTTGATGTAGGTGCATAGGCCAAGAAAAAAATTTGATGAAGTCTCGACAATAGCTTACCAATGTGAAGGGATGGTAAAATGGTAATGCTGGGAAAAAACAAGAAGAAGAGTCCAAATGTTTTGTTAAGAAATTTTAAATATTTAATTTAGGAGTGAATTTTGATTTTTTTATAGAAATAAGTTAGAGACATTATTTTTTGTTGTAAATATAGTTTTAAGTTCCCTAGTTTTGTGAAGAATGGGAATCGATTCACATTTGTGACTCTTGTTTTTCATAGTCGGTTTTTTCTTTTCAGAAATAAAAAGAACGAGCACCTAAAATATCCTTAGTGGGGAGAAGAGAGGAACTTATTGTTTCTTTGTGTAACTACAGTTCTGAAAATTGAATACCCGAATGTACTTTTCAATCTATGTGAACCAGAAGGAATTTTCATGTGAATGGCATAAATGAATAGCAAATGGAACTGTGAGTTCATATGGTTTGAGATTGAATCAAAAACCTGTGATTAAACTAAATAGTTATCAAATTATGGACTGTTATTAATTGTAGTTGTATTCATATTTGTTGGGTCAATTTGAGAGCTTGTAACTTGATAAATTGATTTGCATTAAGTATTTGTACATTGTGGCTTCAATAATTGTGTGATTTGTTCATTTATATTTTTTATTCTTGTTGTATCGGTTTCAAATTATTGTGGAGGAATTCTCATCGTGTTGTAGAGTAGTGAATGCATGGTTTTTTTCAGGAACTTGAACGATATTAAATTGAACAAGAGTAACATGTTTTGAATATGGTCAAAACCACTTTTAGATTGGTTTTTCGACTGTAAAATCAGAACTAAAATTGAAAACTCTGGTGAAGAAAGGAAAAGTAAATTGTTTACTGTGTTGATTAGCAAGCCAAGGACGTTGAGATATGGATTAGGAAAGAAATGAGTTGACACATTCCCAGAAATCACAATACATAAATTTTCCAGTGTGTTTCCAAATCATTTTTAAGTGAACAAGAGTACCAAATCATGTAGTGACTGCACAGTTAATAATAAAATTAACACTACCTAATCATTTCATAGCAACTGGGAAAACAAATTGGAGGACTCTTTATCAGTTTCAAATCTCCATTTAGCCTGACCGTTGCACCCTAGATGCTTTGAACTCAACTTTTATCACCTTGATATCCAAATTTTCCAATTCATATTAATTTAAAGACTATCAACCCATTTCCTTATGTAACTTATGTAATATCATTTCCAATTAGATTAAAATCATATTGGGCCACAACAATTTGGTTTTCTACAATACTGTTATATTAAGGATGAGGGATAATTGCACATGAATGTATTAACTCGATTAAGGTAAAAAATCAAAGGTTAATTTTACAGAAAATTGATTCAAATAAGGCATTTGTTTGTGTGTATTGGTCCTTCCTGCATATGGTTTTGCATATAATTGACCTCTTTGTTCGAGTTGTTGACTGGATTATGTCATGTATTTCTTTTGCTAACTTTGTGATATTAATCAATGAGGTGCCATTATATTTGTTTAAAGCTTCTTTGGGACTAAAGTAGGGATTTTCCTTATCGTCTCTTCTTTTATTAATTGTCATAAAGGATATGAGAAAATTGGTATTAGAAGCACAATTATGCGTGGCTTTCTCAGGTCTCGAGTTGATACGGCACATTTATATCACACATTTAATAGTCATGGATGATGTTCTCCCCTTCGGGAAACTTTCAATTGTGGAATGGAATAATATATACTAGATCATTAGCCTATTTGGTAAGGCTATAGGTTTATATATGAAAAATTCAAAATCTTTATTAATTCCTTCATATCCCAATGAAGCTCATATATTGTAGATAGTTGGTATGTTTAATGTGGATTGACTATTGATGGAATCAGGCTTGAAGTATCTCGACTTATTCTTGAAGCCAAACAATTATTTCATTAAATATTGGCATTAGCTTATTGAAAAAATTAAACACGAGTTGGTTACATGGTCACATATATGGATTTCATTGGGAGGTAGATTAAATATGGTTCAGATGGTTCTTCAGAGAATTGATATTTATTAGTTGCTTCTATATATGTTTCCTAAAAATATCATAAGAAAAATAAATTTGATCATATCGAAGTTTAGATGGGTGAGTACCGAGGATGTTCCTAAATTTCATTTGACTTGTCTAGAGATCATATCTCAGAGAAAGAAAGATGGTAGTTGGGGTATTAAGGAATTACATAAATTTGGATGGGATTTCTTGATGAAAATATTATGGTGAGAAATATCTGGAGATAATATATTGATGAAAATATTATGGTCGGAAATATATGGAGATAGTGTCAAGGATTGAGGGGACTTGATTCACTTATGTTGTCTCTTACACTTGGAAGGGTTTCATGAAAGAAATACATTGGCTATTGGGAAACATTAAATGGAAGATTGAGAATGGTCTAGGGGTTGAGATCGGTTTTGATCCCATCTGAGGATTTATTAGTGACGATACATTGTCTTCTCCACTTTCAAGAAAAAATCACAATCTCACTATATACTATCTAAATTAGATTCAAGTAAGAATTGGCTTTTTTCATCCTTCATGGTCTAGTTTTCTAGATCTTTGACTTTATGGATAGTTGGCTACATATTGGGACAAGTATGTGCAAAGCCTTTCTTTCACAAATATTACATTAACTTCCAAAGATGAATATTTCTCTTAGTTTGATGCATCAATTCAGGGACAACTCTTGGTGGAGGAGGACTAATGGTATATTACATCTCCATCATTACACTCAACGTCTAGTAAATTAAGTGCACGAAAACTATCTTCATTTAAGTTATACTATTATCATTTTGTCGAAAATAGAACTTTAGGCTTATGTAAACAACTTATATTAATATAAAGCCTCTTGGTTTTTTCCTTTGTTGAAAAAAAAGGTGAAATTTCAATATTACATTGAATATATGAGATTTATCCTTGTTTCAAGAATGTATGAGTGTTATGAAGGTAAATCCTCTCCACGGATAGAGACGATCCTTCTAGCCCTAGAGTGGGTCTAGTAACAAAGGGACAAGCTAGAGTGTAGGTTCCTAATTAATGAATGAAACAAACGAGGTAGATCAACCTACCTAAAGTCCAATGTTTTTGTCGTGGCTGTTGTAGTGGTAGCCTCTCGATTCCTGTCTCGGTGGGTCACGATCCTTCGTAGCGATGCTTGGATACCTATACGAAGATCAAAAAATAAGAGCAGCATACAAAATAACAATATCATTCATAACTACTAACCAGTCAAGGAGGGTTAAGTATATTGTATCAAATAAAACACATTAATGTAAGATGGGAACCAGACAATAGTCATGCATGTGTATTAATAGAAGAAAGAGTTAAAACCGGAGCCTTGATGTCACAACCTCCTTTAGCGGGGTTTAGTCGAAGCGCGTCTGGATGAATTTCAGCGGAATTCAGACTGGATGAAAACACAAGCCTAAGCTCTCTCAATAAAGGGTCTCTTCTGTTCTATATTTTCCAGCAAAGTGCATAGAAATCTCTTCAACGTTTCTGCTATAATATGTTCGGTTCAGCTAGCTCATCCATGGTAGATAGCTATATTTATAGAGTGAAAGGAAGAGGTTGGGATCCCTACTATAGTGGAAGGGAGGCCTTATCCCTTAGGAGGTTTCCCTGAAAGGTGGAAACAAGAGGCCAAAGGAGGAAGGCTGTGGTTATTCAGTCAAACCACTCCCTATGACTCGCCCACGAAGTTTTTATGATGGAAACTTCGCCTCTATTTTTAAAAAAAATTTCATAAACAGATTGGCACGGGAAGCTAACTAAGACAGAGCACCATCTGGCACAGGGTCCAGTGTTAATCTTCCTCATTGGCACGAGGGCATAATGGGCTACCAGCGCCAAGGCAAAAACACATCTTTCTGATGGCCTGTTTAGGAAATTTCCAACAAAAGGAATGTTGTCCTCATGGCAAGGGATGTAATGATGGTCATTGCAAGGCATCAAACTTTATTTTGGTCAAATAAATGAGCCTCCAATGTGCGGGATGGGGATTATAGGGACATTGACAAAATGTTGTGTAACAGATAACCCCTAAAGCATGAGGTCTGAGAGAGAGAAAGGGGTGAAATGCTTTACGAGAACATGTTCGAACTAAACACCGCTGTCAGAAGACCTGAAATTACAAATACAATTGATATATCTGAGACATGAAAATGTGGCATGGGCGCATCCATCCATAATATATTACATATAAATTGGGATCCAAGGTATGGATGCAGCCATCCAACAGTAAGGATCAATAAATAGACTCAAGTATGGTCGCAGCCATCCAATCAAAAGAGTCATGTAATAAAGCCATGATAAACCACAATATCCCACAGCCTGGATCTTATTAGACAAAACCGAGGGTCTTTTTCTCCATCTCGACCCGAACAAGTACAAATTTAGGCATGCGAATATGTGAGTTGAAGTCAAACATGCAAGAAAATCACTTAAGTACCAGCTAATGATAAAAGCTGTTAACAGGCACGAGAGAAACCACCAATAATGACAATGGTTGTCAAGGTAAAATAGGTACAATCCATTGAATATGAATAGTGAACTAGCATCGAACACTCACCGAATCACTTGATCGAAGGCCAATGATGTGTACCTATCGTCGAATGCGAAGAACCTACCATTGAGGCATGCATGCTCCAAGGTACCGGTAGGGAGTCTCTAGACCAACTTCCTGGATAATGAGCTGAAGTCGATAGGAAGTGACCTATTCGAAGGAGGGCCATAATGTTTCCCACATCATCGACACGAGACAGAGGAACATGATGATAGTGAATCAGTACTAACAGAGAATCAGAAGGAGGTTGAAAACTGCAGAGGCGAACTTCTCTTGAACATATCAACAACATGACTCTGGATTTGGCAGTATCTGACATCAAGAGATCAGAGGTCATGATGAAGTGGCAAAGAGAAGATGAGAGGTAAAAACAGATTACTCAAACCCATGGAGGAAAAAAATGATGAAATGAGATGTCCCCAACCCAACACGAATGCAAAAGAGTGCCATGTTCAAGAGCGACATATTGCCAACACAACTAAAAACTGGTTCCATTTTCCCCCGCCATTTCTCGTGAGTACCCTAATTATTTTTTTAAAAAAAGATTGAAGGGGATAGCATATACTTTCGATGTAAGCTTTTCCTTCAAAAAAATCCAACCTAGTACATTTTACGAGCCCTAGGAAGGAGGAACTCGAATAATGCCATGGTGACGATTTTTGATGTCATCAGGGTTTAACGAGTTTGACAAAGGGAGAACTCGACGTCTTTTCATGTTTAGAGAGTTTGAAAAGAAGCGGAAAAGAAAAATCCAGCATGTCCCTTTTCATAAATAGTCTCTCAAATACGAAAAGGTAGAAAACAATATCTGAAAGAACCTCTTAGTCGCGATAGGCTAAGGTATTCCTTTTTCGTAAATAATCTATCCCAACCCGAAAAAGGGGTAAACGTATACTGGGTAGATATCGTTTCGCAGCCATTTAACGAGTTCAAAATGACAAGAGTCTCGACTCAGAAAAGAGCTGATAGATGACTCCGGTAGTGACTTTTCCGTGTTTTTACCAAGTCTAGAAAAGTATAAAATACAACTCCTTAGTTCATCGCTATCTCATTAAAAACTTGTCGCTGCACAAGAGACTAACATAAAACCCATTTCTCAAAATAAATTAATGAAATAATCGAAAAATGTGCCTTAAAACCTAATTAGGGCTTTGAAAAGTTATAAAATGCAAAGAATAATAAAAAACAATTACTTTTCACTTTTACCTCTTGTGAAACAATAGTTACCCATTTTATATTTCGATTTTTCGGTGACGATAACAAGCAATCCGACAAACCGATCCCGAATATGTCAGTTCCAGGTGAGAGCCAACATCCTTCTCCATATTTTGAGTCCTCTTTCATTACCTACAACCTTCAATTTAAACTTCTGAGGGGGAAATTGTGAAAAATAGGGCACAGAGGTCGGTGCAAGTTTTGGGCACGAACTCATGCCAACCACTCGATTTTTTGAACAAGGGTGCGCCCATTGGCACGAATGTTTCCCAAATAGTCGCGCCAACCATGCAATGCATTTTAAAACTCATAATGAAAGATTTATGGGCCTAAATTTCACAAATATTAGCTTTAAAATCAGCTAGTAATATCCATATGAACATGTTTGCAGGTGTAGAGTGGCAAAATGGTGATCAAGTGGAAGGAACGGGAACACAGTGAAGAGGATGAGATTGCCATGAATAATGAGAGATGCATGGAATCTCTCAGAGACTGTGGAATTAAAAATTTCTTCATGACACCGTGCCTTAGAGCTCAATCGGGGTTACTGTAATACTTGATCTATATCTGGGATGAGGATCATGAAAAAATTATTCTTCAAGACCAGGAGCTCAAGATTGATGTTTCAGATGTCTATTTCATAACAGGACTATCGCGGAGGGGGGTAGCACTAATCTTGACCAGCACCTGGCCCACCATGGAGAGCATGAGCATGGTAATTGATAGGGTATGTCCAGGGGCTTGGAAAGGATAAAAAAGTGGGAAGGTGGACCTCCAAACAATCTCGGATCTAGCACTGAAGGTAGTGCTACACACGATCACACAAGTTGCAAGATCACAAGCATGGCACGAAGCAACAAAAACAAAACTACTTTTTTCTGTAGACTGCTTGACACCGACCATTTATAACTGGGCAGAGGCATTAACAATCAATATGAAACGTCAATTGAAAAAGTGCAAGAATACCAAATTGAAGCAATTTAGTTATGGGTCTATCCTGGTATCATTCTTCCTAGAACAATTACCAATATTTCAGTGTCTAGAGGTGATAGTTCCGACACCACCAGCACTGGAACGACGGATGGCCCAATGGGCAGCTCTGATGCCAAGGTCAAGGGGCGACTAGCAGATGTCCTGGAGACCTAATTTCTTTGATTGGCTCTGTTAGCCCCTTATAATTTCCTTGACAAAGCAAGCAAGGGGCTAATTTGTTTTATAAGCCTGCAAGGAATGCATTTCCCTTGTAAACACATCATCCTTGCAGCCTTTGCATGTTCCCTGCCTTATGACTGTCTCCCTCTGCTGTTCTAAGTAAGTAAGCCTTGATGATAAAGAATTACACTCCTAAAGAATTTATTCTACCTATTATACCCTTGCAAAATGCTTCATTTTCACCCTTTTGTTCCTCTCCTCAAAGTTCTCGTTCTTCCCCCTAATTTCCCATGTCCGTCCCAGAAATCCCCTCTAAAACATCCTCACTCCCTTCGTTTATGTCTAAATCCCCTTCATTCCCCTATCGTTACCCTTGGCTGGCCTTAAAATGCTTTAAAATGGACCAAAAAGCCATGTTTTCCTTATATTTGGGCCCTAGCCCCCTTCGGCCTAGCCCCCGCACTTTCCCGCCATGTAGCCTCGGTGCCGAAACCACACACTGACCTTAAAGGTCCCAGTCTCCAATGTATAGCGGGAGAATTCTCAACCGTTGATATGCATAGATCAGACGACGATCGCTGCCCCTCGCAACCTCCCATGTTCACAGTTCATTTCTCCAATCGCACCATCGCCATCCATTTACCTGAAGATCCGACAGTCCGCGATCCTCTGTTCCCGTGGCCCCCGCTGCGCACTGTACCAAACCACCTGGTTTCTATCGCACTACCTTCAGGCGGTAGGCGGTATTTTTCCATAGGCCAGTGATTCCATAAATCATCTGACGCATGGCTCCTATATGATTTCAAAACCGCTATCCCATTGTGCATTATTGTTCCGTACAGGACACGTAGCGATATTCATGTCAACCGTCAGATCTGGCCTTGCCCATCCAACAGTCATCGCTCAACAAAGTCACGCGGGATTTAACCCATAATCTTCATATCCGTGGCCCACTGTTCGTCGTCCTCCACTGCACCTTCGACCGTTGATATCCTTTGAAGATCTGACGGTCCAGAATTTCCTTCCCACTGTTGACTGTTCCGTCATCGCCCAGTTCCTCCACATCACCTCCACGTGTATCCACCATACCTCCGCCATCCCATTGCATAAATTCATTCAAAGGTCGATGTTTATAATTTTTTCACGTATAATTGTTCCGCATTCGGCCAACCTGAGCCATCTCTGTTCTCCACCATTCCACAACATTTTCTGCCATTCCTCCACAGTTCCACTATCATCCACCACCCCATCCATTGTTTTATTAACAGTTTCATGTTCTGCAGGGTTACAGGTGGACAGGAAATCGCCATGGCTTATTATCTCTATCATAGTGACATAAACGTAGGAAAATACCACTTCCAAAGGCTGAGATAATAAAGGATAGCCCGAGAAGGTGGCTGACAGGACTTACATTAAAGAGCAGAGTTCAAACTCTGCAAATATTTCTGGCGCCATTAGCACACAGATTTCACAGTAAAAGGTATAAGTGGAGCAGTAGAGAGCTTAAGGCACGCAAATGAAGATATTTGAGCCTTAATTTCTGAGTATCAGATGGCAAAGCACCAGATTAGTAAACCCACGGATCATGCAGAAAGGTACAACACACAGAAATCAATGCATATTAGGGTTTTCTATAGCAGCAGAATGTTTTTCCTCCATAAAGGACAGAGCACTCATGCAGTGTTCAATCTATGCCGTGTTCTGGAGGGTTTTTCTACCCTGAAAACAACTCCGGTACTATCAGAGCATTTATTTCATCAGTATGGCAGACTTCCTTATCATTCATTTATCTTTTTTTTATTCACCAATAGCACCACATAGTACTGCAGTCAGAGTACATCAAATTTATATAAGAGTAGTCTAAAGAATAAAGAAGATCATTCGTTCACCCAAAGAACACTAGAAGTTAATGCACAGGATTTATACAGAATGGGCTTGGGCCCTCTTTCTTTTCAGAAGTTTAATGCTGCATTTAGTTCTTCACCTACCTCCTCTGCTCCTCTGGAGCTATAAATTCATGAAGAAACTCATTGTAAAGTTGGTTGATCAGTTATCAGAGAACCACAAGTAGTTTCTTTTGAGACACAGTCTCTGTGTAAAGTTGTAAGATAGGTTGAAGGAGATGTTTTCAGACCGAGTATTCAGCTATTGGCAATGTTGTACTTGACTGGTATTGTTATTTAATATGACAAGCACATTTCTTTGGATCCTGATCTGAAGCAGCGGTGATTTTTTCCTATCTTTGTGTTTACATTCATTTCATTTCGTTTCTACTGGCTTGCATCAGAATATTGGCATAGGATTTACCCTTGTTAGGTACCCTATGTTTCTGCTCTCCTTGCCTTTGATGTTTCTCTTCTGAATGTATTATCTAAGAAATGATTTTAGTTGGTTTAACCAGTGTAGTGGATGTTCTTGCCTTCTCTCTGATGTATGAATTAGATGAATTCAGTTCTTAGATGTTTCTTGTTATAGATTTAGTTGGAAGATTTGGGAACACTGGGGATTAGAGTTAGCCCTGTCCACTAGGATCCTTGTACGACCAGCTGGTATTTAACTTTGTGCTCTGAATCTGTGTTATATTTTCCCTCTTATCATTCCATATCACACAATCATCTTTAAGATCCTATGTCTCAGATGACTAGCCCAATTGAAAGCTTGCACATTGGATAGTAAGCAAATCCTTTCTTGACTCCATTGCCCAATGGTTTTGAATATTTCCTGGAACATTTCACCTCTGCCTTATCCCTCTTTGCTCATCTTTGTCTTACATTGAGGCCTTTTTTCCTGATAACCAGCAACCAAATCAAACAAATCAAACAAACAAACCTTGTGCCTATAACTAGCCTAACGTCTTAACATTTGAGCTTCAAAGACATATTCACCTTCAATATAACATAGAGAGATCCCTCTCTAAGCCCTAGAGGGCTAGATCCTGAGGTCTTAAAGTGGTTTGATGTTGTCTCATCTTTTGGTATTACCAACCTTGCCAAAACATGGGAACCCAAACATAATGGCGACTCCACTGGGGACTTCTGAGTTTTCCTCACCTAGCTATATTATAAGCCTCAGAAACCTTCAATCTCTGGTTAGGTTGGCAGTTAAACACTCCTATTCATAGATCAACCTCTATACCATTTTTTTTGTTCTCCCATACTCTTAGAAAGAGTCTGGAAAGGGCCAGGTAGCCTCCGGATCTCACACTCTTTTAGAGGTGACATATCTGGTAAATGCCCTCCCAGTCAATCTTTGGTTAGATTTTGCTGTGTTTGGAAGATATCCCTGAAAGGGGACATCTCATAAGCCCTGTGGTGGACAGTGTACCGTCCAAAAACATCCTAAACCTTTTCCACCTGGCGACTCCATATTCCATAAACGTTTTAAAGACTCCACTGGTGATCAGTAGGCCTGCTGATTATCTTGGATCACGTTAGACTCCACTGGGAGACCAGCCTCCATAAAAAAATCAACCATAATAGTAGTAACAAGTAGGGTTAAGCTGCTTGGTCAGAAAACAACATTATAGCTTCTAGAACCATTCATACAAGAGCTTACCCTAACCTAGACCCACCTGAAATAGTTGACAACCCTGAGAGTATCCTCAAGGAAGCTCCTACGCCTAAGAGTCCAACTATTTCCAACACCATCCATAGAGTTAACACTGCACCAGAAGATCTTACAGCTCTATCACACTTTCGCCTTGAACTAGACCTACCTAATAGATTACCTAGAAATAGGTCATTCAATATCTTAGACTGGCTGGACCTTGAGCTTCCTGGTTCACCACCTCAAAGTGGTAAACACATTAGGGACAATGAAACTCCTCCATCTACACCTCCCGATATACATTTCATACAAAACTTGGGGCTCAGTCACCCTAGATCTACTCATCAGTCTCCTGCTGGTCATAATATCCCAGTTATCCATATACCAGCTGCCCAAGTTAACCCTTTACCCCATTAGAATATCACCATGGCAACCTGGTATGCACCTCTGGTTTTACCTCAGCCCCTAGTACCCTTACCAGATGATTATCTGTCAAAGATCCCACACTTCACTGCTAAAGAGTCCATCACAGCCCAACAACATGTAGATAAGATGGAAGATTCTTTTGACTACATGGAAATAGATGATGATACAGTCAAAATGAGAATCTTTTCCTAGAGCTTAGGGGGTGATGTGAAGAAATGGTTTAAAGGCCTACCTCTAGGTAGCATCAATGATCTTCCAGCCTTATATCAGAATTTCATAAACAAATGGGAAAATAAGGCTAACCCTCGCCAAATCTTAGCAGAATACATGAGCCTTAAAAGAAACGTAGGAGAGAGTGTCCATGATTACACAACAAGATTTAACAGCATTTACAATGCTCTCCCTCCACATATGAAACCTCCACAAGGCATGGCCTTAGAAAAATACCCCAAAGGCTTTGATGCTGACATGGAATATGAGCTTAGGGATAAAGAGTACAACACATTGGAGGACATGCAGAAAGGAGCAGTGAACATAGAGGCAAATCTGATTGAGAAAAGAGCAAGACTGAGATCGGAGAAGAGGGTAACATACAGAGATGACAATGTAGCTTCCTCATCTGACCAAAACTATGATAAATTGTCTAACAATGTGGAAAAGTTACAGAAAATGATGTAAAAAATGGTTGTCACAGTCAGTAACCAAAATAGAAACCAAAACCAGAACCAAAACTTTAGAAGGAACAATAACACTCCCAACAGACAAAGAGAATCAGATCAACAAGTCATTCCCCCATTCCAAGAGAAATTTCTTGATGAAGATGAGGGAATCATAGAAGATTCTGAGGGGAACAAAATAAAAATGTTTGAAACAGAGGATTCAATCCATAACTGTTACTCAGAAGAAGATTATCCCTCACCCTCTGGTTGGGAGGAGGAATGGTTGGAATTTGAAGATTACAGGTTAGGGCTTGAAAATTCCATGATGCAGGTCAGAGAAAAATATGAACTTAGAAGCAAAAAGAGCCAAGAAACTTCCAAACCAAAGGCTTCTGAGGTCACCATCAAGAAAAGACCTGAGAAAACTTCTAAGGAAAGTGTTGAAAGTAACAAATCAACAGCTGAGAGTTCTGGAAAGAACAAAGAAAAGGACAACCAAAACACTGATACACAAGGTAAACCAGCTAGTAGCACTAGCATTGCAGCTAGTGCTCCTGATAAAACTGTCACAAACACTGTACATAACGAAAATCAGCCCACTGATTCAGCCACTAAAGCAGTGACTAACAAAACAGAGTTGAACACTCCAAAGAGTCAGTCCACTTTCAATCTAGAGAGTGAGATTCAAAAAATTAAAATCTTTGTCCCACTCTCTGAGCTGGCCACTCAGGATGTATATAACGGCCAAATTTTGAAAGCATTAAATTTAGGTGAGAGCAGTGACACTGTAATTCTGAGTGATCATCAACCTGCCCTTCTATTTGGTCCAAAGATAGAAGGGAATTTTCAGGAAGGGGTAGTACCCCCTTTTTACATCAGTCTTAATACCCATGATAAGATTCTCCACAATGCAATGCATGATTATGGGGCATCACACAACCTGATGCCTAAAGTAGTAATGAAAGATTAGGCCTGGAGATAACCCATCCCTATAAAGACCTATATTCATTTGACTCTAGTAGAGTAAAGTGTCTTGGCCTGATCAAATATTTGTGTGTGAGCCTTACTCAGATTCCTGCCAAGTGTATGGTCATGGATGTTGTGGTGGCAGATGTGCCACCCAAATATGGCATGCTATTATCAAGATCATGGGGAGCGAAGCTGCAAGGAACAATGCAGATGGATGGGGCTTATGCCACAATCCCAATCTTTGGCCAGCTTAGAAGACTGTACAGGGAAGCACAAATGAAATTCCTGGTTAGTAGCCTTGAGAAGCCTGAAAATTCTCCTCTATACTCTGTACATACAAATCTGGATTCCTTCATCTTCTGCAATGATGAATCCTTGGGAGGAAAAAAATCTGAAAACATAGATACAAGCAAAGGTACACATGATGAAACAAAGCTAATGGACTTAAACATAATGGCTACCCTAGACTCAGAAGATGAAAACGTAGAAAATCTTGAACAGTGCACTGAAACAACAATGCAAAGTGAACCAGAAATAGAGTGCAATCAGTCAACTAGTCACCTCTCTGACTCCCACATCCATAACGGAAAACTAAACAGCCCACAGCCTAGTGCAGACCCTACAACACAACATAATGGAAAACCTAGCTGTAGGGAAAGGAACGATAAAAAAAACGAGAGTGAACCCCTGTGGGAAATGAGTTTCGATGGTTCATGCACAAGAAGAACTGCTGGAGTAGGTGTGTGGATACATAACATAGAGAGTGATTACACAGAGAGCCATGCCTGCATGCTGCACTTCAAATGTACAAACAACGTTGAAGAATACGAGGCCCTTATCCTAGGCTTGAACCTGTTGAGAAAATTAGGAGCTCGTAGAATAACTGTGCATGGGGACTCTGAGCTGATTATTAAATAGGTGAATGGAGAATACACAACGAAACATGCTAGGTTGAGAGCTTATAGGAATGACACTATTGATTTATTGAAAACCTTTGTTGAATATGAATTGGTGTTCGTTCCCAGGGTTCAAAATCTCATTGCAAACGGACTAGCCTGCCTAGCTAGTTCCTATCCCATGACTCCAAGTGATCAGAAGATCATCATACAGACCAAATTTAGACCCGCAGTGCCAGAAAATAAAAAATATTGGCAGGTTTTTGAAGGTGATAAACAGATTGAGGATTTCTTGATAGGCAATAACGAGTTTGAATTTTTTGATTCAGACCCTAAATCTGAGAATAGTTGCCTAAGTGAAGAATCCTCAGACGAAGAAATGCCCTGTAACATAGAAATAAACACTCTAACCGAGGAAACTGGAAGTCCAACCAGAAAATGCGAAAACGCAGATAGTGAAGAAGTAGAAGTGCTGCAGGCCAAAGATAAGAACATACCTCGAGGTCTGGCACCGTTAGAAGATCTTTTTGACTTTGATGATGTGGCTAAAAAGCCTACCATAGAGCATGCAGACTCTGACGTGGAAGAATGCAACATAGGCACTGAAGATAAGCCCAAAATGATTAAACTGGCTAAGTCTTTACCTGCAGACATGAAGAAAAAATACATTGACCTTTTCAAGGAGTTCATTGATGTGTTTGCCTGGAGTTATGAAGACTTAAAGGCCTATGACACCAACATTATACAACACAAAATACCTTTAAAAGAGAATCAGAAATCCTTCAGGCAGAAACTTGGTAGGATAAACCCAAAACAATTGCCTACAGTTGAAAAAGAGATTAAAAAGATGTATGAGACAGGCATAATAGTTCCTATGAGGTTCTCTGATTGGGTGTCAAACCTAGTGGCTGTGAGAAAGAAAAATGGGGAAATCGGGCTATGTGTAAACTTCAGAAATATTAATAGAGCCTCACTCAAAGACAATTATCCTTTGCCTAAAATGGAACATATTCTTCAGAGGGTAGTGGGCTCTAAGAGAATCTCCCTGCTAGATGGTTTCTCAGGTTACAATCAAGTCTTAGTAATCCTAGAAGACCAACTCAAAACAGCCTTTACCACTCCATGGGGAACCTTTATGTATGTAAAAATTCCCTTTGGACTGATGAACGCTGGGGAAACCTTCTAAAGAGCAATGGACATAGCTTTTTTAGATGAGATAGGACACTTCATTGTTATTTACTTAGATGACATAACAGTCTATTCCAAGACTGAAGAAGAACATATGAAACATCTGAGAAAAGTGTTTGAAAAATTTAGAAGGTTTGGTTTGTCACTAAATCCCAAAAAGACTGTATTTGGGCTGCAAGAAGGTAAAATTCTCGGCCACATTATATCCGAAAAGGGAATCAGGATAGACCCACAGAGAGTTGAGGGAATACTGCAAATCACACACCCAAGAAACATCAAGGAATTACAGTCCTTCATTGGGAAGATTAACTTCCTTAGGAGGTTTATCCCAAACCTAGCTGAACACCTTAGGAATATGACTAACATGCTAAAGAAAGGCGAGGGGGTTAAATGGACTGTTGGAGCAAAACAATCTTTTGAATCAGTAAAACTTGCACTCACCGAAGCTCCTGTCCTGATCAGCCCAACTTTCTCCAAAGACTTCCTGATCTTTTCATTTGCCTCCAAGCATATAATAGTTGTAGTCTTGCTGCAGAAAAATCCAGAGGGAATGGAATAGCCCATTTCTTTCTTCAGCAAAGCACTCAGAGATGCACCCTTGAAATACAACATAATGGAAAAACAGGCCTATGCTCTGATTAAGGCCTTGAAAGACTTCAAGGTGTACATATTGCATTCTCACACCATAGCTTATGTGCCCAACATCATAGTCAAAGATATATTGTCCCAAGATCCTGATGGAAAGAGGAGAAAATGGATTGCTGTGATTTTAGAATATGACCTTGAGATAAAACCCACCAAACTGATTAAAGTTCAAGGCTTAGCTCAGCTAATGGCCGAATCAAACTTACAAGCCCTGGACATTAACATGGTAAATACCCTGGATGAGCAACAAGAATTGCCTAATCCCACTATTGAGGGAAAGTTTCAGAGCTCCCCTTGGTATTCTGACATTTTGTATGTGCTTACACACCTCAATGCCCCTCCTGAGATGTCAAAAACTAAGGCCAGATTCTTAAAGCTAAATTCTAGGAGCTTTTTCATATTGAACAAATGCTTATAATGGAAGAACCCAAATGGCCTATTGCTTAAATGTTTTCCTGAAAACGAGGCAGAGAGGATTAAACAAGAATTCCATGCAGGAGAATGTGGAGGCCGCCTGAGTTGGAAAGCCACTGCAAAAAAAATACTCAGAGCTGGCTATTATTGGCCCACAGTCTTCAATGATGTCCATAAGATGATAATTTCCTGCCACAAATGCTAGATTTTTGAAGGCAAAAGAAAACTCCTTCCCTTACCTCTACAACCCATCACTGTTGAAGGTTCTTTTCTACAATGGGGCCTAGATTTCATAGGGGAGATTCACCCTACTTCTTTTGCACAACACAAATGGATCCTAACAGCCACAAACTACTTCACTAAGTGGATAGAGGCCATACCCACTAGGAATGCCACAAATTCAATCATCATTAGTTTCCTAGAAGGTCACATCCTCTCTCGGTTTGGCTGCCCAAGGAAAATAATCACTGATAACGCTACTGCTTTCGAATCGAAGAAAATGGTTTATTTTTGTCACAGGTATCAAATAGCACTCGATCATTCAACTGCCTATTACCCTCAAGGTAATGGATTAGCTTAATCATCAAACAAGAGCCTGGTTATCATCATCAATAAGTTGTTGGAAGAAAACAAAAATTCATGGCATAACAAGCTAGTACATGCCTTGTGGGCTGACAGGCTTACAACAAAGAAATCCATTGGCATGTCACCATTTCAACTTGTCTATGGTACAGAAGCAGTATTTCCTACCAGCCTTGGGGTACCAGTGATCAAGCTGGTCTAAGATATTCAAACAGAAGAAGATAGTATGGTGAGAAGGGTAAACCAAACCATCCATCTTCAGCAAACAAGGGAAGAGGTCTACAACATAGCAGTGAAAGTTCATGAAAATATAAAGAAATTATTTGACAAAAGAACCAAAGATGTTGATTTCAATATTGGGGATAAAGTTCTGAAGTGGTACTCAAGAAGAGAGGATAAAGGAAAGCACAACAAGTTTGACAGTTTATGGCAAGGTCCATACATCATCCAAGCCACTGTGGGTCCAAATGCCTTCTTCTTACAAGAACTAGATGGTACAGAGCTGTTTGGGGGTCCTGTCAATGGCAGGATGCTCAAACACTACTTCTGCTGATTTACAATTTCGAGTTTCCATGATCATTGTACATACCATTGCAGTTTTTCATTTTCAAGAAAAAAGAGAAAATGTTTCAAAAAACAGAGGAAAAGAGAGGTTCATACATGCTTAAAACCCGAACCTCTGATGAGAAAAATATTGGCTCTAATATGATCAAAACCTGAGCCAAAGAAAGTAAAGACAGCTGGTCCTAACATGCTCAAAATCTGGACCAGCAAAGAAAGAGAAGAATCAGCTCTAACATGCCCAAAACCAGAGCTAAAATGAAGAAAAGAAGTGACTCTAACATGCTCAAAACTTGAGTCACAAAGAGAAGAAGGATACTTCAAGTTCAGATCTCAAGCCTTCACAGTCTTGTTTTTAGCATTCTGCAATTTTCTGTCCATGTGCAACTGTTTTTATGCCTTGGATCCACAACAAGTCAGACAGTCTAATCCTGGCTTGACTACTTTTCAATTTCTATTGTAGAATATAGAGAAGAAATCTGCTGGACAGTTTAATCCCAGCAGATATTAGATCAGGTAGAGAAACATATGAGACCAACAGTCTAATCTGGTCTCATGGAGCAATAAGGGTAGATTTAGAATAGGTTTGTTTTTTGTTTGCAACATAAATGATGTAAAGGGCCTGCTAGCTCAAATACACCCAAGAAGGAGAAAAATGCTAGGATTGTAGTGTGGGTAGGTAGCTTGTTGGGAAAACTTTCCTGTTGATGCAATGTCTTCATATTGTGGCAGCTGAGCTGAAGAAAAAAAGGGATGTGTAAAGCAGAAGGAACCATGGCCTACACCAAAGATCTACTCTCTGAATTCTTGACTCCTTCAAGAAGAAGCCATCCCCATGTGGAGCCACTGTTAGCCCCTTATAATTTCCTTGACAAAGCAAGCAAAGGGCTACTTTTTTTTATAAGTCTACAAGGAATGCATTTCCCTTGTAAACACATCATCCTTGTAGCCTTTGCATGTTCCCTGCCTTGAGACTGTCTCCCTCTGCTGTTCTGAGTAAGTAAGCCTTGATGATAAATAATTATGCTCCTAAAGGCTTTATTCTGCCCATTATACCCTTGTAAAATGCTTCATTTTCACCCTTTTGTTCCTCTCCTCAAAGTTCCCATTCTCCCCCCTAATTTCCCCTGTCCATCCCAGAAATCCCCTATTAAACATCCTCACTCCCTTCGTTTATGTCTAAATCCACTGCATTCCCCTATCATTACCCTTGGCTGGCCTTAAAATGCTTTAAAACGGACCAAAAAACCATGTTTTCCCTATATTTGGGCCCTAGCCCCCTTCGGCCTAGCCCCCGCACTTTCCCGCCATGTAGCCTCGGCGCCAAAACCACACGCTGACCCTAAAGGTGCCAGTCTCCAATGTATAGCGGGAGCATTCTCAACCTTTGATATGCGCAGATCGGACAACAATCACTGCCCCCCGCAACCTCCCATGTTCACAGTTCATTTCTCTGATCGCGCCATCGCCGTCCATTTACCCGAAGATACGATGGTCCGCGATCCTCCACTCCTGTGGTCCCCGCCACTCACTGTACCAAACCACCTGGTTTCTATCACACCGCCTTTGGGCGGTAGGCGTTATTTTTCCATAGGTCAGCAATTCCAGACGCGTGGCTCCTGTATGATTTCAAAATTGCTATCCCATCGCGCGTTATTGTTCGGTACAAGACGTGCAACGATATTCATGTCAGCCATCAGATCTACCCTTTCCCATCCAACGGTCATCGCTCAACGAAGTTGCGCGGGATTTAACCCATAGTCTTCGTACCCCTGGCCCACCGTTCGTCATCCTCCGCTGCACCTTCGACCGTTGATATCCTTTGAAGATCTGATGGTCCAGAATTGCCTTCCTGCTATTGACTGTTCCGTCGTCGCCTGGTTCCTCCACGTCACCTCCACGTGTATCCACCGTACCTTCGCCATCCCATTGCATAAATTCATTCAAAGGTTGATGTTTATAAGGTTTTTATGTATAATTGTTCCGCATTCCGCCAACCTGCGCCATCTCTGTTCTCCACCATTCCACAACATTTTCCGCCATTCCTCTGCAGTTCCACTATCATCCACATCATCTGCCACCCCATCCATTGTTTTCTTAACAGTTTCATGTTCTGCAGGGTTACAGGTGGACAGGAAATCGCCATGGCTTATTATCTCTGTCACAGTGACATAAACGTAGGAAAAGAGCACTTCCAAAGGCCGAGATAATAAAGGATAGCCCGAGAAGGTAGCTGACATGAATTACATTAAAGAGCAGAGTTCAAACTCTGTAAATCTTTCCAGCGCCATTAGCACACAGATTTCAGAGTCAAAGGTATAAGTGGAGTAGTAGAGAGCTTAAGGCATGCAAATGAAGATATTTGAGCCTTAAGTTCTGAGTCTTAGATGGAAAAGCAACAGATCAATAATCCCACGGATCATGTAGAAAGGTACAACACGCAGAAATCAATGCATATCAGGGTTTTCTACAGCAGAAGAATGTTTTTCCTCCATAAAGGACAGAGCACCCATGCAGTGTTCAATCTATGCCGTGTTCTGGAGAGTTTTTCTACCCTGAAAACAGCTCCGGTACTATCAGAGCATTTATTTCATCAGTATGGTAAACTTCCTTATCATTCATTTATCTTTTGTTTATTCACCAATAGCACCACACAGTACTACATTCAGAGTACATCAGAGTTATATCAGAGTAGTCTGAAGACTAAAGAAGATCATTCATTCACCCAAAGAACACCAGAAGTTATTGCACAGGATTTATACAAAATGGGCTTCGGCCCTCTTTCTTTTTAGAAGTTTAATGCTGCATTTAGTTCTTCACCTACCTCCTCTGCTCCTCCGGAGCTATAAATTCATGAAGAAACTCATTGTAAAGTTGGTTGATCAGTTATCAGAGAACCGCAAGTAGTTTCTTTTGAGACACAGTCTTTGTGTAAATTTGTAAGATAGGTTAAAGGAGATGCTTTTAGACTGAGTATTCAGCTATTGGCAATGTTGTACTTGAATGGTATTGCTATTTAATATGACAAGCACATTTCTTTGGATCCTGATCTGAAGCAGCGGTGATTTTTTCCTATCTTTGTGTTTACAATCATTTCATTTTGTTTCTACTGGCTTGCATCAGAATATTGGCATAGGATTTACCCTTGTTAGGTACCCTATGTTTCTGCTCTCCTTTCCTTTGATGTTTCTCTTCTGAATGTATTATCTAAGAAATTATTTCAGTTGGTTTAACCAGTGTAGTGGATGTTTTTTCCTTCTCTCTGATGTATGAATTAGATGAATTCAGTTCTTAGATGTTTCTTGTTATAGATTTAGTAGGAAGATTTTGGAACACTAGGGATTAGAGTTAGCCCTGTCCACTAGGATCCTTGTACGACCAGCTGGTCTTTAACTTTGTGCTCTGAATCTGTGTTATATTGTCCCTCTTATCATTCCATATCACACAATCATCTTTAAGATCCTATGTCTTAGATGACTAGCCCAATTGAAAGCTTTCACATTGGATAGTAAGAAAATCCTTTCCTGACTCCATTTCCCAATGTTTTGAATATTTCCTGGGACATTTCACCTCTGCCTTATCCCTCTTTGCTCAGCTTTGTCTTACATTGAGGCCTTCTTTCCTGATAACCAGCAACCAAATCAAACAAATCAAACAAACAAACCTTGTGCTTATAACTAGCCTAACATCTTAACATTTGAGCTTCAAAGACATATTCACCTTAAATATAACATAGAGAGATCCCTCTCTAGACCCTGGAGGGATAGATCCTGAGGTCTAAAAGTGGTTTGATGTTGTCTCATATTTTGGTATTACCAACCTTGCCAAAACATGGGAACCCCAACAGGCTCCACTGATAGTTGATTTTTGTGGAGAATTGGCCCTCCTCTGGCACAGATTTCACTGGTGATCCGAACCTCCCACTCCTGGAAGGAGAGGATTGGGATGAAGCACTTGGTAAGACTCATTTTTAATTTTCATGAGTATTATGAATTTTGTTTTTTGGTATGTATGTTCTGATAGTTAATCCATGTATTTGCATATATAGGCCCAGAGAGACCTGTAGGGATGTCTCTGATAGTGAGGTGAATACCTCGTGATTTTGATGTTGTCCCTCAGAGTTAGGAGGAGGAGATCGTGCACAACCTAGAGGGAATCACTCATGGGGTTCCAGACTATGCGTGATTCGATGATGTTCCTCGTGCATATTAGAGACACACTATAGGGGGTGTCAAACTGAGTTCACTTCTTGCTGAGGTGGCTTGTCTGGGCTGTGACATGCTATCATGATCATCATGCCAATTAGACACCTAGGCTTTATTTCTGCATATTTTGAGAGTCATGATGTCTCGGGATGTAACAAAAACACACATATTTCTTGAAACTTATGGTGCACACTGATGCCAACATTTGATATATATATATATATATATATATATATATATATATATATATATATATATATATATATATATATATATAAACACACACATCTATTTTCCTATTTTGATATGAGTCTCTCATGTGATAATGATTTTACAGATTACGCAAATGTCTATCCAATACAATGTTAGCCACTATATCAGTTAATGCATTCATTTTTCTAGGAATATGTTGATATGTGATATAATAAAAATGTATTTCCAACAAACAAACATTTAAATACAATATTAAAATGTGAGGGTTTCTAACTGAATAATGCCCATTAAGTTTAAGAATAACAAGCTATGAGTCTAGATTTAAAACCAATGCACTAATGTCGAGGGTAATCGCCTCGATTAACAGTTCAATGAAAACACTATATTCAACAACATTGTTTGCAGTTTATCCTAGAAAAATACCTTGCAGTTCTATCAATTCACCAGCAGGATCATAAATCACCTAGGCTATTGAAGACAAGTTCCGAGTACTGTGGGAAGCACCATCCCCGAAACCGATATAAGGGGTAATAGACATCTGCACAATAAGAAATGACTCAAAAAACACCAAGCCAAAAAATGTACAAAAATGAAAAGAACACCTATGTACACAAAACATGCAAGAATTACTCATGCATAATACTTTTTGAGATGCAACCCATTGCTAGGTTGATCTAAAGGATGACCTTTGTAATCAATGAGCTCATAGGCCCCATTCTTCGAAACGCGCTTAACGATGTAAGGCCCATGCCACATGGGTTGAAATTTTCCTGCCCACAGCTTATTATGAGCTTGATCATACAGGAGGACAAGGTGTCCTTCTACAAAAGTGAGAGCGGAAACTGACTGGTCAAAATGGGCTTTGACCCACTTTTTTTGTGCCTCGATGACCAAAGTAGTAAAGCGACGAGTTTCATTGAGCCTTTCTAAGTAGAGAAGATGCTCTTCTTCAGGTGAAGTGTTGGGTAGTAATTAAACAACCAATTTGAGCGAAGATATTTCACACTCAATCGGAAGGGTAGCTTCCAGACCATAAACAAGCTGAAAAGGAGTGAATCCGGTCGCATCTTTAATGGAGGTTTGGTATCCCCAAAGATTAGAAAATAAAATGAGATGCCAATTGGATTTGTGGATCCCAATTGTATGTTGAAGGATAGTGACTAGAACTTTATTCATAGCTTCAACCTAGCCATTGGCCTGAAGTTAGTACGGCGTTGAGCTGTCGTGACGTAGACCCAACTTAGAAGTCAGCTCCGCCACCATATAATGCTGAAAATGGGAACCATGATCAGTAACGATGGCTTGAGGGATGAAAAACCTATAAATTATGTGATTGAATATGAATTGAGCTGTTGTGTTACTATCAGCCGCAAGTGTAGGCATTGCTTTGACCCATTTGGTGAAGTAGTCAATGACTAAGATAATATAATCATGCCCCCCCAGCCGAGTGAGGGTTACATGTCATAAAATCAATGCCGCACTTCGCAAAGGGTCCAATGGTAATGGCAGGTTGGAGATGTGAAAGCAGCGCATGCATCTTGTGCTGATAAATCTAGAAACCGTGACATTTACGAACCGCAACAATGCAGTTCTTGAAGATAAAGGGCCAGAAATATCCAGCACGAAGAATCTGCTGAGAAGTGGCATAACCAGACATGTGACCACCACAAGCGCCACTATGGCAATCATTCAAAGCTTTTTCAGCATTCTTGAGGGTCAAACACCGATAGAGAATAGAATCGACTCTAATGTGGTAGAGTGTATCTCCAACTAGACAATAAGGTTGCGATTGATGATGGATGCATTGGTGAGCTTCCTTCGTCAACTCAAATCTAAAGGTAGAAGTCTGGAGATAGACGATGATATCACCGTACCAAGGATTGAGAGTGCCAATCAGAAAAAGCGTATCGTTTGGAATGCGTTCTTCAGAACCAGACATGTTGTGGTTCCTATGATTTGGTAGATTTTGCAATACCAAATGAAAAGACAACATCAAACCACTTTGGGATCTCAGGATCTAGCCCTCCTAGATCCAGAGAAGGATCTCTCTATAAAGGCAAAAAAATGTATATCTTTGAAGTTCAATTTAAGGTATTAGGCTAGCTATAAGGCACAAGGGTTTTTTATTTTGTTTGTGTGGTTGGGAAACATGAAAGAAGGGTTCAATGTAAGGTAAAGGAATGAGTAGTGAAGGATTTTTGGAAATGGGGAGATAATTCGAAGAGAAAAAAGTCCATTGGGCAATGGGGTCATAAAAGGGTTTACTTGCAATTCAAAGGGCTAGTCATCTATATCAGAGGATCTCTTAAGATGATAGTATGGGATGAAACAATAAGGAAATGAATGGGAATGACAAGGAAAACCTTCCAAGGTGACCACTTCGGAGCAAATCTAGGGATAGGGCATGCCTTAACCTCTATGATGTAAACTCTTAATAAGGCTAACTCCGAAGACAGAAATCCAACGGTCCTCCTGACTACTTTAAGAAAATAGATAACATTTAAGTTTAACACAGAGTGAAACCTAAGATCAGAGAAAGACTTTTAACCTTCTCTGCTTTTGGCATTCAACTCAAAGGGATCCTGTAAGGCTAACTGTTGGAAAAGGAACCTAGGGTACAGGGCTAACTCTAAATCTCCCTGTTTCCTAATTCTTTTAGCTGAAACCAAATAAGAACATCTAGGAAACAAGCTCTAAATTCATACATCAATAAGCATCGACAAACCAACTTCTATACTAGTTAAATTATGTTGAATTTGTTCTTAGATACATAAATAGCAGAAAACATAAAGATAAGAAAGTGTAGGAAGCATTAGGGTACTTGCAGCAGTATATCCTAAGCTAAAATTACTGATTCTTATCAGAGAAAATGAAACATGATGTATAACAGAGGGAAAACAATAACAAAGATAGAACACATCACCACTGATTTAAATCAGGATCCAATGGACATGCTTGTCATATTACAAGAGAAAAACCAGTCACATAAATCCTTTTCAAATAGCTTGATATCACCCATAAATCATCTCCCAACATATTTACAACTACTACTCACAGAACTCTAACTCAGTAAAATAGCTTACAATCAGTGACTTTTCAATAACCAACCAGCCAACCTTTACAATGTATTTCTCATGAGTTCTTATAGGTGAAAGAGTGATAGTAGTGGTAGATAGAACTTAAATGATTCATTAAAACAGAAGGAGAAGTGTTTCGAAGCCCATTCTGTTTTAATATCTTTACATTAATTTTCAATACTCTTTAGATGAATTAGGGGTCTTCGGCAGATTGATAATAACTCCAAGGGTATGTTCTTGAAGTACTCTCTGGTTGTAGTACTCTATTTTATCCTCTGTGACAAGTAAAGTAGATGGATGGCTTTCAGTTCTTCCATACTTTTTAACTAATGCACTGACAGTTCTTAGGACTCTTTGTCAGAATGGTAACTATTCTGGTGCTCGATGAGGAATGGAGAATGGTAAGTAGGAATTTGGTCCTTTCTTCAGTTGAAGGAATGTTATGCTGACATTAAATTACTTGATATAACTTCTTTGAAACACTGATATGACTTGTTTATGTGCTTTAGGCTTCATTAACTCTCCTTGATCATCTTCGGGTCTTCATCTATCCTTTATCTCTGTAATTGTGTATTAGGCTTCAAATACAATGTGTTGATCCCTTTAATATTCTTCTAATAAGATTTAAACTTTATACTGACCTATTTTTATGAATATACAGGTTACAGAAGCACTGGAGGGTTTATGTCTGGGTTATTAACGCTGATATTCAATAAAACATGTTTTTAAACCTCCTTAGAGACTTATTCTTCTGTTATCTTGGCTCTATGATGGTCCTTCTGCATTATGAGTCACCTGTCTGTGACTGCGAAGACTGTATGGATTCACCACGCTTTGAAACCTACAAAAAATGAAAAACCCATTATAAAAACCAGTGGGAGTGGGAAGGCTGCTTCAGGGGCTCGTGGGGATGGAGGAGCAGTGAGGGGAAAAACAAGATTCAGTAGAAAATGGGCTTAAAATCATGGCGGAAGGCGAAAACAGGTTTGATGGGAGTTTGGGTGCGATGTGGATTGTGGACCGTTGGATTAGAAGAATCAATGGTGGGGATTTGTCGATGAAGTCGTTTGGAGGATTAGCTGGGTGGTAGGAAAATGAAATAATGATATAATCTAGGCCGTGCGATCTCAGGGATCGACGGCTAGGATTAAAAGAGAAATTATGCTGCAGAGGGTGGTAAGGCGGAAAACCGGAATGGTTTTCGGACAAAAAAAAGGGGAAAATCAGAAATGCCCAAAAAAACGCGATTCCACTCAGTGAGTGACGCGTTGAAAAAGAAAACCACCCATTTCGCGTAATTTTGAAACGTTAAACACTGGGTGCAAAAATTACGCAAAACGGAGTTTAAGCCATCGGATCTCTTGGTTTTTATCGGACGGTGCAGGTTGCGTGTGATGGGAGGTAAGATGCACGGGGCGGAAGAACTGGTGGGTCCGGCGGATAACATGATTTCCTTTGTCGCGGGGTGAATGGCGGGTTTAATGTGAACCGTCCGATCTTTGGACTAAACGGTTATGATCTAATATCGGGGTGAAGGTTTTTGAAAAGGGGAAAGAGGTGTTAGATGGATAGGCAGAGTGTGACGCAATCTGTATCATTGGTTCTTGTGGATTCAATGGTCCAGATTCGTTTAAAATCTTAATGTTGGGGAAGGAAAAATAAGCACAAAGTGAGGTTTTAATGGGGTTTTCTTGGCCTTTGAGCACCTGATTACAAAGATTTAGGTGGCATGGAGGAAGGGCTAAAGGAAATAAGCCCTCGGGGGCTTAATACTTTAATGGAGCGGAAGACTGTTTTTTAGGCCTTTTGAAGGGATTTTGGGGGTTTTTAAAGCGGAGGTTTGTGCTTCTAAGCACCTAGCTGTAGGGCTATAATTATATGAGGGAGGGGCTTCAAATAATAAGCCCTCGGGGAATAAAAAATTTATAGTGCAAAAAGGGTGTTTTAGGCCAAAAACAAGGATTTTTAGGCCAAAGGAGGGGTTTCGATAGGCAAAAGAAGGGATTTTTAAACCAAATAAAGGGACATATAAGGTTTAAAAGGGGTTTTGGATGGTTTAGAGGTTAAATGAGGATTTTTTCTTAGGGATGTTCTTGAAGGAAACAAAGATGAAAGTGGGGATTTTGGGGAAGTGAAAAGGAGGAAATGGAGGCCTTTTTTAGAACAGCTTCTTTCACAAAACAATAGAGCTCATCAATGGAAACAGAAGTGAAGATAATTTTGGAGGATAAGGGCATCACAAGGCTTCAAGGATGATAAATTTTCAAGGGAAATTTTCACTTGAAGGCTTGAACACAGATTTAGCCATTTGTTTGCTTTGACAAATTATTATAGGTGGCTAACAAGATGGAGCAGAGTCAGAGGGAAGGGAAAATATAAAATTAGCAAAGACTAATGACTTCTTCGACTTGGCAGTAATAAATTCCAAATTGAGCTCTTGGAGGATAACAATCCACTTTGAGTATTTCCCCCTAGCAATTGTCGAGACAATATGTAGGTCATGGAGTTGCATTTAGATATCACAGTCACAGTATGCAACAAAATATAATGATGAAAACATTGAACTTCTCAAACTACAACTAACGCTAACTTCTTGACATGTGCATAACATGTTTCGGTATCGAGAAGGTTACATGAGATGTAATAGATAACATGCTCATCATCGTCATCATCATCTTGCACCAAAACCATGGCAATTGTGCTGAAAGTGGCGGCTAAATAGAGGGAAAAATTGTGATGATAGTTTGGAGGATGCAACAGAGGAGCGTTTACAAGAAACGTCTTCAATGCATTAAAAAACTTCTGAGCAATCTCATCCTAGAGGAATGGGACGCCCTGCTTTAGTAGTCACGTGAATTCTTTAGCCATTTCGACATAGTTAGGTATAAAATGGCATAGAAAATTAGCCTTCCCATACAGAATCTGCAGTTGATGTAGTGAAGATGGAGAGGGGAGATTAATGATAGCCTCAACTTTGAGTGGATCAAGGCGAATCCTATTTTTGGACACAATAAACCCTAAGAGTCTACTGGAATCGACGCAGAAGACACACTTGTTCGAATGTAACCGGATGTTGTAGCGTCGATAACGAAGAAATATCTGAAGAAGATGGTCTGGATGATCCTTATGCTTAGCTGAATGAGCCATAAGATCACCCAAATAAGGCTGAAAAATGTGCTTAATATCATGAAAAGCGTACAACATCGCTCATTGAAATGTGGCCCCAACATTTTTTAAGCCGAAAGGGAGCTTCTTATATGCGGAAGTACCCCAGGGATAGATGAAGGCATTCTTATGTTGATCAGTCGGGAGAATGTTAATCTGGTTATAGCCAGAAAAGCCATACATGAGGGAAAGAATATCACTCCTAGTGCAATCGTCAATTATTTGATCGATAAAGGGAGTAGGATAATTATCCTTAGGATAGGCCCAATTGATGCCATGATAATCAGCACAAACTTGAATGGTATCCTGTTTCTTATATACTCAGACAATGTTGGACACCCATTCTGTCAAGGGAATTAGGTAGATGAAACCAGTGTTGAGAAGTTTTTCAACTTCACTTTTAATGGCAACAGCCTTTCGAGGGTGCACAGGATGAAGGTGCTGACGAACAGGCTTCGAACCAGGGTAGGTAGGAATCTCATGCACCAATATACTAGGATCAATGCCAGGAATTTCTTCGTAGAACGATGCAAATATGTCATGGAACTTGCAGAAAAGGCTAGTATAAACCTGAACTTCATCTGAAAAACAGGTGACCCCGAGATGGATGTTCTCGACAATTCCTGGTTTGATGGAAATGTCAATAGGCATCATTTGCGTGATATTACTCAAGTTACCCTCTGTAAAAAATTCATGTGTCAGAATAGGCGTTTGAAGCAGAGGAGAAGGAACCTGAGATGCAAATCTCTCAAGACACATAGACATGGCCCCAAGGCCGGGCATGAATGAAGAACGATGATGAATATTGTGCCACAGAAAATCCTCAAGAGGCATAGTTTCCATGATGGCTTCATCGGAGGGAAATATCTCTTTCAAGGGATTGGACGAATCCGAATCGCTGAGCCAAGGGGATTGAGAATAAGCGTCGAGAGACACACTCAATGGAGCATGATCAGAAGGTGAAGGATACGAAGCCGCAAGAAGTTCACAATAGTCAATTTCGATCAGACTTAATGGCATCAAATCTCCAAAAGAATCGACCTGTTCAGGCGAAGGGATGATCCATGGGTCATCAGACTGAGAGATCATATTGATCTGAACAGTGTTGGGTGGAGGAAGGGGAAAAATTCCCATGAGGGCAAGATCTTTAAAAAGACCCGGCCCTACCCTCTCATAGGGAGTAGGAATCTAATCCACATACGGAACGTTGTTCTCGAAAGAAGAAGTGAAGAATGAAAATCGATCAACAGTAACAATATTTCCTTCGTGTGGGAATTTCAGGACACAAATGAGAGTGGACGGAATGCACAACATGGCATGAGTCCAACTGTGACCGAGGAGAATATTTTAATTAAGCTTGGCATCAACTACTTCTACCTCGACATTGATTGTCTTCCCTTTCAAGGTAATCAGTAAACTAGCAAGAACATGTAAAGGTTTTGATTCCCTTCCATCAAATGCTTCAAGGGTATTTGGCGATGAATTCAAGGTCGGAGAACCAATGGCTTTCCAGCAAGAAGATGACATGATGCAGGTAGACGCACCTTCGTCCACAACTTCTCGATGGATATCGAGACCATTAATGACAACTTGTATAATGAGCGCAATTTGGTGCGGGAGTCATGGAATGAATTCTCTAAATCAAAAGCGAGAAGGCTAGTATCAGCAAGATCAACCCCGCTAATCACATATAAAAAAGGTTTCCGTTGAGACGGACAGCTCTAAAATACTTCTAGTGCAGACATTGTAGATGGCGCCTAATCCAAATCCTCAACAATACTGTAATGTTGAGCGGCATGGACGTTTGGATTGTAAGAAGACTTGCGAAGTAAACCTTTAGAAGGTGGTCGTACAACGGGCTCAGCATTGGGCCTTTCAATCTGTAGGGGGCCAGAAGCAGGCAGAGCAGGAGGACCATCAACGATATCCTTTTTTTCCACCTGACATGATTCAACATAATCTTTCGATTGAGTAGTAATAGAAATGGATGCAGAATCATTCATCATGAACACCTGAGAGCCAAATGGGCAGAGGACTGAGGTTGCTCTACCATCTAGGTCTACTGAGATGGAAAATATTCTTTAATAACAACTATAGTTCCATGGGTGCCTTTGAGAAATCTGCTCACTTCAGACTGTCGAGGACTGTCCTTGGTGTAGTGCTCTTCCTCACAAATCAAACAAGGATACTTTGGCTTGTGTTGTGAACCATCATCAGCACAAGGTTTTGAAGAATCTGGTTTCGGGGTATCTGCTTTAGCCTTACCTTTACCCTTCTATTTTCCCTTGGAATTTTTGTCCGCCGGATTGGCCTGAATGACATTGACTTCCGAGGTTTTACCAAGATTCGGAATGGGTTGAGAAGCAGCATCATTAGAAGGATTAGACTTTTTCTTCCCAGGATTTGAAGGAGAAGACTTCCGAGAAGTCTGAGACATGGAACCAAAAATAGTGTTGACGGATGGGGTCGCCGGTGCTTTAGAAATTCCACGTCAAGGAGCATTAGACAAGATATCGTACAATGTGCTATAATGAGAGTACACAAGATCAAGGTACTGGGCACAAGCAATGGCATGTTCCTCGGTTACACATGCTCCCATAGCTATGTATTTCGCGCTCTAGTTGACAAAGGAGGTAGTGAACCAATCATTCAGAAGCTGATTAGTAATCTCAAACTTGATCAAGAAACAACGGCACTTCCATTCATGAATATAATCTGAGATATGAGTAGCTCGGTCTTATTTCAAGGATATGATGAGGTGTGTCCCGGTCTCATAATGAACCGGTAACTAAAAATGCGTAAGGAATGCCATTGCGAGAGAGTTGAATTCTTGAAAGATGCCACGAGATAGCTCAATGTAACACTTTGTAGTAGCACCAGTAAGAGTCTGTTGGAAAAGACAGGGCCGGATGGAATCGTCAACCCAAGAGTTAGAAGAATACCACAAGTGGTAAGTCATAACATGCACTTGGGGGTCTTCCCTAGACTTTCCCTCAAACTTAGGACAATCACCAGGAATCTTAGTCAGAACCGGAGGTCAATACAGGTTATATGAAGAATTGGATCATTCGTTAACTTTGACACATCAAGAAGTTCCAACGTAGCGATAAAAGGTAATTGAGGATTAAAAGGCATTGGAGGTCTTTGATAAGGACCCGTGTTAACATTCCACCCAGTCTGCGAGAAATTATGCCCCCATATGTTTTCTCCCAGAGGATTCTAACCATAGGGGTTATAAGCCTAATAATTATGTTGATACTAGGGTTGAGGACTAGGATACTGATTCTGAGCATACCATTGAGGTCCTTGTTGAGCAACGTATGGATTTTGTTGCGAAATGTAAGCATGGTCTTGAGTTTGATTATACACCAACTGGGATTGATTTTGAGGGTAATAAGTGAAACCTTGGGGTGCACTATATACCGGCTGATATTGACCTTGGGGGTAATAAGTGCCTTGGGGTTGAGCGGGCTGCCGAACAGGTGGACCCTGCTGAGTCAGATTAATAGGCTGAATAGGATACTAAGAAAGTTGAACAGGCTGCTGAACAGATTGAACTAGCTGTTGAACAGGTTGAACTAGCTACTAAGCTGATTGAGCAGGCTGTCCCTATGGAGTAGGTTTGCTTGGATATTGAGGGCCACCGGGTTGCCCTTTTGGAAGAGGTTGGCCCGATGGTTGAGACGGACCAGGTTGCCCCTGATAACCAGGTTGACCCGGAGCAAGACCGTAGGGTTGTCATGGTTGCACAAAGTTTTTTCCATACTGAACGTATGACTTCTATTGTTGTACAAGAGGTTGTCCCTGTGGTGGATACGTCTTCCCCCCAGCAACATATGACGTTCCTGGTTGAATCTGACCTGAAGGACCATAGGGTTGTCCTTGTTGGACTGAAGGTTGAACTTGTGGACCATCAGGTTGTCCCTGAGGACCAAAGGGTTGTCCCTACTGGGTTGTGTCCTTATAAGCCTAAGGGTTTTCCCTGTAACAAAGGTCCTTGATGAGTGACAGTCTGATAAGGATTTGTTGAGGTCAAATAGATAGCCTGATTGGGATCTATAGGAAACAAATAGACGAGGTTACCGACATCATCATAGTGATGGGGAGGATTGACAGGAGTTTGGGGTTACTAACAACCCTGAGAGTTTTGTTGCTGAACGACCAAAAAATACTCTTCAAAAGTAAGGCCATCAGGAATCATAGGGACAGTCGAAGTCATACTAGAAGTAGACATGGCCTTAGGAGAGTGAGCATTCGGAGACGGAACATATCGTCGGTGAATTTCCAACATTTTCTCATCAAAAGTATAGGTAGAAACCATAGGGGTAGTCGTAGCCGCACCAGCAGGTGTAGTCTCCAGAGCGCGACCTTGTGATCTGCTCAGAACCTGATTGACAGGCCACATGGGATTAAGAAATATAGACCTGCGAGTGTGAAAATATCTTGACGACTGAGTCGTAACAACTGGTGTAGATGAAGCCACACAGACGGTAGGTTGGACTGGGATAGACATAACAGTGACCAACTAATTCAGTGTTGAAGGTGGTAGTCCCAACGAAGGGAGGAACGAACTCCTTGGGTGAGTTGATGTACTAGATTGTGCTATGGATGTAACACTAGAAATAATCTAACTCAAAGTAAAATAACCAGGTGGAAGTGATATCAATTGAGGAGAAGATTGAACAGAAACATGTGGGAGATCTTCTGGAAAAACTGGATATTCCCCTTTAGAAATAGGCATTCCTTTATTGCCAACAGGACTCGAAGAATCCATATCTGACGAGGCCATAAGATCGTCAAAGAGATGAGGAGGACTAGGAGGTACAGAAACATCTATAAATGGTGATCCCGAAGTAAGAGGAGGAAATTCCTCCTCATCTCCAAAACCAGACCAAGCACCTGGAGGAGGCCAATTGAACTCAACTGAATCTTCAGGGGGAGATCAGGTAGCGAGAGGCAAGATAGTTAGGAGAATAGGCTGCGAAAACTCGGCAGACCTGGTGGACTAAGGGGTTTTGTAAGAAACATCAAGAAAGGAACTACCACTAGGCGGCAGTGAAGAAGATGAAGAAACTGGTGGTTCCGCCATTGTGACAGTATTTCAACACATGAAGGAAAATGAGATAACCAAAAAAAGGCTTCAAGATCAAAGTCTAAGGAAAAAAAAAAAACAAGCCAAGTAACAAACTTTTAATGGGCATGTGATCATGGGTAATTAATTCTACGACATTGAAACCAGACTTTGTTGTTTCATGTTTTAAGAGTCGAGAAACAAACAAAATATTACTCTAGTCACTTTCAATTTTAAACGAACGTGAAAGGAAAAGTGCTCGATTATCTTTTCTCTTTTTAAGGAGTCATGAAAATATCGAAATGACTACTCAGGTAATCTAAGTAAGAGGGTGTACCAAGTTTCCGTGAATTGCCATATACACCTTGGTGATCAAATGAAAGAGAAATGACCAAGGACTTAATGTACGTGCAGGTAGTCTCCCCGAATGTTGTCTTCGGTGTATCATGGTTACAGGGCGGTAGACTCAACTTCCTATGGATAAAGTATTTCAACCTATAGGGGTCTCCCTTTATATACTTGATGGTATGAGGAGCAAAAGTCTGTACTAGCATTGTCTAAATCCAGAAGGCAAATGACAACTACTAGGTTTAAAGACGTCGGAACACTTCTCTACCCTAGACCACTAAAATGCTCGCGTTAGGTTCCAATGTTTCCTTAGGTTAATTCAATAGATTTTATAGTTGATCTTGAATTATTGTTTCAATTTCAAGGCCTTACCGAATTTTGATCTCAAATTTCCTAAATGAAAACTATATGCAAATGAACAACATTTTCCATTCAATGAACGCTAATTAAGAGGAGGATAGAGATCTTTCAAACAATAGCAATCAATGAAATCACACGAAGAAATCCGCTAATTAATCTAATAAAATCAAGAGAAAAACGAAAAACTCTTTCCTAGTTTATCAAGCACAATTTATGCAAAATAACTTTTCCTTTTCATGCAAACGAAATAATGCAATTTTTTTATTTTTTCAATGAGATGAAGCACACAATGCACTAATTACACGAAGAAAAAAAAAAAAACACTAGTTCGAGGATTGCAAATGTAAATATATAAACTGACTGATTCAATGAAAGCAACACAAACACAAAAATTCACTCAAACCAATGATGCACTCTTCCAAACAAAGAGAAAGCTTTCGAAACGATCCAAATGAGCAATGTGATCTATGCTCAGAGCGACGAGAAAAAGAATCAAAAGACACTCGAAATGATCATTCAACCAAAATAAACGCTCAAAGGATCAAGAAAGACTTAAACACAATTGATCAAAGGATGAGACTAATAAGAATCAAAAGACTCGACCTCTAATCAGAAGGCTCAGTGAGCTAAGACACTCAGAAACCTGAAGGCCATAAACTGCACTGATAAGAAAATGGATGAACAACTGAGAAGAGAAAGCCTACAACAGTCAAAACAATCCCAAAAAAGGAATTACAAATCAGATTACTAACCAAGAGTCAAGCACAACTGACCAAAAACTCAAGATGGAGGTCAAACCAAACCCTATTTCGGCACAACTGTAAGGTGGCAATCCATGCCAAATAGGGGTTGGCACTACTGCAACACAAGAAACATGCGCCAATTGGCACAAATATTCAATCAAAAAGCACTCCAAGCTAGATATCTATGGGAGAATGGGAAAACCAGTGAGAAGTGGTCAATATTGACACTCTAGAGCTGAACAAGAGGACTCTAAACAAGAAAGCAAGACAGAAAATATAGACAAGAAAGAAAACGATAGAAGTCGACTTGACAAGGGAAAAACGAAAACTCACACTGATCCTTAGTCGAGTCGCCACTTATTTATGAAGGTAAATCCTCTCTATAGATAGAGACAATCCCTCTAGCCTTAGAGTGCATCTAGTAACAAAGGGACAAGCTAGAGTGTAGGTTCCTAATTAATGAATGAAACAGATGAGGTAGATCAACCTACCTAGAGTCCATTGTTGTTGTCGTGGCTGTTGTAGTGGTAGCCTCTCGATTCCTATCTCGGCAGTCACGATCTTTCCACAACTATGCTTGGATACCTGCACGAAGATCAAAAAACAAGAGTAGCATACGAAACAACAATCTCATTCATAAGTACTAACCATTCAAGGAGGGTTAAGCATATTGCATCAAACAAAACACATTAACGCAAGATGGGAACCAAACAATATTCATGCATATGTATTAATAGAAGAAAGAGTTACAACTAGAGCCTTAACATTGTAACCTCCTTCAGTGGGGTTCAGTCGAAGTGCGTCTTGATGAATGTCAAGGGAATTCTGATGGGATGAAGGCACAAGCCTAAGCTCTCTCAATAAAGGGTCTCTTCTGTTCTATATTTTCCAGCAAAGTGCATAGAAATATCTTCAACGTTTCTGCTATAATATGTTAAGTTCAGCTAGCTCATCCATGGTAGATAGCTATATTTATAGAGGGAGAGGAGGAGGTTGGGATCCCTACTATAGTGGAAGGGAGGCCATATCCCTTACGAGGTTTCCCCGAAAGGTGGAAATAAGAGGCCAAAGGAGGAAGGTCGTGGTTATTCAGTCGAACCACTCCCTATGACTTGCCCACGAA
Source organism: Pinus albicaulis (assembly GCA_034641835.2). Lineage (NCBI taxonomy): Eukaryota > Viridiplantae > Streptophyta > Pinopsida > Pinales > Pinaceae > Pinus > Pinus albicaulis. The sequence continues at coordinate 1,379,938,453 of CM076577.1, read as the reverse complement.
GTTGTTATGATGGAAACTTCGCCTCTATTTTTAAAAATATTTCCATAAATAGATTGGTGCGGGTAGCTAACTAATATAGAGCACCAGCTGGCACGGGGTCCAATGTTAATCTTCCTCATTGGTGCGAGGGTATAATATGCTACCAACGCCAAGGCAAAAACACATGTTTCTGATGGTCTGTTTAGGAAATTATCAACAGAAGGAATGCTATCCTCATGGCAAGGGATATAATCATGGTCCCTTATTAGTACAATCCCTGATACTCCTATCCAAATCACAAAAAACCTCCGTGTGTGTGATGACTACCATAGTGCCACTAAGTTCATCTCCATGATTTTGAGACGACAAATTATAGTGAGGGATGCAAATTGCTTCCATCATTTCTAGGATGGATTATGTTCTTGCAGGGATTACTGGTGATTCATTTTAAGCAAGAAAATAACCATAATTTGACTAGTAATCACACACTTGTTATGTCCTCTGGTTCTTATATTGATGTCACATTCCCGTGTATTCTTTCTGCGTGCAGTCATGTAGGCTTGGTAAATGAGGGTTGGCAGTGCTTTGATTCCATGAGGGGTGACTATTGCATTGTACCAAGGCAACAATGTTATGCATGCATAGTTGATCTTATTGGTTGAGCAGGACAATTGGAAGAGGCCGAAGAATTTATCAAGAAGATGCCAATAAAACCTAATGCTGGTGTTCGGGAGCCTTGCTTGGTGCCTGTAAAATTCATTGCAATATAGAGCTGGCAGAACATGTCGCAAGGCACATTTTTGACTTAGAACCCTGAAATCTCAGATATTACGTATTCAGGTCAATTATCTATGTCATGGGAGGGAAATGGGCTGATGTATAAAATGTAAGAAAAATGATGAAATCCAGGGGTTTGAAAAAGCCATCAAGATGGAGTTTCATTGAGCTAAACCATAGAGTTCATACATTTTATGTAGGAGATAGATCGCACCCTCAGACTAAGGAAATTTATGCAATGTTGGAGAGATTGGCTGGGCAGATGAAGGAGGCAGGGTATTCAGCTAACATGGATGTTGTTTTGCACAATGTGGAGGAGGAGGAGAAGGAACAAATGCTTGGCAGTCATAATGAGAATCTAGCCATTGCCTTCGGGCTTATCAGTACAAGCTCTGATACTTCTATCCAAATCACAAAAATCCTCCACGTGTGTGATGACTGCCATAGTGCCACTAAGTTCATCTCCGTGATTTTGAGACGAAAAATTATAGTGGGATGCAAATCGCTTCAGATCATGTGGCAGGGCACATTTTTTATTTAGAACCCCGAAATCCTAGATATTATGTACTCCTATCAAATATCTATGTCATGGGAGGGAAATGGGCTGATGTAGAAAACGTAAGAAAAATGATGAAAGCTAGGGGTTTGAAAAATCCACCAACATGGAGTTTCATTGAGCTAAACCATCGAATTCATACATTTTATGTAGGAGAAAGATCACACCGTCAAACTGAGGAAATTTATGCAATGTTGGAGAGCTTGGCTGGGTAGATGAAGGAGGCAGGGTATTCAGCTAACATGGATGTTGTTCTGCACAATGTGGAGGAGGAGGAGAAGGAACGAATGTTTGGAAGTCATAGTGAGAACCTAGACATTGCCTTAGGGCTTATTAGTACAAGCCCTGATACTCCTATCTAAATCACAAAAAACCTCCGTGTGTGTGATGACTGTCATAGTGCCACTAAGTTCATCTCCATGATTTTGAGACGACAAATTATAGTGAGGGATGCAAATCGCTTGCATCATTTCAAGGATGGATTATGTTCTTGCAGAGATTACTGTTGATTCAGTTTAAACAAGAAAATAACCATAATTTGACTGATAATCACACACTTTATATGTCCTTTGGTTCTTGTATTGTATTGTGTTCAGATATTCCAAGTGTCACAATAATTTTAAGGGAATGGTTGATTATGTTCAACTAGGTTGAAGTCCAAAGCATGATCTATGGTGCTATTCTTCATGCTTGTTTAGTTTTTATAATTACTATCCATATATTGCAATTATTCACTTGAGTGAATCTTAGGAGATCAGTATGTAGCATTTATGTAGACTGATGGCTTGGGCTGATTTAGGCACTAATCCTTAATCATCTAATACCGAGAAGGTAAATCTGTTAACTTCTTCTATACTGAATCTGAAATCGATGGAGTGTTATAATGTACATTCACAATCCCAGTAACCACTTTTGGCTACTAATTGACATTAATATATTCCTTCTATCATTCTTTTTTCCTATTAATTATTTGTGGAACAGGTGGGGTATCATGTTTTTTCATTATTTTTTCTGTGTACTCGATATGATGTTTTTTAATGTTGTATCTAAAGTACCACGCTGATATGACAGTCTCTTTATCTTGACCCCTTGAGATCAAAATTTAGTCAAAAATCACCTAAAATGGATTTCATTGACAAATAACACATGATAAAATTGTTCTCACAAGATTGAAAAACTTATTTAGACAGAGAATAGAATGTCAAGTAAAATAATGAAAGAGTGTTGATGATGAGTTGTTGGACAACTTCTTGGATGCCCACCATGCTTGGACATAGATTATTGCAGCAATATGTAGGACAAAGAAAAAACTGCACTGCTCACAACATGCCAAGGAGCTACTATTCTTTGTTAGTCTGTCTTCTGATCTGTTGTGAGGAGGAAATATGAAAATACAACCGATGGGATCCATTACCTCTTGTAGAAACTTCCATTGTCCCTGGCCATTCTTTCGACTATAATGTTTGTTTTATCTGCTATATGTGTTTGCTGACCTCTTTTGCCGCATTGGGCATGAGGCACAAGCTTTGGGAAGAGGGAATGCACAAGGATATATACTATCTATATATTTACCATAGGTACATCTAAGTATAAATTAGGAGTGTGTTATGAGCCCAGTACTCAATAAACTTGCATTTTGTAGGTACTAGGTGTATTGTGTTCACATGCTACCCTAGATGATAGGGTAATCATCTGTTTAATAAATAGGCAAGTTGCATTTTAACAGCACATATTCCACGGGAGTTGACCATGAGTCTACATAGTGAAAATCTATCTTTATCGGTGAATCTGAGTTATTTTGTTAAAAGACAGCAAGAAAAACATATCTTTTATTCATTAACATATTGTGATCACCCATAATAGAAATAATAACAGGGATTCAAAGGTTAGGAAAGGACTTAATATAGAATGGAGAGTATGCTAACTTCTAACATCGTGGAATCAAAATCCACTTTTGCGAAAGAGGATATGCATTTGGAACAAAGAAAATGTTTACAAACACTTAGATATACTATAGTGACAATTCCTAGGTTTGATCGTATGCCTTGCCCAAATTACTCCAATAAATAATTGATTCACTATAATAAAAAATAGATAAAACAAATATTAATTATTTAATAATAATAAACAAATATTAACTCTCCGGATGCGGATGTTTAGGCGTGCACAGAAGCCAACAGGCCCGGTTATGATCCCAACGCATCCCACTTGGGGTGGCCACATGGCCCCCCATGGCAACTTAAATGCGAGTTTTATTGCCCATCTGCGATGTGCATTCATACACCGCCATCTCCTGTGCATTAGTCAGTACACCAGCTCTCAAATGGCGCATTATCGGTCGATTTATCCGGATTGCTTCGTCGATGGCCACCGTCCTCTGTCACCTTTGAGCGCGCTCTGCCCGGAAGGCTCTGCTTCAGGTGGAGAAAGAACAACAACAGGTCGACGGTGCACGTTAAATTGCTGTCTGGAAACCGTTCCAGGCTTCCATTACTCTCACAGTAACTTCTGTCCGATTCATTTCAATTCTCTAGTTCTTCCTGTTTTTGTTGAAAATTCTCTTGTTACTACTGCTGCTCTCTCCAGAGGCTGGGCGGACTCTTCTGAGGTCTTCACCATGCCCCGAATTCGGCAGCGTATGGCTTGCAGAAAGGGAGCTTCTCGGGGCAGATCCATGGGCAAGCGCCCCCCCCTCAGCCCCAATGTCGACCGCCCTTTGGAGCCTTCTGTAAGACGTCTGGCTCATTTTTCTTCTGACCCTCCTGGTCCTCGCCTTGACCTCCATGATGTGGCGCCTCCTCGCTCTGCCCCTCCACCCCTTGCTCCTCCTCTGCTCCCGCCCCAGCCCCACGCTACCACCTCCTCTCCTTCTCCGAGCAGCAGATCCCTCCGGCAAGCCACGCAACATACTGAGTTACGCTTCAACCTGGAGTTTGACCACCCTATCTCTGTTTTCCTAACTGTTACGTTGAGTGAAGAGCTCCCCTTCCCGCCTGCCTCTCACCCTAGCCACCTGCAATCTCCTTCGGCTCCTGCTTTTGTCCCTCCGCATCGCCCTGAACCTGCTCCCCTCATCCCTTCCTCTGGAGCTCCCACTGCACCCATCCCTTCCTCCTCGGGGCTTTTCAATTTGCAGATGGACGCTGGCCTGACAGAAGAAGAAGAGACCAAGACTGATGAAGGGGACCCGAACAACCAGTATGGCTGCAGAATTGTGGAGGAGCACTCAGCTTCAGATTAACTGCTCACTCACTTCCGTGACAAGTTTCATGTATGAACTCTGTTTTAACAGTTTTGCTAGCACTAGTGTCTCAATGACTGCTCATAGCAGATATAGCTGCTTGTATTTTTTGTATCTTTGGTATCTTTCTAGCTTTTACATGCACAAAACAGTTAACTCTTCGCCGGTTTCCCAATCACTGGGCGGTGTTAGTACTTATTATCGAACTGGTTTCCCGTTTATGGGCAGTTCCATATCTAGACTGATAGTAGCAATCAAGCCCGATCTCAGGCTTCTTCAGCTGAGCCGTGGCAGCTTTGTAATTTTATGTTCATAATAGAAATAGCGTAATTTAGCAAAAATAAATAAACAAATATTAACTATTTAATAAAAAACCTTGAAATGTCAATTTTATTTAAATTCAAAATCATATTTATATGAAATATTATGATATTCATCTTTTAAACTTAAATTATCTTTTAATTGTGTTTTCCTAAATAATTCTCACTTTTTGGTTTGTCGTACTTAATATAGAATGGAGAGCGTGCCTAGGTGAAACGACTTAATATAGAATGGAGAGCATGCTAACTTCTAACATCATGGAATCAAAATCCACTTTTTCTAAAGAGCATATGAACAAAGAAAATCCACTTTTTAAAAAAACCAAATTTTTTATCCAAACAATTCTCCAATCCTCTAATTTCTTTTAAATAAAATAATTCATATTTATAAGTTAAATATTTAATTAAATCACATAAGATATCACATATTTTTTCCTCTATACTACTCTTTCCTCCCATAGTGCATAATCAGATATCACTATAAGAGGAATAGCCTGCCTAGGTTATAAAAAACCCAAATTTTCTATCCAAACAATTCTCCAAACCTATAATTTCCTTTAAATAAAATAATTCATATTTCTAAGTTAAATATTCAATTAAATCACATAACATATCACATATTTTTTTCTCTATACTACTCTTTCTTATGTTACTGTTTTACAACGTTTCCTTTACAATATATGGTGCAATTACTAGTTTTAAATAATTTAAATTATATAAAAATTATTTATCTATTAATATTAAAATTATATATAACTTTAATTTTGGTTAAATATTTATAAAAATTATAAAATATAAATAAATCAATTTGTATGAGATCTAAAAATTAAATTGTTAATTCAAATTTTATAAAAAAAAAAATTGAATTTTTTTATTATAAATAACCCTATGCAAACTTAATTTATTAAATAAATATATAAAATAATCTTCAAAATTAAATATAAAGCTTTACAATTTTAAACTTAACTTTTTAAAAACACTTAAATATAAATCTAATAATTTGTTAATTCAGATTTTATAAAAACAAACTAAATTTTTTTTTATATATAAATAACCCTGTGCAAACTTAATTTATTAAATAAATATATAAAATTAAATATAAATCTTTACAATTTTAAACTTAACTTTTTAAAAACACTTAAATATAAATCTTGAGAGTTTCAAGCCTTAATGGACCAGATGTGAGATCGGATTTTATCTCACAACAGGAAGCTTTAGGTTGTTTCACACCAAAAAAATTTCTAGAGGTTTCATTATATTAGTGAGTCTTAAGATTCTTAGTAAGCGGTACGAAATTACTAGCCACTTCTCCAGAAATCATACGGCCTGCATACCACTGCTGCGTAGCAGGATGTTAGCTGCGCTTCTCTCTGCCATGGTTGAAATCTTAAAGAAAAAATTCACGGATAACATCGTGCGGAAGGCAAATGATATACTTTTCTATATAAATGCCTGCCATCATTACGTAGATTGAGTGGAAGAATAAAGTTTTGCTAATAGGAATTCATGAAAATTTTCCCTTTTCATTGTATTGAAATGGGTTTAGTCCAAAATCATCCATCATCTTCTTAAATGGGTTTTCCTTTCCTTTGCGAATTTCTTAAATGTTATCACCTTACTCAAATTATTATTTTCTCACCATCCTCTTGAAATAGTGAGCCTTCTCTTAATGTCACAAGCACAAATGGTCTCTATTGAGTCAAGTAGATACTTTAAGTTGGTACGATAAGTGTCAAATTCAAATGATTGAGTATCAAATTCCAATGATGAAGAGCAACGATATTGACTAAAGTTTGAACATATAAACCCACATTCTTCAAAGCATGAGACCTCTCCCTGCATAGTTGGATAGGCTTGATTATTATCATCAATGCTAAATTTCTTATCATAAGTCATCATAAAAATCAACTACATTGATTCTCACTCTTACGATAAATTTATTAGTTAAAGCATATCATTGGTAGAGGAATACCATTTTAAGTTTACACATGTATGGAGGGTGAGCCATGATGGCTCTACACATCTACCACCTTCTCTCTTCTCTCCTTATATCCCACAATCATACCAAACATCCTCTCCCCTTGTACCTCCTCTGTATGCACATTAAAATCATTGTCCTGCCTTCCTAACACCACATCTAAGGGAAACTATTGAAATAATGTTAAACATTAATGATTTCATCGATTTGTGATATAGTATTCTTACATATGCAATGACTAATAGGGGTGAAACCACGATGGAATGATTTGCATGCAAGATCAAATTAGTTTCTTTTGTTTTCATTGTTTTCATTACTATGAAGGACTTCATTTTGTGTAGTTAATATAGTTTTTTAAATTTGATTTCTCTTTATAAGTTATTGTTAGGCTAGGTTAAAACATTATATTGAAAATAACATTTTGGAGTTAAGAGATTTCTTAGCAACTTTTGATGCATACCCATGTTATTGACATAGGCTATCATTATAATGTGATTTTTGATAGAGTAGGAAACATCTCAATTTTTGTGAGATATTTTCTCTTAGGCCATAGAGTTTTCTTCCATGACTAGTGAAATTTGTAACTGATGCAAGATTAAGGAACAACATCTAGGAAGCATTAAGCATATGCTTATGATTAAAGAGCATTACATATCGAGTATGATTCAATAATTTTATAGTGCTATACACTCTCAAATTATAAAATTCATATTTTTTTTTAAATTTATTTTTATAAAAAAAGTCACAAAATTTAATTTCAACATATCTTTGCAAACCTTTAGGAAATAATAAGAGGGGGAGGTATTACTTTTACCAATTTTTCACTTAGTTAACCTTGTAACATAATTCACATCACATAATCAATCATCCACAACGTATGAACACATAAATCAATGTTCAACTCAAGACTTGAAGAAGAAACACTTGAAAATTGTAACACTCCTCCCTTACAACCCCTTAAGGATTATCGGGATAATGAATATGTTACTTGTTGTTCACCCAATCTTCAAGGTCTGTTATGAAGACAGGATTAGCAAGAAACCTTATTTTTGCAAGTCTGCATAATTATCTTCTGATATCATTGTCGTGAAGATCTCATTGAGAACTTTTTGACAATATAAAATTTGTCTTGATCTGGGCCCTAGATAAAAATTTACGTTCATTTGAATTTCAACATATTAAAAAAGGGAACATCATCAAATTGATGATGTGGTGCCTGTATGGCCTCCATGTAACCTTCTGATCTAGAGGATCTAGAAAATGCTCAAAAATTGAAATGCTCAAATTCTCCCAAAACCAACAAAATGTCATAGAGCACGTTGTTATGATTCCAATGATGCTTGAATCGCCTCAATCCAACACCGTATAAGTTATGATGTTCTAAATTTTTGGTAAAACAGTAAAAAAATCAACTTCCAGGGTTGACTGTAGAGGGTACAACTACTGACATGATAGTTCGTACACTGATGTGGTAGTGGGTGGTTGGTTCTATGGATGGGCACGTCGGCGAAACAAATGAGCGTGAGTGGAAGCTAACGTCATCAATTGACTAGGTGTATATTTGTCAAGAGGGTCAATCATAGAGTGACACATGGACCAATCACAGGAAATTGGTTCACGTGTCACTCTGATGAGGCCAAAATTAATTTAATAGACCAACCAACCTCTAGCGGAAAAAACTCACAACCTCCAGTTCACGAAATGACCACTTGAAGAATCAAGATACGAAGTTGCTCGTTAAATAATATGGAAAAAATTATATTTAATTCTTAATTGATTGTTGGTTGGCAGAGAAATAGGAGGGAAGGTGAGTCGAACCAGTGACCACCCAAAACCCAAAGTTTTAATGTGTGTGCACTGGCCAGAATGATAGGAGTGTGGTTTTTTAAACCATTTCCACCCTCCATATTATGGTTAATGATCGACAAGTGACCCAAAAAATGTGGGGTCAGCTCAACCAACCTCCATAACTTCTCCACCAAACACAACCAACGTGTACTGGTCAATGTGGATTGAACAACAGACCTCCCAGATAACATCCAATGCGCCCAAACAATTGAGCAAGAGCCACTTTTTGAATAATTTACAGGTTCAAGACCTATGGAGTTGCAAGTTGGAGACTATTTTAGTAAAAGGGGGATATTTTGCTTGATTTTTAACCTTTTCTTAGCACTATAAGAGCCTATATAGGGGTCTTTGAGAATTTTCAACATCATGAGAGTGTTATTTTTGCAAGTTGAGGCTTCTATTTTGATGTAATGATCATTTGAGCATCTTAATAAATCAGTCACCATTGGAAGTTGGACTCAGAGATGTAGCCCAAGATGGATGAACTCCGTTGTCAACTTGTGTTTATCTTGTGTTGCATTTTTTGTCCTCTTAACACTTTAAAATTTCTGCAAATTAAATTAATTTTGTGTTTTTTACAATAATGGTTTGTCGCACAAAGATACGTAAAATAACCTCTAAATTGATCATTAAAACCTTCACTTCTATTTTTGGATCAAATTTGGTATCAAAGAATGATTTTTATAAAGGTCTGACAAATTTTGTAAAGTTTTTGAATGATTACAAGGTATAGATTGAGAAGACAAGAAGGATCACTTGAAGAACCTAACCCTAAAGTTGGCTCAAGAAGACTATATATTTCACAAGTCATGGCACACGATGAAGGAAAAGGAAAAGAATTAACGTCTAAGGATGAGAGAGCTTTCAAAAAAATCGTTCTTTGATATGATTGAAATGGTGAAAGTGTTGTATAATGAAAAAACAACATGGTTACAAGGAGAGGTTGATAATCAATCGAAAGCTGATGGTGGTGAGGGGAGAAAGTCTCCACATCCTCCTCCTCCTTCACCTCCTTCCTCGCCTCCTTCTTCACCTTCTTCTTCACCTCCTTCACATAGACCAACTCCTCCAACATCTCCAAGAGGACATGCTAAGTTTCCTTTGTTTAAGCTTGATGTCAATTTTGAATTTCCAATGTATGATGGAGAATTAAAAGGTGAAAATTTGGATAATTGGGTTTATTGAATGATCCAAAAGATTGATGATGATATCACAAAGATCCAAATTTCTTCTTTGGATTGGGAGGTGTAGTTCTTATCTGGTGAGAGGCTAGAACTCGAGAATATTTGAAGAAAAGTGGTAAAATTATCTTTTCTTGTAATGATTTTATAGCTGCATTAAGGAAGAAATTTTATCCATTAGCTTACATTTAAAAAGCAATAATGGATTGGAAAATTTTTAGACAGGCTAAATGTCAATGTGTCGATAGTTACACTCAAGAATTTAGAAAGATATATTTAATCTTGGGTGTTGATTTGACCTCACAATATACTCTTATTAAATATATAGGTGGATTACATATTTATTTGAGACATACTATACTTATGTTCAACCCCACAAATCTAGATGAAGTATGTGTTTAGGCTACTCATTTAGAATAAAGAGGAAAGAAAGTTCCTCAAGAGTCTAGCAACAAACACTTTAAATATGGAGACAAAGGGAAAGGGAAAGCTAAAGGCAAAGGTAAGAGGAGTGTTGCAGTCAAGAAAGAGGGAGATAAACTTACTTGCAAACATTGTTTAGAAGATGCCCATTATAAAAACCATTGTTGGAAATTACATCTAGAATTGATACCAAAGAGGTTCAATAACAAGGGGAAACAAAAGACTACTGCTACAAGTCAACAAGATCTAAGATCTGACTTAGGTGATGAAATAAAATCGTAGTCATGTGAATGAAAGGTATAACTTCTAATGCAAGTATAGTTATTCTATCAAGTTTGTTGAGTCTCAAAATGATAAAGAAAGAAGTGATATTTTTCATATCAAGGTCATTAAAAAGCATACAAAGGTTGACACACTATTTTATAGTGGATCTCAAGTCAATCTTATTTCTGAAGCAATTGTTAAGTAACTTAATTTGGAGACTACACCTCATGAAAAACCTTACCCTTTGGGTTGGGTATGCGATGATGCTAAATTGCAAGTGACAAGAAAATGTAAACTCAAATTTTCCATCACTACTAATTTTATAGATGAGGTTGAGATTGATTTTGTACCACTTGACATTTGTGGGGTTGTGTTAGGGAGTCCATATTTATATGACCAAAAATCCATATTCTATCGTCATGAGAAAAAGTATCATCTTTTCAAAGATGGAATATAATATATTGTTAGAGAACATCGCAAGAATATGAACTTATATCTTGTTACTGTAGGATAAATTAAAAAGCTTGTGAATGCTAGTAAGAATTTTATATTTTTGATGACAAAAGCTAAATATTTTACTGAATCTGAAGCTTTCTCAAGATGTGATTCTAAAATCAAACATAAATTGGTTTAAGTTGTTAATACTTATGAAAATATGTTTCGAGAGCCTAAAGGGTTACCTCCAAAAATAAGAATCCAACATGAGATACAATTGCAGTAGGATGCACCACTTACAAATATTGGCATGTATAGAAAGTCTATCTCAGAGAATCTAGAGATCAAGAAATAAATCCAAGAACTGCTTCACAAAGGGGTCATCATACCTAGTACATCTCCTTGTGGATGTCCTATTGTTTTGGTTCCAAAGAAAGATAGTACATGGCACATGTGTGTGTATTTATGAACTTTGAACAAGATCATGGTAAATAATAATCATCCTCTTCCTTTCATTGATGATTTTCTAGAACAGTTGAAGGATTTTATTTATTTTACTAAGTTATACTTGAGAAGCGGTTATCATTAGTTAAGGATTGCTAAAGATGATTTTTGGAAAACTTCTTTTAAGACAAAACAAGGATTGTTTGAATGGTTAGTAATTCCCTTTGGGATTTTCAATGTACCTACTACATTCATGAGAGTTATGAATGATGTATTGCGACCATTCCTTGATAATAGTGATAATCTACTTAGATGATATTCAGATTTTCAGTAAGACTCATGAAGAAAATGTTAAGAATGTAAAGAAAGTACTAGATGTCTTGAAAAAGGAAAAGTTGTATTTTAAAATGTCAAAATATGAATTTGGAAAAACATTTGTGGTGTACTTAGGCCATATTGTAGGATATGGTGAATTCAATGTTGATTCCAGCTCCAAAATTGAAGTCATTTTGAATTGGATGAAGTTCAATAACGTAATAGAAGTCAGGAGATTTTTGGGAGTGGCCTAATATTGGAGAAAGTTTATTGCTAACTTCTCATCTATTGCAACACCATTACACAATTTTACATGTTTGAACTAGGTATTTCAGTGGGGAGGAAAGAAACATAAAGCCTTCGACACATTGAAAGAGAAAAGCAATACAAAACTAGTTCTAACACTTCGAGATCTCAAGCAAACATTTGAAATTCAAACTAACGCAAGTGAATATGCTATGGGGGAATTCTTCATGCAACATGGTAAGCCAATATGTTATCATTTTGAGACCTTATCCAATGCAGTAAGTATATATCCAACCTATGATAAAGGGTTGTATGCTTTAGTTAAAAGTGTGAATAAATGGAATCATTATTTGATGGGTAAAGAAACAATTATTCATACTGACAATAAACCTTCTCAACATCTTCAATCAAAAACTAAGCTACAACAAGCTAGACATTTTAGATGGATGGGATTTTTGAAACAATTTCAATTGGTCATCAGGTATAAGAAAGGTATTTACAACAAAGTTGCAGATATGTTGTCAAGGCCTATAATTAATGCATCTAACATTCTTAAGCATAAATCAGTCATGCATGAAAGTTATATTGAACTGTATGCTCAAGATGAAGATTTTAAATATGTTTATGGAAATTTTGAGGCAAGGAAATCATGTTGAAGAATTGGATTATTATGTTCATAACAAGTTGCTGTATAATATTGGCAAGTTGTGTATTCCACAAGGTAAAAGATTTAATGTAATAAGGGAAGCCCATTCTTCTCTTATTGTTGATCACTTTGGTGTAGGTAAAACCATTGATCAACCACAGAGGTATTTTTATTGGCATTTTATGAGTGAAATTGTATCAAGATATGTAAGAGGATGTTCTACATGTGCTACTAGTAAGCCAAGTATTAGGAAATTGGGTTTGTACCATCCACCTCCTATCCCTTATAGTCCTTGGGAAAGGTACCAATTCAAGAAAAGCAAGGTAGATAGAGATCGGGAAAGTGAGGGAGTTGCACCCTCACTTACTTTCTGAGTAAAAACATAATTTTGGTGGTCTAAAAGCTTCAAGTCGAGAGAAGTGATCTAGAGGATCCAAAAAATGCTCAAAAATAAAATTTCTCAAATTCTCCCAAAATTGGAACTAGGTCATATATATCATCGTTCTGATTCCAATGATGCTTGAATAAAATCAATACGACACTATATGAGGAAGTTATGATGTTCTGAAGTTTTGGCCAAAGAATAAAAAATTCAACCTGTAGGGTTGACTGTGTAAGGTACGATTGCTGATGTGGTAGTCCGTACATTGATGTGGCAGTGTGTGGTTGGTTATATGGACAGGAAGGTGGATGAATCAGATGAGGGCATGTGGCAGCTGACATCATCAAGTTACTGGGCATATGGTTGTAAGGAGGGCCAATCATAGAGTGACATTTGGCCCAATAATAGGGCACCAAGTGGCACTCTGGATGAGGCCAAAATTAGTTTAACAAACCAACTAACTCCTGGCTAGAAGGATAGAAGGCTTCTATCTGAGGAGAATATTGGAGACCATTGGAAGGAGCCATACATCATCAAGGCTAAGGTTGTAAGTTTGTATTACTGTTTCATTCTTGAGATTAATACAAAAGAGTGTTTCTTTCCCACTGTATTGTTCAATGGAGTTGATGTACTGTGTATTTTCTTCCATTTTTCCATTGATAATGATATTAGGTACTAGTTTCCTTGATCACTAGTTTGAGTTTTATTGAGTCATTTATCTATCATATTCCTTTGATATTTTGTTGTTACTATGTTTGCACGTCTATATTCTAAGCATTGAGGAGCTGAATCAAACCATAGCGAGAATATTCATCAGAAATTTCATTTGAAAGGTATGGATTTCACCTTCTACCATTATTTCTTATGATTCAATAGCAATTAACTCATGAAAATATTTACTACTTTGTCTCTTTGTTACTAGATTCAGTCTTTGAATATAGGGAGATTTATTTTTTTCTGCATAAGAAATTTGTCTACCATAACACCGGGTGGACACCAATATCCACCTTAATCAAGTGGTCTATTGGTTCTGGTTTTAATATGGATGAAATATGAATCAATAGGGCCAATAAGTGATCTCTTGTATTTTAGGGGCAAGAGACCCTTTCAGCAGAGGTTGATAAACAAGAAGGGGCAAGACTCCCTTTCAGCAGAGACTGATAAACGAGCAAGGGCAAGAGTCCCTTTTAGCAAAGACTGATAAACAAGTAGGGGCATCAGTGCCTTTCAGTGAATACTCATAAACGAGCAAGGATAGAAATTCCTTTTAGTAGCATCTGATAAACCTACAAGTAGTAGCCTGTGTGGAAATGATGTAATCAGGTTGAAGCTTGGAGAAATAAAAGGAATATTGGTGTCTTATGTATATATTTATCATGTTCTTGATGATGATTATGTTATTTTTTACATGAGTGAGATGTGTTATTTATCCATGAATAATTACTAAAGTGATTGAAAAGTATAATTTGTGAATAATTGCATAATTTGGTCACATTACTGATTCACCCTTTCCTCTCTCAGTGGTGTCCTGGTTTCCATTATTTCTTACATTTGATAGGTCAAAGGTATTATACGTGGATACTCCAGCAAGTTCCATGAATTGGTATAAAAAAATTTGGAGATTTCTTGACCAAGCATATAAACCTTATCACAAGTGGTTACTTGAATGCCAAATTTTTATACCACATTTGAAATAAGAGAATGGATCAAACCATTTAAATGGTAAGGTATTGCATACCCAATCCAACTAATTCATGTGCATACCATAATCATCATTATTGCAAACAAGATTTGGTTATAATATAAGTTCAACCCTATAAAATTGTTAAAAAAAATAGCAATGGTAATGGATTCATGCAAGGGAATGAAAACGGAATGATAAATAGTTTGAAAAATTAATAAAGAAAATTAATTATGAGTATATGCGAGGTACGTTACAAAACTCTAAGAAACTAACAATTTCCCACACTATGTACATCATTTTGCACATCTAAATAAATATTATTATTTTATATTATATATGCCATAGTTTTCAACAATCTTCACATCATTTACATTCTATTTCTCAAAATTCCATTTATATCTAAAACTCAAAAAAAAAAATTTACACAACTCACAATTTTCCGCACTATATACATCATTTTGCACATCTAAATAAATATTATTATTTTATTATTGTTAATGTAATGTTATCCAATTTAACATGAAATTTTTTCAATTTTCTATATAATTAAGAATATTTATTATTTTTATTATTTTATTAAATATAATATTATCTAACTTAATATGATTTTATTATTTTTAATATAATGCCTCCACATTTTAGATATCCTCTAATATTATTTAATCGTTCTTCAAGAATGCACTTTGTTGATTCGACTCTACAATTTGAGTGTAACATGTCATCTGCAATTTCAGTGGAACAAGTCATCAAGACTTGCTATGATCCTAAATTGGCATGATTACTCAAAGTCAAATGCCCAAAGCATAATTCTAATTCAAATAAAAATGCCCAAACCATAATTCTAATTCAAATAAAAGCTCCATTATAGACCTTAGATTGCCATTAGTAATTAAAGCCTAATTCCCAAAGCATAATTCTAATACAAATTTTGATGCCATTGTATGTATATGAATAACTTATCAAGAAGTGACGTTGCTGCAATGTAAGACTCCCAAAGGAACATCGATTTCACCTATTTAAATATGTTTTTTTCGTTAAATTTAGTTTAAATAATCAAATATAGTTTGCTTTTAAGTTAAATTTAATTTAAATAACTAAATATTGCTTTTTTTTAAATTTAGTTTAAATACCCAAGCTATATTAATCTTAATTTTGGATCTTTTTAGCATTTACATTTTTGATATGCAAATTTTTCTTCAAATTTTACAATTTAAAAAATTTATATTTTTTCTTTTCTTTTTGGTAAAATTTTGAGGATAGAAATTTATTTTAAAATTTAGAAACCTTAGCTAATCTCATTAGTGTTTAAGATGCAAACTATAAAATGTTTGTTGATATCCTCGTAAAAATATTAAAGGTTGTAATGATAAAGAAAATTTGAAGGATGGAAATTTATTTTAAAATTTAGAACTTTAGTCAATCTCACTAGTGTTTAAGATGCAAACTATAAAATGTTTGTCAATATATTGGTAAAAATATTAAATGTTTTAATGATTTTATATGGAGACTATAATTTTGAAGAATTTTAGGGTAAAATAATTTTATATTGTAAAATTTGGGCAAATCATTTTTAGAAAAAAATGGAAATTGTCTAATATTTTTTTGTAAAAATCATGGAGAATTAGCCCACTTGTGAATATTGGCCCCTAAAATTTTCCATGCTCTCCTTTCATAGATATAAGTTAAGATAGACCATTTTCAATCATATTTATTTTTGGAATGAGTTTATTGTTATATAGTTTTGATAATGTTTATTTGCAAAAAGTAAATAAAAATGTGTATTTCCTTGATAATTATAGATAAAATATATTTAGTGAAAAATAATAAAATAAATATTATTAATAAACAAGTTAAATGGCTTATTGTGATAAGGCTTAATGAGTATGGTCCCCCACTCTTGGCTCTTGTAAATCATAAATTCATGGTACATTTGGTTTAAGTTGTTCTACATACCCTTGGTGTTATAGTGGTAGTAATTTGATCTTGAGCCTAGCCTATATTACTCCAACAAATTACCCATTCACCATGAGGTAAAAAATGTCCTTGCAATTATATATTTTTTTTTCCAATCATTTATTATTATATGATTTTGATAATGCTTGTTTTCATTATCAATAATGTGTATTTCAATAATACAATTTATTTAATGAAAATTAATAAAATAAATATCTATTTAAAAACAAGTTAAATATATTAATATAAAATTACCTCATCTTTAACATTAATAAAATAAATGGTCACTATAAACTAAATATTAATAACATGGATATTTTACAAAAATTAAAAGCTATATAAGAAATACTTTGAAACTGCATGTGTGGCAAAATATTCTGCATTTATGTTTAAAAAAAAATCGTAATTTAGTTCTTCAGTGATGGAATGTAAACATTTACTTTGCTTCAGATGGTGATTACTTTGAATATTTCGATTTAAAAGTAAAATATTATTTCTAAAATATTTAATTATAATATTGTTGATTCATGCCACAAGGATGAAGTTTATCATGAGAGCTATGCTAGGGTTCAGTGAGCGACCAGGGTTTAGGCAGTACTGAGAAAACTGACAGCGCTAAATTTGAGGAAGGAGCAGTGGATCAGATACAACTCTGAGCGGTTGGATGGAAACATAGTCAGGGGGGGAGAGATCCCCTCCTCCCAGAATGTGACGGCAGGGGAATATAATAGTAAACAAATAAGATCCCAAGGAGGACGGGCCAACCCTAATCTAGGACCGATGTTGGGAGCACAATGGCAGGAAAAAAATAGAGGCCAATGCTTGCCAAGAGCCATAAATAAGCCCCACTTTGTCATTCCGGAAAATAAACTGGACTAGTATTGAATTTATATTAAGGACCACGCTTTAATATGCAAATTCATAGACATTTAGCCAAATGAGAAGGATTTACTCAAATGGATCCAATTAAAATGGAAACCTAAGGGTCATATAGATCTAAAATTTTGGCCCAGAGGATTTTTTACAGTAATATTTACTAGTCTCATAGACAAAGAAATTATTTTCAGGGAGGCCCATATTTCTACTATAATGCAGGGTTATTTTTGAGGCAATGGGAAGAATGTTATAACCTTGACCAAGAACAATTCCTGGCAGCGCTGGTTTAGGTGAGACTCTTTTCATTGCCAGTTGATTTCTGGGACCCTGAAATGTTGGAAGGCATTGGAAACTCCCTTGGGAGCTTTGTTAAAATAGAAAAAACAACTCGACGAGGAAGGTATACCTTTTTTGCCCATATCTGTGTTTATATGAATATATCGGAGCCTTTACCAGAATCAATAGAACTGGAATATCAATGGGAAGCTTGGCAACAACTTCTTGACTATGAAAATATTCCATTTAGGTGTCAGAGATGTCATGAATATGGACATTTCTATAAAAATTTCCCTCTCAAAAATGTAGACCAGATGGAGGTGAAGCAACCAGATGGAGGAAGAGGATCACCCGAAAACAATGATGGGTTCAAGACAATAATGAGTAGGAATAAGAACAAAAAAGCACATGCAAATCATATCAGCAACCAAACTAAGAAGAAGAATAATCAAAATAGGTATGAAATACTACAAGATATTGGAGAAAATTCGAAGGAAGTTGAACAGAACAATGAAGAAGGCCATGGCCATCTAACTCAAAAATTTTTGAAAGCTAAAAGAGAGGCTCAAGAGGAACCAACAGAGAAGGAAGATAAATCGCAAATGGTGGAAAATTCGGCTATGGAGGTGGACACAATCAAGGATGAGTTGAGCATGGAAGAGGTAGTGTTAAAAAAATTACTGCAAGAATGAAGAAACCTAGATGACATATTTATACCAAAAGACCAAAAGAGGTTGTATAAAGAAACTTTTGAATAATACATGACTTCTCAAGCACAGAAATAGATGGAAATGACAGATAATATGAGCTCGCAGAAAGGTCCCTCTCAGGAACCTAGTACCCAAGCGAAAGGGGGAAAGAAGAAGGGATGAAATAATTTGCAAGAGTCGATTCAAATGGTAGGTGAAATGTTAGTTAATTCGAGGAGGGTAATATCGTTAACAACGATATTCCAACAACTACAAAAAGTTTCCCAATGATAGTGATCTCTTGGAATATGAGAGGCCTAAACAGTAAAGAAAAAAAATGATAAGATAGAGAGGTCGCATGTGATACTCCTTCAGGAAACCAAGGTCTCAGGAAAAATACTTGAGGAAATCATGAACTTTCTGAAACTGCATTATGAAGCAATGACAATAGACTCGAGAGGATTTAGGTGGTATAGCCATTCTGTGGAACCCAATAGATATTATGGTGGAAGGTTGGATAGGACTACCCCTCATTTTAACTAGAATATTTAGGCAAATTGGAACAACTAAATTGGTTCTTATTTCATTTGTTTATGGTCCAAATATTCTATGAGAAAAGGCAGCATTCCTTTTGTTGTCATTCCTATTATTTGGAAGATTTGGAAATACCAAATGATAAGACAACATCAAACCAATTTTGGATCTCAGGATCTAGCCCTCTTGGATCTAGAGAGGGATCTCTTTATAAATGTAAAGAATAATATATCTTGAGGTTCAATTTAAGGTATTAGGCTAGTTATAGGGCACGAGGGTTGTTGTTTTGGTTTTGTTTTGTTTGGTTGGAAAAATGAAATAAGGGTTCAATATGAGGTAAAGAGGTGAATAAAGAAGGAATTTTGGCAATGGGAGATAATTCAAAGAAAACTCAAGTCCATTGGGCAATGGAGTCAGTAAAGGGTTTACTTGCAATTCAATATCCAAGGCTTTCAAATGGGCTAGTCATCTAAAATAGAGGATCTCTAAAGATGATAGTATGGGATGAAACAATAAGGAAATGAAGGTGAATGACAAGGAAACCTTCCAAGGTGATCACCTAGGAGAAAATCTAGGGAGAGGGCATGCCTTAATGTTTATGATCAAACTCCTTTGAGGCTAACTCTTTAGAAAATAGAGAACATTCAAGATTTAACACAAAGTGAAGCCTAAGATCAGAGAAAGAATTTTAACTTTCAATGCTTTCGACTTTCAACTTAAGGGATTTTAGAAAGGCTAACTATTGGAAAAGGACCCTAGTGAGATAGCACCAACTCTGAACCTCCCAGTATCCCAATTCTTTTAGCTTAAACCAGAAAAGAACATCTAGAAACAAACTCTAAATTCATACATCAGTAAGCAGGGAGAACCAACTACTATACTGGTTAAATTATCTTGAATTTGTTCTTAGATCACACAATTAGTAGAAAACATAAAAGATAAGAAGAGCAGGAAGCATTGGGGTACTTTACGGCAGTATATCCTAAGCTATATTACTAATTCTTATCAAAGAAATGAAATATGATGAATCACAAAGTGAGAACATTGACAAAGATGGAACACATCTCCACTGATTTAGATCAGGATCCAATGAACATGTTTGTCATATTAAAGAGCAACACCAGTCACATACATCATTTTCTAGCAGCTTGATATCAATCTGAAATCATCTCCCAGCCTATTTACAACTAATACACACAGAACTCTATCTCAAAGAAACATCTTACAATCCACGGATAACCAACCCACAACATGTATTTCTCAAGAGTCCTTATAGTTGAAAATGTGGCAGCAGAGGTAGATAGAACTTTAAATGAATCATTAAAACAAAGGAAGAAGAGTGTTTGAGGCCCATTCTGTTTTAATATCCATGTATTGACTTTCAGTACTGTTTGGATGAATTAGTGGTCTTCGACAGACTAATAATAACTACAGAGGTATGTTTCTGAGGTACTTTCTAGCTTTTTGTACTCTTTTTGTACTTTGGGACAAGTAAGGCAGATAAATGAATTTCAAGCCTTCCATAATTTGTAACTAATGCTCTGGAAATCTTAGGACTTCTGTCAGGGTGGTGATCTTCTTAGGAACTTGATGGAGAGTAAAAGAAAATATTATGGTAACTCGTCCTTTCTTAGGAAAGAATGTTCTGCTGATGTGAAACACTGATATGGCTTGTTTCATGTGTTGTAGGCCTTATTAGCCTTTTGGATTATTTATAAGGTCTTCAATCTGTATCTTCATCCTTTAGACACTGGATTATGGCATTTAATCTTCAATAATGGGCTTTTAATCCCTTTAATATTTCACTAATACTCTTTGCCACTTCTCTTTTGTCTTGTTTGTGGATACATAGGTTTTAATGGTGCTGGAGGGTTTGAAACAGAGTTAATAACTTGATCTTTATTGAAAATCATGTTTAAACCTTCTCAGGCACCTTCCTCTGCGATCTCTAGCTCGAAAAGTATCTTCCTGTGCTCTAAAAAACACTGTCTGTGACTGTGAATCAGAGTGGATTCATGCCCATTTAAAACCTACAAAATCACGATAAACATATTAAGAAATCCATAGGGAGTGGGGTGGGGTTGTTGTAGAGGCCGGTGGAGATGGTGGCGCAGTGATGGAACTGGTGGATGCAGTGGAAAAATGGCTGAAAATTGCTGCGTAATGGTGAAAAAATGATCTCATGGAGGTCTGGTGTGAGGAGGATTCTGGACCATCCGATTGGACTGAACAATGGTGATCTACGGTCAGGATTCACCGTTGCAGTTGTTTAGGAGGTTAGACTGAATTAGGCAGAAACAAATAAATTTTAGCGTTAAACATAAAAGTTTAGTGTTTGGGAAAATACAAAGGAAAAAGTCTAAAATGAAGGAGATCGGGTGCATTTGGTGGTGGGACCAAGAGGGTGAAGGAATATTGAACGTGGGTCGTCGGATCATAAAAGATATCAACGGTGGAGATCTTCCGATGGAGATTTTTTGGAAGGTCTGATGAAAGTAATCTGGATGGGAACACAATATAATATGAGTGTTGGGGCCCTTGTTTTGAAAAATTATTTTGAATTTTGAATAAAGAATGGCTTTTTGGGTTGCGGCATGATGACGCATGGTAATCGTGACAAAGTCGCAACTATAGTAAGTCGCGGAGCTATCAAGGTGACGCAGAAGCAAGAGACAACTAAAGAAAGAAAATGCATGAGAATAGAGGAAGAGAATATACAACAGAAGACAGAAAGCAGAACACACAGACAACAAGAGAGAATCTAGAAGCAGCTGAAGAAGAATGCAAAGAGGAACTAATATTTGTGATAGCAGGTGAATAAATAGTGGTCACTCGGCCGAAAGAAAGAAGAATGCGAACAGAAGAAAGAATGCAGAGCGCCTGAAGGAGATCGGCAAGATACCTCTGTAGTTCCTAGGTTTCACTTATCTACCCTTCTATTCTATCAGGCGTCTGTGTCAGACTTGTAAGCTCTCCTTGCGGAAGCTATGTAACTATGGATTTGGCTGAAGATATCAATACAATTGCAGGTTGTTGTCCTATTGTGTGATTTATATGCATGCATGATGGTTGTGATGATTTAAAATTTTATTTTCTTAATACCGGTTCACTCTCCGAATGTTCTTTCATATATAACTATGTTTATGAAATCGATTCAATGTTAATCATGAGTTGCGGATCCTTTCACTGCTATCAATCTATTCCCCTTCTGCATGTGGTTGTGGCACACCTCGGGTGAGACTCTCTGCTCTTCGGAGTAGGGTGTAATGCCAGGGTGGTTCTAGACTACATCAGATTACCTTGTTGGCCACAATCCCGGAACCTGGGTCTTGCTTGTGAGACCTAATTCCTCGCCAAAAAATGGTTCCATTTCCAGGACCTACATGGTATGAGGGGAACTAGATAATGGTATCAAGGATCTTTGAAGGCGAAATACGGAGATGGTGGGATAACCATCTGGACCAGTTCATTGCTCAGCAAGCAGAGTTGACGAATCAAAAGGAAAGGGTGCTTAAGGATCTCGTCCTTTTCTCAGATTCCGCTAGTGATACTTACGAGATCCTCTGGGGAAAATTCCCTAGTTACCTCTATAATTGGTTGCGGAGGTTACAGATGAAGGTGCCTAAGGATAGCTCGCGGAAGATAAATCGAAAGTGGGTGCACAGGGATCTGGTGGCTCTGCATCGGTTGGACACTGAATTGAACCGCACGATGGATTTTTGGGTAGAGACCACTTTGGACGGATATATTGTGGAGTTTGCGGTAGAGTGCTACCAATCCTTCTAAAAGGCTAAATCTCTCTTCCGTTCTGGGTTAAGGGGGAAGCTGCTTAAGGAGATTCCGCTGTGGATTAAGGCCCTGATGGTGGACGAAGGGCTGATGGAATTTCAAAAGTTGGGCATAGAAGCGTAAACCTCCAGTGCTGGGGGAAGGGCTAAAGGGACAGATGCTACATGAAGTGTGAAGCGGGGAGTGGGGGATGGATGCTAAGGCTGCGAGGAGATTGAGGGAGCGACGTGCACATCGGCGGGTGCAGATCGCTGACCGGTGGCAAGAAAGGGTGATGCGGGAGTTAAGTCAACGGGAAAATGACAGGAAGAATCAAGAGGAGGCGCCTCAGAGGATAGGAATTATGGACACTTAGGCGGACACCCTGGAAAGGGAAGGGACCACTGTGGGAGTACGACGGGTGCATGGGAGCCCGACTAAGAGAAAAGGGGGGACGACGACGGACGAAGACGATGCAGGTGTGCAGCTTGAAGAAAGTTTCGATGGCGAATCGTACGTCATGATGCAGTGGTTGTTTCAAGAGCGGATGACATTCATCTCTCCAAGCATCCCTACTTCCAAAAATTTACACGACAAGGATCCCTACTGTTGTAGACAATTCTTGTCACTCCTAGAGACAGCCTAGAGTTGCTATAGACCAGTGCCTAGGACATCTTAGCATAGCAAGGAGCTCATAATATAGCTTGGGTTGTCAATCCAAAAGCTCTCTTACTATCACTTGTAAAACAAGGAAATTAGTTTAAATGGCACCAAACTCTCTCAGAAGCTGATACAAAGATAAGAATAATGTAGGAACAGCATGCAAAACTCCAATACAAAAGCATCAGACAGTTAAGAGACAGCTTACTGCAAAGAGGGCCAGTTCAAATAATATGCCATAGAAATCAAATATCAGAAAGTGGATGCAGTGAAGAAACATGAAGAATATACTAGTTAGCATGAGGCTGATACCCAGATACACAACAAAACCACATATGGGCTTATCCAACTAAGAATCCATACATGACAATGGCGTTTTAAAAGCACCCTCCTCAAGTAACTAATATAGCAGAAAATATGGATGAAATGAACATGGAACGGTATATCATGACTAGGCCTATTTAAAGTGCTTGACTAATCCAAGTATGGGCACCAACTAGGATGAATCCTTACTTAAGACCAGTGAGCCACTCGCATTCTAGAACATGATACAAGAAGATAAATAGCATGAAATGAGATAATATATTAACACATAAGAAAGATTACATACTGTGGGATACCAAAGACCAGAATCCTCATTATAGTTATAACTCCTCCTCACTGAAACCCTACGGGCTCTGAGCCTTCATACAGAAACTTTACAAGATGTATACAAAAGCCTTTCACTACACAGTTTGCTGATAGAAATCTAGAACCCTTTCAATATCTTTTTTCTTGGCTTTTATAGGAAAGACAAAAAACTCTAGAGAATGAGGTAGGTAATGTATATTAAATTGACTCATTAAAACAAATTGGCAAGGAAAAACCCACCTATGCTGTTTGACAGTGCTGAACTGGTGCAAGTACTATGCTGCTGCTTCATGGAATAAATGCTGAGGATGAAAATATCCTCATAAACAATACATAAAGAATAAAATATACAAATGTTCTGTACTTGGCTGGAAGAGAAAAATCTGCTGCAATAAAACCTTGAGGTTGCTTGTGTTTGTGCATGGTACTCCCGGTCTTCCAATCTTTGAATTAAAATTCAAAATCATAAGGCCGGGCACTGGCTTTCTCTGTCTTTCACTGATATTTGTATGCCGCCCAATTAATATTTCTTGCTGTGTAATCTTTCCCTCTGCGGGTGTCTTTAGGGTTCGATGGATTTTATTTATGCTTCCATTAATGAGGTCATATCATAACAGCTACCTCAAGTTTCCCTCTTAAATTTCGCCATCGAAATATCGTCCTTTGAGATGTTCTTGACCTTTGTAATGGAGGCGAAAAATTATGGCGTCTCTTCATCATCTTGAAACCTGCAAAACCCACAGATACATTAGAAAGAACAAGCACATGAGCAAGGGGCGTGGAGGTGGAGACGATGGTGGCGTCGAGGGCATGGCCATATGGCTAGAACATGTAGGGTGGCAGAGAAATTACAGTGGAGGTATGGCGGAAAGGCTGACCAGAGAGAAACATTAACATATAAAGTATGAATGATATATATATATATATATATATATGAATGGCGGAGGGTGAGATAGTGAACACGTGGAGCCATGAAGTGGTGGGTTACTCGGTCGATGGTTAAAAAAAACTGGAGGGTAATCAAAGGTGGGCCAGGGACACAATGGACATAGCTTAAAACGCGTGCAGCTTCGGAGGATAGTCACCGTTGGATGGAGGCTCTAAGATCGAACGGTGGTCATTAATTTCGCTGCATGTCTTTGATCTGACTTTTAACGCGCGAAATGGGCGGTATGGGAATCATACATGAGGACACTTGTCAATCAGTGTATGGAAATGCTGGATTTTGAGGAAAACTGCCAGCCTGGGATAAGCGGTGCGGAATGAAACAATCGATTTTTGCAATGCGTGCGGGTGCGGGGACCACCATGGAAAACAGTTTCGCTCCGTCGATTGGTTTTTGATCGGACGACGGAGATGAACTGCGGTGGGCCAAGGTGTACGGACACGAGAATTTTGGAGCAACCCCCCGTAGTGAATGGCAACCGTTAGATTAAGTCTTCACCCATCCCGAGGATTCAACTACGGGGACACCAAGGTTTGAACCTACAGATAGATTAAAGCCCCCGCAGGGGAAACGCTTCGGTCACGGCATCGGGTCACATGGAGAGAAAAAGGTGCGGGGCTAGCGGAGAAGGGGCTGGGCCCAATATAATTTCAAATATGGATTCTGACAATTAAAAATACAATTTTAAAGCAGCGAGAGGGCAACGATAGACAACCAAAGGGTTTTGCAAGACAGGGCGAGGGAATGTGATGATTTAAATCAGCTGGCTCATGGAGATTTTCATAAAGAGAGGATAGTGAACAACATTGGCTCCATCTGGGGATGGCATGTTTATCCTTGGACATGTCGAGAACCTGCAGACCGTCTGATCATTTTGTGCGAATTCTGCTCTTCGACACCTCTGGTTTTCATTTTATAATTCATTAGCACACACACATTATTAAAAGAATGATGAAACAAAAAGAAAACTAATGTACAATATAATACACCAGGTTGTCTTTGCCTCTTGGGTCCCATACTTTGCTTTGCTGGTATCCATTAGTTGCATTATTCTTCAACTGTACCCTTCTATGTTTCCATATTTTGTTCTGTAACTTGCCTCCAGCTATGCTTTCACTTTCTGTTCTTGTTCTTCCATTGCCAAATTTTCTCTGCTTTCTTGCTGCTATCTGCTGTTTCTGAGACACCTTCATCATCAGTCTTCTGATGCTGTCAATTTCCATGTCCAACTTTTCTTTTGTCTGGAACTTACTTTTCCCACTGTTGTCTTCAATATGGCTCTTGAAAGCCTGATCGCCTTCTTCTTGTATTTCGAAAGGCAGTGGAATCTCTTCTTTTTGTTCCACAATAGCAGCTTTGAAAAATTTTCTCTCTGCTGGCAACATGCTGCTAGAAAAGCCCCTTGATCCTTCTTCAAATGTTTGTAGGAAATGCACATAAGGATCATGAAATGATACCTGGTTAAGAGTATCTGGCAGGCAGGCTTCAACCAAGATTTTATCTCCTTTCACTGGATCGAGAAGAAGACTCTCTTGAGAGAGAGAATCTCCTTCATTCTCTAAACTAGAGGACTCATCGTATACTGGAGCTGAGTCCTTTTGGAGCTCTGGTATATTCTGCTCTGCTGTGCTGAGCTCTGCAAAAAGATCCATGAATTCTTGAGCAGGGGCTTGCTCCATTATTTCCTCTTTTTCAAGAGAAATCTCGTTGTTTTCATCTTGCTCAAGAATCTCTTCTTTGCTCTCCTCCTCTTCTTCCTGTATTGAATCATATTTATTCAACATAATCTCCAGCAACCTGATTTCTTCATTCCATGGGTTAAAATATTCCATCGAATTTCCTTCCTCCTTTCTTTGACTATCAAATGGTGTCAAATTTCTTTCATCAGCATCAATCTCTATGTTGGAGAATTCACCTTCTATTTCTAGGAATCCCGTCATCTGTTCTTCATCCTTAGAGACCTGGCAGTGCTTGATATTATCTGGGGTGAGTGGTGCTTCTGGAGGAAGTATGAAAGAGGTGACCTGAGATTGATATGCTGGTTGTTTCAACAGTTCAGTCAAGGGGACTGGAATTTTGATCTTCTCAAGTTCTTTTTGAAAATTGAAAGCAAAAGGGGACTTTTCTATTGAGACTTCTTTGGACTCTTCATTTCGATCTTGAGTTCTGGTCCGCTTCCTTGAAGATCTCAGATCGTATCTTCTATTGAAATGTGCTTGCATGAAATCATTAAAATGTTTACAATAATGGTCGATTTCTGCTTCTTCTTCTTCTTCTTGCAATGGGCATTCCATTTCATCATGGTTTGAGAAAGCAAGATTTGAATCTTCCAGTTCATAGGCAACATCTTCTGTGAAGTCATCTACTGGACCTTCCAGGTATAATGGGTGTGGTACCTGATCTTGCTGTTCTTCTGGATCCCTTGGCAATATCTGCAGGGGTGGTCTCTTGTACTGGGGATTGTATCCTCTGTTTGGACTATTATAGAAATTCTTGGGATCTGCATTCTTAGCCTCCAACTCAAGCTTGACCATCTTCTTAACCATCTTACTTATCTCATCCATCTTATCTGAATCTTTCTCCTGGTTAGAGGAGGAAACCTCTTCTTTACCTCTCCTCCTAGTTTCCTGTTCAGCTTTTCCTTTTAATTTTCTAGTGGAGGAAAAGTTTGCTTCCAGCTCAAGAGCATCTGACTGAGCATCATCTAGGGTGGCAGGCTTTCTCTCCCTGAGGGAGAAACCGAAATCTGAGTCAAAGGCTTCAATGAAAACAACTTTTGCAGCGTTTTGATGAGGCTTCATATCTACAGGGAGACTTAGATATTACTTATTAAATCTCTTAATAAACTCCGACACCCCTTCATTATGTTTCTTCTTTAGAGTATTGAATTCAGTGAGGCACATTCCATGATCTTTCTTTTCTCCCCATTTCCTAAGAAAAACTTCTTCCATTCTTTCCCAAGTTGTGACT
The DNA here is from genome assembly GCA_034641835.2 of Pinus albicaulis. Lineage (NCBI taxonomy): Eukaryota > Viridiplantae > Streptophyta > Pinopsida > Pinales > Pinaceae > Pinus > Pinus albicaulis. Next base: position 1,379,910,432 of record CM076577.1, on the reverse strand, counting down.
GAGCGGTTTGCCAATGTTTTAAACCATTTTCTGGCTTCACCGTCAAGAGATTGAACAAACAATCTTAAGAATACATCAAAATTTTCAACATTTAAGTTTTCTGCAAAAGCGTAGAAGACCTCAAGATGTTTCTGTGCATCAATCTCATTTTCTCCATTGAATCTGGGCAGAATCTTCAAACAATCCCGTGGCATATCATTTAGCACTTGTGGTAAGGCCAGTGGAGCATATTTATTCAGTAGGAAAGTTGGGACATTAGCCATTGGAGGAGGTGGGGGTTGTGCAATGATCTGATGTACAAATGGAGGAAGGGGAGGAGGAGGAAGTGGAGTATGTATAACAATGGGAATAAATTGCACAGAAGCCTGAGGTGTAGATGGGAATAGTTCACGGTTAACATCAGCTACTTCTGTGACTTCTTTAACTTCTTCAACCTCAGGGGTAGGATGAGGGTTATCTTTGGTTCTAGAACTTCCCCTGGGTGGGATATCTAAGTAATATTCGGGATTTTCCTCAGTGGAGTAGGGATTTTCCACTGGGATTTCCTGAGAAGAAGAGGATGGATGATCTTCTACAGAATATTCAGGGACTTCAGCACGGGCTGATTGTATTTCTTTCCAACTTCTCCTATGAATAATATTCTCTGGGTCAGATACAGAGGATGTGTTTAAATTAGAGGAATCTAACCTCAAATGTGGCTTTCGAGGAGCCAGGACTACCAATAGATTTATCAAATAAATAACAGTGGAGTCGCCAAGGTGAGAGATATACAACTCTTCAACTCTCTGTGCTCACCAGATTAGAGAGTGAAAACAATTTTTTGAGGCCCAAGGAAACTGATATTCTTGAATTCGTCCCCGGCAACGGCGCCAGAAAGATGTTGTAGACAATTCTTGTCACTCCTAGAGACAGCCTAGAGTTGCTATAGACCAATGCCTAGGACATCTTAGCATAGCAAGGAGCTCATAATATAGCTTGGGTTGTCAATCCAAAAGCTCTCTTACTATCACTTGTAAAACAAGGAAATTAGTTTAAATGGAACCAAACTCTCTCAGAAGCTGATACAAAGATAAGAATAATGTAGGAACAACATGCAAAACTCCAATAAAAAAGCATCAGACAGTTAAGAGACAACTTACTGCAAAGAGGGCCAGTTCAAATAATATGCCACAGAAATCAAATATCAGAAAGTGGATGCAGTGAAGAAACATGAAGAAGATACTAGTTAGCATGAGGCCGATACCCAGATACACAACAAAACCACATATGGGCTTATCCAACTAAGAATCCATACATGACAATGGCGTTTTAAAAGCACCCTCCTCAAGTAACTAATATAGCAAAAAATATGGATGAAATGAACATGGAACAGTATATCATGACTAGGCCTATTTAAAGTGCTTGACTAATCCAAGTATGGGCACCAACTAGGATGAATCCTTACTTAAGACTAGTGAGCCACTCACATTCTAGAACATGATACAAGAAGATAAATAGCATGAAATGAGATATTATATTAACACATAAGAAAGATTACATACTGTGGGATACCAAAGACCAAAATCCTCATTACAATTAAAACTCCTCCTCACTGAAACCCTATGGGCTCTAAGCCTTCATACAGAAACTTTACAAGATGTATACAAAATCCTTTCACTGCACAGTTTGCTGATAGAAATCTGGAACCCTTTCAATATCTTTTTTCTTGGCTTTTATAGGAAAGACAGAAAACTCTAGAGAATGAGGTAGGTAATGTATATTAAATAGACTCATTAAAACAAATTGGCGAGGAAAAACCCGCCTATGCTGTTTGACGGTGCTGAACTGGTGCAAGTACTCTGCTGCTGCTTCATGGAATAAATGCTGAGGATGAAAATCTTCTCATAAACAAGACATAAAGAATAAAATATACAAATATTTTGTACTTGGCTGGAAGAGAAAAATCTGCTGCAATAAAAACTTGAGGTTGCTTGTGTTTGTGCATGGTACTCCCGGTCTTCCAATCTTTGAATTAAAATTCAAAATCATAAGGCCGGACACTGGCTTTATCGATATTTCACTGATATTTGTATGCCGCCCAATTAATATTTCTTGTTGTGTAATATTTCCCTTTGCAGGCGTCTTTAGGGTTCGATGGATTTTATTTATGCTTCCATTAATGAGGTCATATCATAACAGCTACCTCAATTTTCCCTCTTAAATTTCACCATCGAAATATCATCCTTTGAGATGTTCTTGACCTTTGTAATGGAGGTGACAAATTATGGCATCTCTTCATCATCTTGAAACCTGCAAAACCCACAGATACATTAGAAAGAACAAGCACAGGAGCAAGGGTCGTGGTGGTGGAGACGATGGTGGTGTCGAGGGCATGGCCATATGGCTAGAACATGCAAGGTGGTGGAGAAATTACAGTGGAGGTATGTCGGAAAGGCTGACCAGAGAGAAACATTAACATATAACGTATGAATGATATATATATATATATATATATGAATAGCGGAGGGTAAGATAGTGAACACATGGAGCCATGACATTGTGGGTGACTCGGTCGACGGTTAAAACGAACCGGAGGGTAATCAAAGGTGGGCCAGGGACGCAATGGACGTAGGTTAAAACACGTGCAGCTTCGGAGGATAGTCACCTTTGGATGGAGGCTCTAAGATTGGACGGTGGTCATTAATTCCGCTGCATGTCTTTGATCTGACTTTTAACACACGAAATGGGCGGTATGGGAATCGTACATGAGGACACTTGTCAATCAGCGTATGGAATCGCTAGATTTTGAGGAAAACCGCTAGCCTGGGATAAGCGGTGCGGATTGAAACAACTGGTTTTTGCAATGCGCGCGGGTACGGGGACCACCACGGAAAACAGTTCTGCTCCGTCGATTGGTTTTTGATCGGACGATGGAGATGAACTGCGGGGGGCCAAGGTGTACAGACACGAGACTTTTGGAGCAACCCCCCGTAGTGAATGGCAGCCGTTAGATTAAGTCTTCACCCATCCCGAGGAGTCAACTACAGGGGCACCAAGGTTTGACCCTACGGATAGAGTAAAGCCCCCGCAGGGGAAACGCTTCGGTCACGGCGTCGGGTCACATGGAGAGAAAAAGGCGTGGGGCTAGCGGAGAAGGGGATGGGCACAATATAATTTCAAATATGGATTCTGACAATTAAAAATACAATTTTAAAGCAGCGAGAGGGAAATGATAGACAACCAAAGGATTTTGCAAGACAGGGCGAGGGAATGTGATGATTTAAATCAGCTAGCTCATGGAGATTTTCATAAAGAGAGGATAGTGAACAACACCTACATTCGCCTGGTACTCTATCAACCTTTAAGTAATATTTTCATTAAGTTACAAGCACTGAGTCAATTGCACAACAATTCATTGTCGATAATGACATACGTTAATAGCAGCGTCACTAGTAGTATTACATTTCCCAGCGGTATAGTCACGCAACCAGGACCCAGAGGGTTTATCCTAGTTACCCCTTCGCAAGTCAATATGGCTGGGTCATTCACCCGGTATCCAGAATTCTCTGGCCAGGGTAACGATGATGTCGAGAAACACTGGTATCTCTGTGAAGTGATATGGAGGGCTTGGCAAACGCCAGACATCGGGAAGCTAATAGAGTTCCAAACCACGCTCAGAGAGCGGGCTTTGTGATGGTTTATCAAGTGGTCTGAGGCCCATCCTAATCCAGTAATTGCGGACGTAAAACATGATTTTTTCTGAGAATTTAAACTTCCCCAGACGGACTAGCAGGGTCTGTCCGAGCTCTGGGAGATTAAGTAGAAATAAGGAGAGACCGGATGGGAGCTCATGTAGCGATTCAAGGACGCGATTGAGAAACTCAGCTACCCGATCGATCCAAACCATCAGAGGGACTGGTTCATCAAGGCTCTGCTTCCCTTGACGCAGACCCCTCTCATCCAATAGAAGATTGAAAACTTGCAGGATGCTTTGGAATAGGCCATGAAGATAGAGGCCATGGTGGACTACCCTCAGGAATATCGGGGGGGGATGGCCCCGCAGGATCCTTCCTTAGTAGGACTATAGCATCAGATCACTAGTCTGACTGAAAATCTCAAGGAGATGTAGCCTATAAGACCAGCCAGGCCAAACGTCTGGTGCACTCATTGCCTAGTTGAAGGCCACGTCACAACCGAATGTCCTCGGTTGCGTGGCACGGTGTGGGACCCTCTGTCGCGGTAATCCAGGGGGGTCCACCCATGAGGGGTGGCGCGACGATGAATTCGCAAGGGGTATACCTACCGCAACAGCCTTATGCGAGGTTCCCATCCCAACCAAACCTAACCGCCATGGAGTATTGCGAGATTTTCCAGGCAATGGGGCATCCACCTCAGATGTGCTCGATACTACAGAAGTACTCCAGCATCCCAAACAATTTATACTATGAGTTTTGTGCTTCAACGACTCACAAAATTAAGCGATGCAGATCTCTTGACACACTCGCGGACTGGTTGGACCGTCCTTCCTATAGGGTGAACGAGGCTTCCAGGGGCAGAGGCAGCAGTATGCGTGGAGGCCGCACAGGGGGACGAGGTCCGGTAAAATGTTACAACTGTGACCAGGAGGGTCACGTGGCTCGGGAATGTCCCCTTCCCTGATATCCTTGGTATTCCTAGTGCCGCGTGAATGCCCATGCAACAGAGGACTGCCCAGAACTCATTAAGAAGTGGGAGGAACGGGCAGGGCAGAGGGGCACGGATTTGGTAAACTCTGAACCATGAGGCACCACGACCCTGGCCATGCAGAATGTAGCGATCATCACGCGGGGCAGCAAGAAGACGGGAGAGGATGCTCATGGGAAGGAGCCGGTCCGAGCTATTTGACCCGCCTCCCCGAAACAACTAATCCGGCTAGACGTGCAGAAGAGGTACTTCCAGGAGGCGGTGGAAGCTTTTGCTCAGCTAAGGGAAACCGGGGGCCTCGAGGTACCCCCGCTGACTGGCTTCAGAGAACAGAGCACTACGGGGACCTTTATTGAGGAATGGCTTCAGTTTTTCCTCAAGATTGTTGATAATGCTTCGATGCGGGACCAGCTCATGCGTACTCTGCAAGACGCACTGCAGGGGAATACAAGCCAGAGGGAACCTGTGGACACAGCACCCCAGTATGTGCAGCGAGTCAAGCGGAACAAGCAACGAACAGGAAAAGAGTTCTAGCTTAACACACAAGTTGCGGGATTCCAAATCAGCGATACCATGCTTGATTTAGGGTCTGGCATCAACATCCTACCGCGGAAGACATGGGAGGCTCTTGGAAGGCCACGGCTAACCTACTCGCCAATCCAACTCAGAATGGTGAACCAGTACTGCATTGTGCCGATCGACCGACTCAAAGGTGTCGAGGTCAACATTGTGGGGGTGAATACTTACACGGATTTTGAGGTTATTGATATTATGGGAGACAAGGATCCTTACCCTACCCTGATAGGTATCGATTGGGCTTTTGGGAACTATGCCATCATCGACCTCAAAAAGGAGTTGATGATCTTCAAGGATGGAGAGGTCTAGGTCATATAGCCCCTTGACCCATGATATACAGAAACTGTGGACCACCGGGAGGATGCTCAGATGATGGACCACCTTTATCAGATGACTGCAGGGAAGCGGGAAGACTATATCAACCAGACCACAACCGGCTCCGTCAGCTAGCACAGTGTACAGAGCTCAGAGCCGGGATCGAAACTTGCTTGGGAAGACTGGCAGTAGGGTGGGTATGAAACCAGCACGTGGAGATGTGCCGCCATTTCCCGAGTCCAATGGATTGAAGCTGAGTTCAGAGAATACCCCACCCCGTCGAACATGCAGGCTGTCAATACCTTTATTGCAAAGGTGGAGGACATGGTACCAAAAGGAAGCAGGATACCCCTTTTGGACGTCGCACTACAGTCCACATCAGCGAGGTGGTGGAGGAAACACCACAACACCCTGTCGCGGTGGAGTTGTGTGGCGGAGGCTTTACGGGCGCGGTTTAAAGAAGACGAAGGCCCTCGAAGCGGGCATAGGAACCAAGGGACTTCTGATCCGCGGGACCACCTGAAGAGCTATGAGGAGCAGTGGCAAGGTTTGGGATACCCGCAAGAGCTATGGGTACATCGGTTTGTCCACTCGTTAGATACCATCCCCCAGGCCTGGTACTTGGAAGAAGAGCGGAAGAGAGGAACTAGCTCCTGGCAGGAAGTCACGAACAAGTTTGTTTGGTGCTTCTCGTTCAAAAGGGAGACGGAGCGAGTGTCCTAAGCATTACAAGCTATCAAGGGGGTACTGTTTCTCCGCGACCCAAAGACCAATGAGGGAAAATTTGCATCGCATCCTGAGGCCAGACGCAAGTTGGTTTGCCAACGGATTGATGGTGATTCGGACGATGACAGTTTGGAGGACCTCAGACACCTATATTTCGAAAAGAGGGAAGGCGAGTGGAACATCAGCGAAGAACCGACCACCGAAGGCATCCATTTGCAGCCACTAAAGACAAAGAAGTTGAACATAGGTACGGAGGAAAAACCCAAGCTGGCTACAGTTGGGGATTACGGGACGAGGAGATGATAAAGGAAATTTTCAGCCTCCTCCAGGAATATGAAGACTTATTCCCTTCGTCGATTGCAGATTTGAAGGGTATCAAAGGTGACCTTGGTGAAATGCGTATTGTGCTGAAACCGGAGGCCAGGCCCATAAAGCATCGACCCTATCGGTTGAACCCACGGATCAAAGAAAAGGTCAAGATGGAGATTGACAAGATGCTGGCCGTAGGTCTCATCTTTCCGGTGGAAGAAGCAGAGTGGGTGATTCCTATCATCTTTCAGAATAAGAAGGACAAGGCAGAGATACGCGTCTGTGTCGACTACCAGAGTCTGAACAATGCCTGCACCCATGATCCATTTCCCACTCCTTTCAGCGACGAAGTATTAGATCATGTTGCGGGAAATGAAGCTTACTCCTTCACTGATGGTTTCTCGGGTTATCATCAGGTGCGCATTGTGGAAGAAGACAAGCCGAAGATGACATTCACCACCGAATGGGGATCGTTCGCATACCACGTAATGTTCTTTGGCTTGAAGAACACCCCAGCCATGTTTTCCCAGATTGTCATCGTTGCTTTCCGGGAGTATATCCACAAGTTCCTGGAAGTCTACATGGACGATTGGACCGTCTACAGTTTGCTGAAGAAACACGCCACCCTGTTGCGTATCATGTCCGATCGCTATCGCCAGTTACAAATTTCCTTGAACTTAAAGAAATGTATTTTTACAGTTCCTTTCGGCATGTTGTTGGGACACGTGGTATGCAAGCAAGGGGTCTGCGTCGACCCCACCAAGGTAGCAGTGATCATCCACATGGAAGCCCCCAAAACGGTGAAGCAGATGCGGGCACTGCTTGGGCACACAGGATATTACAGGTGGTTTATCCGAAATTACGCCAAGATCACTACCCCTTTAGAAAAGCTACTACGGAAGTCTGAATTATTCCAGTGGACGGAGGAGTGTCGGATGGCCCTTGACACTCTGAAGGAAAAGCTGGCGACGACACCTATTCTTGTTCACCCAAACTGGGATAGGCAGTTCCATGTGCATATTGACGCTTCCAGTATTGCACTTGGGGCTGTTTTGGCGCAACCTGGAGAGACGACAGTCGACCATCCAATCTACTTCACTAGCCGCAAGTTGTCTAATGTGGAGAAGAATTACACCACTACCGAGAGGTAGGCCCTGGCGATGGTGTACTCACTCCAGAAGTTCCGCCACTACCTTCTAGGAGGCAAATTCAAGTTCCTTACGAACCACTCTACATTGAAGTACTTGGTGAATAAGCCTATGTTGGAAGGACGGATCTGTCACTGGCTTCTACTCTTCCAAGAATTCACGTTTGAGGTGATTGTCAAGCCCAGGAGGTTGAACATCGGGCCCGATCATTTATCCAGGCTGGAAACGGGGGAGAACGACGACTCTCTTGATGATCAGCTGCCGGATGCTGACCTCTTTCGAGTCGAAGCTGTACCGGACTACTTGGCCAGCATCGCCACCTATCTGACCACGGGGCAGTGCCCTCAGCACTACACCCCACCCCATAAACAACACTTGGTCGTCCGCGCCGCCGAATACCAACTGATTGCGGGGCAGCTGTACAAACTGGGCCTTGATGAGGTTCTGCGCAGATGCGTACTTGACCACGAGCGCGAAGCTGTGATTTGGGAATGCCACAGTGGTGTTGCAGGAGGGCATGTGGGGGAAAAACCCACTGCGAGGAAGGTCCTCCAGGCTGAACTAGGGTGGCCGATGGTCCATGCAAATTGTAATACATTTGTTAAGTGATGCAATGTCTGTCAGCGAACGAGGAGCCCCTCTCATAGGGACGAGCTTCCGCTACACCCAGTACATGTGTTTCGGCCATTCGAGAAGTGGGTTGTTGACTTCGTAGGCCCCATAGCCCCAGTCGCCAGGCACTCCAAGGCCTGCTACATCATTATCGCAATCGACTACCTCACCAAGTAGGCTGAGGCAGTGGCAGTACGCGACTACATGGTGGATACAGCAACACGGTTCATCTTTGAACACATCATCAACAGGTTTGGCTGCCCATGAACTTTAACTAGTGATCAAGGTACGCATTTCATTAATGACACGGTCAAGTCGCTGCTGGACACATTTATGATTCAGCATCACAAAAGCAGCCCATACCACCCGCAGGAAAATGGTACTGTTGAAGCGTTTGATAAAATTCTTGAAAAGAGGTTAACAAAGATCTGTAATGCCCAGCGGGATGACTGGGATGAGCGGCTACCAGCTGCACTCTGGGCCTACCGGACTATGGTAAAGTGCTTGACCAATAAGACACCATTCCAGTTGGTGTATGGCTGGGAAGCTATGATTATCTTTGAGTTCACTATACCCAGTCTTTTAATTTCCACGTCTCTCAAGTTCTCGGAAGAAGCCTCACTCCAGGAGTGCCTACATGAACTACAGGAACTGGACGAAGCCCGGTTCTTGGCCGAATTCCACTAGAAGGTTCAGAAGGACAGACAGAAAGCATGGCACAATTGCCACATCAAGAACAAAATGTTCCAGGTTGGCGGCAAGGTCCTCTTATATGACAACAAGTTCCAAAAGTTCCCAGGAAAGCTACAGATGCATTGGTTAGGACCTTACTTTGTCATCGAGATTAGAGAGTCTGGAGCTGTTCGGTTGGCACAACTGGATGATACTGTTTTACTGGGATGGGTGAATGGCACACACTTGAAACCCTACCAGGAGTAATTTTATTTCAATATTCATCAATAAATCTCACAACCGAGAGCACCCGTAGAGTAGCGTAGTTGAATAACTCTCTCGCAACTGGGATGAGCATAGGTAGCGTTTATTTTCATGCATATTTTGTCAATAATCGCGCTGTTGCGGGATCGAACTGCAACCGATTGTGGTTGGGGAGGGGCGCATCAAGCGTGTCATCCCCGTAGGATTCATAAATGTGTCTAGGTCTGTCTAGGTCATTTCAGTCAGTACTTGTGTCAGTCCGTAGGATCATCTAGATTTACATCATAAATTACCATAATTGGACGTAACCTTGCCATAATCATTTTGCCATCATCCGCAGTAACCTCAGTCGTCGCTTCCGCCCATTTCCCCATGCCACCGTCAGCAACTGTTAGAATACAAATTGGCACGCGATTGATCGCACGATTATTGCAGAAAATAATGCCAGCAGGAATTAACTCGTTAGGGGGTCTCATCAACTCCCCTCGTGCCAGGTAATTACTTAACTTGCATACAAACCAAAAGCACGAGAATGCCGGAACAGTTCAAATTAGCAATTGCAGCAACACCAGAGCAGCAGAAGTCTCCAGACGCTCAGCACCAAGAGAGGATGCCGAGACGCATTCTACAGGTCTATCAGCACCGAGCAACCATGCCGAAGGCCATCCCAGCCGTCCTCAAACCAGAGCTCGATAGCAGAATTCACAAGACAGAATCCCTTGTAGGGAAATATGAGAATGCTGCCTTGATAGAATCTAACCTTTTAGATGCTTCTGAATTCCCGGCACTCCATTGGCAGGTGTATATGGAATATTACTACACAACAGCTGGGAACTCAACAAACAGAATGTTACCAGAGTTTCGCGGCCTTTAGCAATCTTCTCTGATGAACTTAAGAAACCTTCCAGTCTTTGGGACCACAGGACCGGCTATGCAGTGCACCTGGTTCCTCCTCAGCCACATCTAGAATGGGTCATTGTGGCTAAACAACGAAATTCCCATTTACGCTGAGGATATCCATCGTCTCACAGGGCTTTCGCAGAATGGTGCGGATGTCTCGACTGCCTGTCAAACCACCTCCAAGCATGCGCAGAAGTCAGGAGATGCAGACCTATATGTCAAATATGGCACCCGTTGGGGGGGGAAAGGAGCCAAGATAGGCCTTATCAATAAGCCCGAGATTAAATTCGCCTACTACCTCATTGCCAGCAAAACAATGAGGCACTACACAAAGGGCGAATGCACTCTGGACACTATCTCCATTGCCGAGCACTGTGTTCAGGGCACCAAGCTGAACTGGTGCTCCTTCCTGTTGAAGGAATTGTTTAACGCGTGCGAGGAGAAATACAAGTGCGCTACTAGTTTCATTTATGGATATTTGATCTTTGCCTTTTCCATGTGGAAATGGCACACTCCCCTCGTTAGGTTCCCCGCGGACATTCCGGAGGGCCAGCCTCTAGCGCTAAAATTCGCTCTGTGGAAGGTATCCGCTGATCCTAGCACCAAACAGGTGAATGCAGAGGCATTTCGGTCATGGTATGGTCTAATGACGGACGTGGTGGCCAGCCAGCAACGGGTGCCTAGGAACCTGTTAGATGAGTACAGCGAGCAAGTGTTGTTCGGGGTCAGTCACAGACATACTTACCTTCGACCTACTTGCGTGCTGGAGGCCACCTTCCGCATGAAGCTGTTGAAATTCTAGCTTGAGGATACCGCCTTCCACAATGAGGTCTATTCGTGGCTGGGGGTTGCGATGGAAATCCGTGACGGGGTGCCCAGATACAACTTTGAGTGAATGCTACCGCAACAACAGCCTGGCGAAACTGATGTGGAGGAGACACCACCGAAACTCCCTGAGCCGCTTGTCCCCATCGTCTGCCACTTGAACACTCAAGTACACAATTTTAATGTGGTGGCCTAGGTTATTTCAAGCAGTGCTGCCCCTTTCCCTTTATTTTCCGAGTTCCCACTTTCTCGCTCTACCTCGCACCCCCATACAGCTCCTCTCACTTCCCCCATCCCTACTGTTCTATTTACTTTGAAAAGCCCAATCACGACCCCGATGGGAGAGAAGAGCAAGCCTACGGATCAATTAGAGGCCCCTCAAGCCAAGCGGACCCGCACCACCGAAGCAAATCCGGTGGTGGACTTCACTACTGATGATCCACCACTGACACCAAGCACAGGGGTGATGATTCAAGAAGAACCCCTCATTGACCCATCCGAGTTCATCAATATTCGCCTTCCACACTCCTCCACCACTCCATCCACCGTTCCATCCACCGTTCATCCGCCTACCACTTCATCCGCTCCATTCAATTCATCTGCTACCGTGTCCGACCCAATCATCCGGGAACTCTTTGGTGGGGACCACGGGGCTAAATTTGACTCCAGTACTGCAGCAATAGTACCACCGGTCGACCCCGCGGGAGAACCCCCAGTTTCTCTAATTGATATATTTACCCAGAGGGCGCACATTGTTGCTGACTCAACTGAGGCTCAGCCTGAGCCTGCTGTCCCTCGACAAACTGGCCATACCGATCAACAGGAATGGCCGGATATGACTATGGACGACTCAGCGCCCCTACAGACCACACCGCCATCCCCCCAGAGCATTCTAATTTATCAGTTGCCAATGGGAAACCCTTGCAAGAAAGGAGGCCGGACCAGGGCACTTCGGGGACCGCCAATTTAGAAACCTGGGGTATAGCTCAGCTGTACTTATTTATCCAGAGGGTGGCATAGCAAGTTGAAAGGCTTCATTCTGAGCTACAACAGAGGTGTGAGCAACAGATTACAGCACTTACTGAACAGCGCGACCATCTCATCACCACACAGGAACAGCTGAAAGATCAGATAAACAATGTCACCCGGGTATTTTCAGAGTTTTGGCCAACGATCGGGGATCATTATACTCAGCTTCCTATTGATGTCACAGAAACGAGTGTCGTAGCACAGGCTTTCCACCTCTAGATCACATACCATGGCCTATAGAGGGAAAACTAGGAGCTTCAAGCAGCGTTAGCCGCATGGTCCGCGCTGCCCGATCCCGAGATTGTCTATTCCGCACAGGTTGCAGCAAAGCAGGTCCAGGCCACTCAAATGCAGGAAGCCCCTACCTCTAAGGCACGTGAGGCTTACGACCTCCTGAAGGGTCTTCAGGAGTGCTCACTGGCCCTTACAGTCAAAATGCAGCCCATTTCCACGTAGCTACAACAGATTTCGCGGGACATTCAAGAAACCGCGGACCCCGCGTTGTTGGACCAGTTATATGCCCAGGCAGATGTGCTCGAAGTACAGATTCAACAAACAGAGGCCAGCTCAGCAATGGCCAAACGAGTAATTAGTGAGCTCCGTCCACTCCTTAAATTCAGCACCAGGCAACTACAACAGCTAGCCACCGAGGCCGACACCCAGATTAGCACGGTGTTCGGGGCTATACCGGCGCACATAGAAGAGGCCGCTGTCACCAAGATTTCCTAAGAGACAGATTCCATGCTGCAGGGGTGGCAGCAAGCTGTGTCGTCCTTCATTGAGCTTAGAGCTACAACGTTCCGTAGAGTCCCGGAGTTGGGGCCCTTGTTTGAACAACAAGCTGAAGGCACACAGCGAGAACAGGAACAAGCTGAAGGCACACAGCGTGAACAGGGCACGGGATCAAGTCTGGCAATGGAGATAAAGACTGTCATTTGTGATTGACTCAGGGACGAGTCAAGAAACTGTGGTCAGGGCCTGTTGGGGCCCTTGTTTTGAAAACTTATTTTTAATTTTGAATAAAGAATGGCTTTTTGGGTTGCGGCATGATGACACACGGCAATCACGACCAAGTCGCAACTACAGTAAGTCGTGGAGCTATCAAGGTGGCGCACAAGCAAGAGATAGCTAAAGAAAGCAGATGCATGAGAACAGACGAAGAGAATATACAGCAGAAGACAGAAAGCAGAACACACAGACAACAAGAGAGAAGCTGGAAGCAGCTAAAGAAGAACGCACAGAGGAACTAATAGTTGCGATAGCGAGTGAATAAATAGCGGTCACCTGACCGAAAGAAAGAATAATGTGAACAGAAGAAAGAATGCAGAGCGACTGAAGGAGATCGGGCAAGATACCTCTGTAGTTCCTAGGTTTCTCTTATTTACCTTTCTGTTCTATCAGGTGTCTGTGTTAGACTTGTAAGCTCTCCTTGCGGAAGCTATGTAACTATGGATTTGGCTGAAGATATGAATAAAATTGCAGGTTTTTGTCCTATTGTGTGATTTATATGCATGCATGATGGTTGTGATGATTTAAAATTTTATTTGCTTAATACCGGTTCACTCTCCGAATGTTCTTGCATATATAACTATATTTATGCAATCGATTCAATGTTAATCATGAGTTAAGGATCCTTTCACTGCTATAAATCTATTCCCCTTCTGCATGTGGTCGCGGCACACCTCGGGTGAGACTCTCTACTCTCCGAAGTAGGGTGATAATGCCGGCGTGGTTCTAGACTATAGCGGATTCCCTTGTTGGCCACAATCCCGAAACCTGGGTCTTGCCTGTGAGACTTGATTCCTCTCCAACAATGAGCCGTTAGATTAAATATTCAACGGCTAGGATTAAAATTTGCAGTTGCAAAGGAGGGTTGTAAGTGGAAAATCAAAATGGTTTTCGTGCAAATTTGGAGTGCTTTTGAAAATTTTCCCAAAAAACGCGATATGCCTTCCTACCTGACACGTGTCCTCCCAAAACCGCTTTTATCATGTAATTTTGAAACATTAAACCTCGGGCGCAGAAATTAAGCGAAATGAATTTTCAGTTGTTGGATGAAAGGCGGAGAGATCTGACGGTGGGAATGAGAGTGGGATGTGGAAAGATGCACAGGTGGTAAGGTGGGAAAAGCCAATGGCGGTTTAAATCCTGATAGTTGGATCTCTAGAATGGATGGCCAATATTTGATCGAGGATTGGCAGAATAGTGGAACAGAGAAAGGGGAAGGTAGAGTGCGATGAAATCCAGACTGTCGGATCAGAGGGGAGATCAATGGTCGAGATTAGATCGGAGGGGGAACGAAGGAGGGCACATGAGCAGAGCGTTATTGAATCTGGGCCGTTGGTTATTGTGGATTCAATGGTCTAGATTAAATCGGTGGAGCGATGATGTTAGTCTTAGGAGCAGAGTGAGATGGTGTCTCAACCGTCGAATCTGTATGGATGGACGGTCAGGATTAGATTGGGGATCGCAAATCGGCGGAGACAAAGGATGGCACTTAAGACCTTTGCGATTGGCGATCATGCGAGGGCCGTCGGATTAGAGGGGAGATCAATGGTCCATACATAATCGGAGGGGTAATGAAGAGAGGCTATGGGCGTGATGCGATATTAGCGCTAACCGTTGGATCTCAAAATATCAACGGTCAATATTGAAGTGGAGGTCTATGGAGTAAAGGTTTCATCACATCAGAAAAATAGAAGAAACAAAGGAAAAGGCGGTAAAGAAAACTCTGATTGCGATTGCGCAACATGGCTTAGTGCCTGGTCCTGGGTGCAGGTCACATGTGGAAAAGGGGCTAAGGGCCAAGGCCGAAAGGGGCTTAATGCGTTAGTGAAAAAAGGGTGTTTTTAGGCCAAAATCGGTGTTTTTTAAGGCCAAGAAAGGGGTTCCAGTAGGCAGAAAAGGGGATTTTAAACCAAATAAAGGGAGATATAGGATTTAAAAGGAAATTTTGATGATTTGGAGGGTTAATGGAGGGGTTTTGTGAGAGTTTGAGAGAGGAAAAAGGAGGTGAAAATTGAGGTTTTTTGGGAATGAAATAGGGAAAATGGAGGCCTTTTTAAAGCATTCTTTTTCACAAAACAGCAAGGCCTTTTCAATGTAAATAGCAGTGAAGATCTCTTCAAGGGCAAAGACACATAGAGGTTTCAAGAATGATATATTTTCAAAGAAAAGGTCTCTCTTGAAGGCTCAGAAACATTTTTAGCCACCTGTTTGCTATGTCAAAAATTTATAGGTGGCTAACAGTGGCTCCACTTGGGGATGGCATCTTCTTGAATGTGTCAAGAATCTCAGAAAATAATATTTGGAAGTAGGCCAGATGCCTGGTACTTAAAACATCTTTTTCTTTTCTTTGATCAGCTGCCACAAACATGATGGATATTAAATCAACAGAAAACATTCTTCCAAACAACTACCTACCCATCCTACTTTCCTAACATTTTTTCTTCAAGATGCATTTAGAATTGCAGACCTTCTTCATCATTCATTTTTTTATTGAAAGCAAAAAAATAATAATCTAATTCTACCCTTATTCCTCCATGAGACCAGATTAGACAGTTGGCCTCATAGCTTCTTTACCTACACTAATATTTGCTAGGATTAAATAGTCTAGCAGATTTTCTTTCTCTACATTCTACAACAGAAATTGAAAAATAGCCAAACCAGGATTATACTATCTGGTTTGCTGTGGGTCCATGGCATAAAGACAGCTGCACATGAACTAAACTTTGCAGGAAATTGAAGCCAAAATGTGAAGGCTTGAAATTGTGAAACTTTAGAGCATCCTTCTTTTCTTGTGACTCAGATTTTGAGCTTTTTAGAGTCACTTTTCTTCTTCATTTCAGCTCTGGTTCTAAGCTTGCTAGAGCTGATTCTTTTTCTTTCTGTGCTGGTTCAGGTTTTGGGCATATTAGAACCATCCTTTCCCTTTCTTTAGCTCAGGTTTTGAGCTTGTTTGAGCCATTCTTTTGGAACTTCATAGGTTCAAATTTTTAGCTAGTCTGAACCTTTCTTTTCTCTCTTTTTTGTATATTTTTTCTCTTAAAAAAAAAAAAAAAACAAAACACAGCAACGGTATTTACAATGGAAGTGAACAGTTTAAACTGGAACTCAGCAGTAGTAATGCTTGAGCATCCTGCCATTGACAAGACCCCCAAACAGATCTGTACCATCTAATTCTTGCAGAAAAAAGGCACTGGGACCAATGGTGGATTGGATGATGTAAGGACCTTGCCACAAACTATCAAATTTGCCATGCTTACCCTTGTCCTATTTCCTAGAGTCCCACTTAAGTACCTTATCTCCAATTTTGAAGTCACAAGCTTTTGTTCTTTTATCAAACAATTTTTTGATGTTCTCTTGCACTTTTTGAGCTCTATTGTAGACCTCTTCCATTGTTTGTTGGAGATGAATAGCTTGATTGATCCTCCTTACCATGTTGTCTTCTTTTGACTGTATTTCTTTGACCAATTTTATCACTGGTACCCCTAGGCTAGTAGGGAAAACTGCATCTGCCCCATAAACAAGCTCGAATGGTGACATTCCAATGGATTTATTTGTAGTCAATCTGTCTGCCCACAAAGCATGCACCAACTTGTTATGCCATGATTTTTTATTCTCTTCGAGCAGCTTCTTGATGATGGTCACCAAAATTTTATTTGATGATTCTACTAGCCCATTACCCTAAGGTTAATAAGTAGTAGAATGACCAAGTGCAATCTGATACCTATGAAAAAAATAAACCATCTTTTTGGAACCAAAAGCAGCAGCATTATCAGTAATAATCTTCCTAGGGCTGCCAAATCTAGATAGGATATGGTCTTCAAGGAATTTTATGATGACAGAATCTGTGACATTCCTGGAAGGTATGGCCTCTATCCATTTTGTGAAATAGTCTGTGGCTGTAAGAATTCATTTGTGTTGGGTAGATGAAGCGGGATGGATTTCTCCTATGAAATCTAGGCCCCACTGTTGAAAAGGAGCTTCAACAGTGATCGATTGTAATGGTAAAGGGAGGAGTTTTCTTTTTCCCTCAAAGATTTTGCACTTATGGAAGGCAACTATCATTTTATGTACATCTTGGAAGAGTGTGGGCTAGTAAAAGCTGGCTCTAAGGATTTTTTTGGTTATGGTTTTCCAGTATAAATGGCCTCCACACTCTCCTTCATGGAACTCATGTTTGATCCTCTCTACATCAACTTCAAGCAAACATTTAAGCAACAAAACATTTTCATTTTTCCAGTATAAACATTCATCTAAAATGCAATAATTTCTAGCTTTTAACTTTAAAAACCTTTCTTTTGTCTTTGATAAATCAGGAGGGGCATTAAGATTTGTAAGTACATACAAGATGTCATCATACCAAGGCGAGTTTTGGAATTTTTCTTCAACAGTAGGAGCAGGCAGTCCTTCATGTTGATCCAAGGCATCTACCATGTTTATGTCAAGGGCTTGTAAGTTAGATTTAGCCATTAATTGTGCCAAGCCTTGACCCTTAGTTTTGTGGGTTTGATCTCCAAATCATACTCTAATATCACTGCAATCCATTTACCTCTTTTTCCATCTGGATCTTGTGACAAAATGTCTTTTACCACTATGTTAGGCACATAGGAAATGATGTGAGAATGTAGAATATAAACCTTGAAATATTTTAAGGCCTTTACCAAAGAATAATCTTGTTTTTCCATTATATTATATTTCAAGGGAGCATATCTTAGTGCCTTGCTGAAAAAAGAAATAGGCTGCTCCTGTCCCTTTGGATTTTTCTGCAACAAGATATTAGCCACTGTATGCTCTGATGCAAAAGAGAAAGTATGGAAATATTTTGAAAAATCAGGGCTGATTAGAACTGGTGCTCGGGTTAGTGCAATTTTTACCAGTTCAAAGGAATTTTTGGCCTCTAGAGTTTATTTAACTTCTACTTCCTTTTTCAGCATATTTTTCATATCTCTAAGGAGCTCTGCTAAGTTGGGAATAAACCTCCTCAAGAAGTTAATTTTCCCAATAAAGGACTACAATTCTTTTATGTTTCTTGGGTGACTAATCTGCAGTATTCTCTCAACCCTTTTTGGGTCTATTTTAATCCCATTTTTCTAATATAATATGGCAAAGAAGCTTACCTTCTTGGAGGCCAAATATTGTCTTTTTTGGATTTAAATATAGCCCACAAATTCTGCACTTTTCAAAGACTTTTCTTAGATGTTTAAGGTGCTCCTCATCATTTTTGGAATACACTGTTATATCATCAAGATAAATTACGATGAAGTGCCCTATTTCCTCTGAAAAGGCAATGCCCATATCTCTTTGGAAGGTTGCACCAGCATTCATTAGTCCAAAAGGCATTTTCACATACATGAAAGTTCCCCATGGAGTGATGAAATCCATTTTTAGTTAATCTTCTGGGAGTACTAAGACCTGGTTATACCCTGAAAAGCCATCTAATAGAGAGATCCTTTTAGAGCCAACTACCCTTTGTAGGATGTGTTCCATTTTGGGTAAAGGGTAATTGTCCCTTAGGGAGGCTCTGTTAAGGTTTCTAAAATCAGTGCACAATCAGATTTCTCCTATCTTTTTCCTTAAACCTACAAGGTTAGAAACCCAATATGAAAACCTCACAGGCACGACGATTCCTACCTCATACATTTTCTTGATTTCCTTTTCCACTAGAGGCAGTTGTACTGGGTTAATCCTGCGCAGTTTTTGCCTAAAGGGTTTTTGGTTTTATTTCAATGGGATCTTATGCTGGATAATCTCTGTGTCATAGGATTTTAAGTCCTCATAGCTCCAAGAAAACACATCAACAAACTCTTTAAATAAATCAATGTATTTCTTTTTGATGTGTGATGGCAAAGTTTTGGCCAATTTAATCATCTTAGGCTTATCTTTGTTTCCTATATTGTATTCTTCAACATCTGATTCAGTCTGTTCTAAATTGGGTTTATTTGCCACATCAATAAAGTCAAAAAGGTCCTCTAGGGGTGCTAGTCCTATAGGTATGTTTTTGTCTTTGGACTGCAGCATCTCTACGTCTTCTTTATATGTTTTCATGTATTCTTCAGTTTTTTTTTCAAATTCTTTGTTCAACATGTTTATTTCTGTAGTGGGGAATGGTTTTTCTTCATCAAGGGGCTCTTCATCTACATAGTTTTCATTGGATTTAGTGTCTGAATCAGGTAACTCAAACACATTCCTACAAAGCAAGAAATCCTCTATATGTTTGTCACCCTCAAAGACCTTCCAATATTTCTCATTATCTGGCACTGCAGGTCTATATTTTGTTTGAATAATGATCTGTTTGTCACTAGGTGATTTCTGATATGAACTAGCAGTGCAGGCCAATCCATTTGCAATAATTTTTTGACTCCTAGGGACAAATACAAGCTCATACTCTACAAATGTTTTCAACAGATCCATAGCATCATTCCTATATGCCCTTAATCTAGGATGCTTTGCAGTGTACTCTCCATTGATTTGTTTGATGACTAATTCTGAATCTCCTTGAACAACTATTCTCTTATCTACTAGTTTTTTCAATAAATGCAATCCTAAGAGAAGAGCTTCGTACCCTGCAATGTTGTTTGTGCACTTAAAGTCTAGTTTAAAAGCATGGCTCTCAGCATAGTTATTTTTAGAATTGTGCAATCACACCCTAGCTCCTGCATTCTTTCTGGTGCAAGACCCATCGAATTTCATTCTCCATAAGGGATTGTTTGCAGAATTATTATCATTTTCATCCCTAATGCTATGTTCACCATTATGTAATATTCTGAGGTCTACACCATGCTATGTAATGTTTTGTTCTTTAGGATTTTCATGGAGTTCAGAGTGATGAGTAATCTTCTGTTTGCAGTCCTGGTTTTGTTCACTCTGGTATTTCAATTCAACACACTATCCAAAGGTTTCTCCCTCGTTTTCCTCTATATCCAGAGCTGCCATTGTGTTAAGATCTGTGGACTCTACTTTGTTGTTTAAATTTTTTGTCTTCTAGCTTTGGCTCATCTATAAGTTCATCGTTGTAAAGGATAAAAGAGTCTAGATCTATATGGATAGAGTATAGAGGTGAATTTTTAGGTTTCTCAGGGCTGCTAACCATAAACCTCATGTGTGCCTCTCTATATAGTCTTCTAAGTTGGCTAAAGACAGGGATTGTGGCATATGTCATGTCCATCTGCATTGTACCTTGCAGCTTGACACCCCATGAACTTGAAAACAACATGCCATACTTAGGAGGTACATCTGCCACTAAAACATCCATTACCATGCACTTGGCTGGGATTTGGGTCAGATTCACACAGAGATCTTTGATTAGGCCAAGGCACTTCACTCTGCTAGAGTCAAATGAATATAAATCCTTATAAGGTCTGGTTATCTCTAGGCCTAACTTCTCCATAATCACTTTTTGCATAAGGTTGTGTGAAGCTCCAGAGTCATGCATAGCATTATGTAGGATTTTGTCATAGATATTGAGACTGACATAAAAAGGAGGTACTACCCCTTCCTGAAATTTCCCTTCAATTTTTTGGCCAAACAAGAGAGTAGGTTGATCATCATTTAAGTTGACAGTGTCATTGTTTTCTCCTAAGTTTAAGGCTTTCAAAATTTGACCTTTATATGCATATTGGGTGGCCAATTCAGTGAGAGGAACAAAAATTTTGATTTTGGCTATCTCACTTTCAAAATTGAAAGGAGACTGGCTTTTTGAAAGGTTCAATTCTGTTTTACTGGCCACTATTTTATTGGCAGAATTAGCCTGTTGATTCTCACTATGTACAATGTTTGAAGTTGTTTTATCATGAGCATTAGATGCAATGCTAGTGCTGCCAGTTTCTTGGCTTGGTTTTTCAGTAGTTTGGATGTCTTTTTCTTTGTTTTTTCCAGAACTTTCAGCTGCTGATTTGTTACTTTCAGCAGTCACTTTAGGAGTCTTTTCAGGTCTCTTTTTAATGGTGATTTCAGAGGATTTTTTTTTGGGATTGTCGATGTTCTTCTTGCTTCTAAGATCATATTGTTCTCGGACTTGCATGATGGCATTTTCGAATCCCAACCTATAATCTTCAGACTCTAACCCTTCCTCATCCCAATGTGAGTATGAGGTATGATTATCCTCTGTAGAAAATGTGTGATCCTAGTTATCTACTTCCACCATGTTTATGGTAGTTCCCTCTGATTCTTCTATTATTCCCTCATCCTCATCAAGGAAGTTCTCTTGGAATGGAGGTATGACTTGTTGATCAGAGTCCTTTTATCTATTTGGGGGGTTGTTTCTCCTAAAATTTTGGTTTTGGTTTTGATTTTGGTTTCTATTCTGATTGTTGACTTGGATCACCATTTTCTCCATCATTCTTTCCATCCTCTCCATGCTTTTGGCCAGACTATCATATTTGGGATCAGATGAAGAAGCTATGTTTTCATCCCTATAGGTTACCTTCTTCTCAGCCCTCATCCTAGCTCTTTTTTCAATCAGGTTTGCTTCTACACTCACTGCTCCTTTCTGCATGTCTTCTAATGTATTGTAATCTCTCTCCCTAAGATGGTAGGTCATATCAACATCAAAGCCTTCAGGGTATTTCAATAAGTCCATTCCTTGGGGAGGTTTCATGTGTGGTGGAAGAGCATTGTAGACAGTGTTAAATCTAGTAGATTAGTCATTGACACTCTCTCCTTGATTTCTTTTGAGGTTTTTATATTCTACTAGTATTTGGAGAGGGTTTCTTTTTACTTGCCATTTGTTTATAAAAGTTTGATGTAAAGAGGGAAGGTCTTGGATGTTATTGGGAGGTAAGCCTTTAAACCACTTCTTTACCTCTCCTCCTAAACTCTGAGAAAATATTCTCATTTTGATAGTTTCATCTTCAATTTCCATATAGTCAAAGGCATCTTCCATTCTATCTACATGATGTTGAGTTGTGGAGGATTCCTTTCCAGTGAAATGAGGGATTTTAGACTGATAGTCATTGGGTAGTGGAGCCAAAGGCTGTGGTAACACCAAGGGAGCATACCATGCTACCAAGATAGTGTTTTGTGGAGGTAAAGGATTGGTTTGAGCAGCAGGTATATGGATGACAGAAATGCTAGGACTAGCAACAAACTGTTGAGCTAATTTAGGGTGAGAGAGGCCCAAGTTTTGAATGAAATGAATATCAGGAGGTGTTGATGGAGAGGTTTCTCTGTCCCTAATGTGTTGACCACTATGTGGTGGTGAACTTGGAGGCTCTAAGTCAGTCTGATCTATAGCACTGAATGACTATGTTCTTGGTAGATCACTTGGTAAATCTAAGTCAATTTGAGTGTCTAATAGAGCTGCAAAGTTTTCAGGTGCTTAATTAGCTCTATTAATGTGTCTGTAAATATTTGATTCTTTAGATGTGAGATCATTCCTGAGAATACTCTCTATATTATCAATTATTTTAGGTGGGTTTGGATTAGGATAAGCTCTAGTGTGCATTTTTCTTGAAGCCAGTATGCTAGGCCCTGAAGACTCAACAAAGAAAGTAAGCTAGATATGACAGTCTTTGAGTGGAAAATATATCTTAAAACAAAGAAGCTTAATCCTATGTGTTTCTTTGGTATGGATGATGTTGTAATGAAACTGGTCTCCCAGTGGAGTCTTGTGAAAACAAAGATAATTAGCAGGACTATTGATCACCAGTGGAGTCTTTTGGTCATTTAGGAACTGTGGAGTCGCCAAGTGAAAGGTTTAAAGTGTCTCAAGAAGGTTTATTGTCCACCACTGTGATTAACTACCATATCAAGGTTATCGGTATTCTTTGAGCTCTTAAAAATGTTTTAAGGAATGTTTTACTCAAATTTTCCCCAGTGGAGTCGCCATTATGTTGTGGTTCCTATGATTTGGCAGATTTGGAAATACCAAATGATAAGACAACATCAAACCACTTTGGGATCTCAGGATCTATCCCTCCTAGATCCAGAGAGGGATCTCTATATAAATGTAAAGAATAATATATCTTGAGGTTCAATTTAAGGTATTAGGCTAGTTATAGGGCACGAGGGTTGTTGTTTTGGTTTTGTTTTGTTTGGTTGGAAACATGAAAGAAGGGTTCAATATGAGGTAAAGAGGTGAATAAAGAAGGAATTTTGGCAATGGGAGATAATTCAAAGAAAACTCAAGTCCATTGGGCAATGGAGTCATAAAAGGGTTTACTTGCAATTCAATATCCAAGGCTTTCAAATGAGCTAGTCATCTAAAAAAGAGGATCTCTAAAGATGATAGTATGGGATGAAACAATAAGGAAATGAAGGTGAATGACAAGGAAACATTCCAAGGTGACAACCTACGAGAAAATATAGGGACAGGGCATGCCTTAACTGTCTATGATCAAACTCCCTTGAGGCTAACTCTTCAGACAATAGAGAACATTCAAGATTTAACACAAAGTGAAGCCTAAGATCAGAGAAAGACTTTTAACTTTCAATGCTTTCGACATTCAACTTAAGGGATCTTAGAAAGGCTAACTGTTGGAAAAGGACCCTAGTGAGACAGAACCAACTCTGAACCTCCCAGTATCCCAATTATTTTAGCTTAAACTAGACAAGAACATATAGAAACAAACTCTAAATTCATACATCAGTAAGCAGGGAGAACCAACTACTATACTGGTTAAATTATCTTGAATTTGTTCTTAGATCACACAATTAGTAGAAAATATAAAAGATAAGAAGAGCAGGAAGCATTAGGGTAATTTATGGTAGTATATCATAAGCTATATTACTAATTCTTATTAGAGAAATGAAATATGATGAATCACAGAGGGAAAACATTGACAAAGATAGAACACATCACCACTGATTTAGATCAGGATCCAATGAACATGCTTGTCATATTAAAGAGCAACACCAGTCACATACAGCATTGTCCAACAACTTGATATCAGTCTGAAATCATCTCCCAGTCTATTTACAATGAATACACATAGAACTCTATCTCAAAGAAACATCTTACAATCCACGGATAACCAACCGAGAACATGTATTTCTCATGAGTCCTTATATCTGAAAATGTGGAAGTAGAGGTAGATAGAACCTTAAATGAATCATTAAAATAGAGGAAGAAGAGTGTTTGAGGCCCATTCTATTTTAATATCCCTGTATTGACTTTCAGTACTCTTTGGATGAATTAGTGGTCTTTGACAGGATGATGATAACTCCAGAGGTATGTTTCTGAGGTACTTTCTAGATTTTTGTACTCCTTTTGTATTCTAGGGCAAGTAAGGTAGATAAATGACTTTCAGGCCTTCCATACTTTGTAACTAATTCTCTGGAAATATTAGGACTTCTGTTCGGGTGGTGATCTTATCAGGAACTTGATGAATAATAAAAGAAAATACTATGGGAACTCATCCTTTCTTGGGAAAGAACGTTCCGCTGATGTGAAACACTGATATGGCTTGTTTCATGTGCTTTAGGCCTTATTAGCCTTCTAGATTATTTATAAGGTATTCAATCTGTATCTTCATCCTTAGACACTGGATTATGGCATTTAATCTTCAATAATGGGCTTTTAATCCCTTTAATCTTTCACTGATACTGTTTTCCGCTTCTCTTCTGAGACAAGGGATGGAACTTAAGACCTTTGCAATTGGAGATCATGCGAGGGCTGTCAAATTAGAGGGGAGATCAACGGTCCATACACAATCAGAGGGGTAATGAAGAGAGGCTATGGGCATGATGCGATATTAGCGCTGACCATTGTATCTCGAAGGATCGATGGTCAATATTGAAGCAGAGGTCTATGGAGCAAAGGTTTCATTGCATTGGAAAAATAGAAGAAACAAAGGAAAAGGTGGTAAAGAAAGCTCTAATTGCGATTGCACGATGGGGCTTAGTGCCTCGTCCTGGGTGCGGGTCACATGCGGAAAAGGGGCTAAGGGCCAAGGCCGAAAGGGGCTTAACGTCTTAGTGAAGAAAGGATGTTTTTAGGCCAAAATCAGTGTTTTTTAAGTCCAAGAAAGGGGTTCTGATAGGAAGAAAAGGGGATTTTTAAACCAAAGAAAGGGAGCTATACAATTTAAAAGGGAATTTTGATGATTTGGAGGGTTAATGGAGGGGTTTTGTGAGATTTTGAAAGAGGAAAAAGGAGGTGAAAATGGAGGCTTTGTGGGAATGAAATAGGGCAAATTGAGGCCTTTTTGAAGCATTATTTTTCACAAAACATCAAGGCCTTTTCAATGTAAATAGTAGTGAAGATATCTTCAAGGGAAAAGACACATAGAGGATTCAAGAATGATAGATTTTCAAAGAAAAGGTCTCTCTTGAAGGCTCAGAAACATTTTTAGGCACCTGTTTTCTATGTCAAAAATTTATAGGTGGCTAACACCTTCAAATTATAATAATGCTTAATAATATGCATAACGAGAAGCATTGGCTGGTAGGAGGTTATTTCAATATGATAACAAGTCTGGCAGAAAAAAAAAAGGAGACATAAGAAGAGATGAAATAGAAATGGAGTTGTTTAGGGATCTACTAACTGACTTGCATCTAGTAGACATTCTGACTGTTAATGGAAAGTACACCTAGAACAATAGAAGAGGGGGTGATCACCAAGTAGTGTCAAGGCTAGACTAGTTTTTAGCATCATAAGCCCTAGTTAGCAGTGATTTTTTTTATGAGGCCTCCATCCTTCCTAGTTTGGGATCAAATCACTGGCCGATATGCATGGAGGGAGATATGAAGCAGAGTAATAAGAAAAGACCATTTATATTTGAGGAATTTTGGCTAAGGGACCCAACCTTCCTAGACAAAGTGAATGGATGGTGGGAATCAGTTCAAATTCAAGGACGGAATAGGATGCATTCATTCCAGCTTTGACTGAATTATTTAAAGAAAAAAATGAAGAAATGGAATAAAACACAGTTTGGAAATATTTAGCAGGATAAGGAAAGATTATAGGGTCGTATGAAACAAATTTAGCAACAAATGATTCTATATGGGAGAATGGAGAATCTTGTGACAGAGGAAGGAAAACTTCTATGTAAACTAGAAGAACTAAGAAAGCAGGAGGAAATTCTAAGGAAACAAAAATCCAGAATATAGTTGATAAGAGAAGGGGATAGAAATACTAACTTTTTTCACAATGCAATGATTAAAATAATACAATACAATCGTATTTTCTCCCTCAAATATCCAGGAGAAACAAGCTAGTTCAACATCAAGATATGGAGGCCCTATTGGTGAACCATTTTAGTGATATTTTTATGGAACCACAACATAGAATGGAAGCAATTGAAAGGATACAACAAAACATACCCAATATAATCAGTCGAGAACAGAATTTGGTGTTCTTATGAGAAATTATGCTGGAGGAGGTGGAAGAAGTAAATAAAGGCCTAGAAAAAAACAAATCCCCTGGACCAGATGGTTTTACAGTAGAATTATACTAGACATCATGTTCATTCATTGGCCGAGACATATGGGAATTAGTAGGGGAATCACGCCAGACTAGAAAGGTATATCCAACCCTTAATTCCACTCTCATTTCCTTAATTCCTAAACAGGATCATTCTGATGAACCAATTGGTTTCCAACCTATAACTTTATGTAATGTCATATATAAGATCTTGTCCACTATTATGGGGAGCCACCTTAAGCATATCCTTCCAACTTTAATCTCTCCAAAACAGACTGGTTTCATGAAAGGTAGACAAATCCTTGATGGTATAATCACTGCCCAAGAAGCAATTCACTCCCTCAAAACCCTTAAAGCCAAAGGTATATGATCAAAATTGATCTTTGAAAATCTTATGACTGTCTTAGTTGGAATTATCTTAAATCTATTCTATAGGATTTTGGATTTCATTTGAGATGCATTAATTGGATCATGTCTTTTCTTTCTTCTCCTAATTACTATATTCTACTTAATGGGGTCCCGTCTTCTCCTTTCAATGCCACCTGTGGGTTGAGACAATGTGACCCGTTATCCCACTTCCTCTTTATTATCATTGTCGAAGGCCTAGGTAGACATATTAAAATCATGGTCCAGGGAGGTCACATTAATGGCTTAAATTTATGGGGTGCATGCCTCAATCTACCACACCGATAGTTTTTCAATGATACAATGCTCTTCTGTCAAGAAACTTTGAAAGAATCTAAGGCAATCCTCTCCATTCTCAAGGATTTCATGGAAGCCTCTAGTACTCTCATAAACAATGAAAAATCTAGTGTTTTATTCTTTAATACCAATCGCCTGTCCCAACGCTTTTTGGTGCACGCTTTGGGATTCAACATAGGATCCCCTCCTATGAAATATCTTGGTATCCCTCGCAGCCCTAACTCCCTTCAAGTTTCTGGTTGGAAATATCTCTTAAACCGTATCCAAGCTCAGCTTCAAAATTGGTCCTTTCAGTGATTAAACGCTCCAAGTCATGTTGTCTTATTGCAAGCGGTTTTACAATCTATCCCTATTTACCAGTTATTGGGATTGGCTACCCTTAAAACCAGCTGCACTAATATGGCTAGTATGTTTAAAAATTCTTGTGGCAAGGATCCCAACAAGCTCGTAAATGGGCTATTCTAACTTGGGAAAAACTCACGAAAATGAAAAAAATAGGAGGCATGGGTTTGAGAGACCCGTATATGTTGAATAAGGTTATGGGAGCTAAGCTCTTTTGGAGATGGATATAGGCAGGCATATTTTGTGGAAAAAATATATGGGAGAAAAAATACGGAATTCCATTCACTACTGTAGGTAATTGAAGTTCAAAAATACTCCTATAGGATTAAAAAATTGATTTAGTAGCGTCAAATAAACATTTCATCAGAGAAAAAAACTTTTGGGAAATTAGGGGAGGTAACATTGCCCGGTTTTGGGAAGATTCATGGTAGCAAAGGGAGAAATAATTTAGTAGAATTGATCTAGGAGAGATATTCTTATTCACTAATAGATTGTATACCAAGACTATAGCTCAATTATGGGATGAAGGGGAAAACCTTTAATGGAGGAAAAGGAAACTAAAGACCAGTGGAAAAATGCTCCTGATACTCTTCAATGGGAGAATTATGAAAAGGAACTAAAATCTAGAAAATTAGTAGCAGTAATGGGAGAGGATATCCTCAGATGGGGGTACCGAACGAAATGTATGTTTACAATAAAAGAAGGATATCACATTAAAATCAATAACATATAGACTATAGCAGTACCCTTTTGGAAAAAAATATGGTCGGAAAAACATTGGCTGAAAATTGAATACTTTTTGTGGCCCGTTAGTCATGGAAAGATACTCACCTGGGATTAGTTGCAGAAGAGAGGAATGCATGGTACATTTTCTTGTAAGGTGCATGGGAAGCATACTAAAATGATTGAAAACCTGTTGAATAAATGTCGTGTAGCCTAATATCCGTGGCATAACCTCTCCTTCTTTTTCAACAAATAGATAGAGACAGAATGAGTACTAGGCATACAATTGAAGCTTGGAGAAAAGGGGGATATCAATGCCCTGTTCTCAATAGAGCTTGGGTGCTCTCTATGGGATTTATTATGTGGGAAATATGAAAAGAAATGAACAGGATAAAATTCAGAGAGGAGTCCCGGCAACCAGAAGAGACTTGGAAGACTGTTATGGAGAATATAAGGGAAACCATCCTCGCTGAAAAATGGCATCAGGATGACTGGAAAGTGAATGCGAATGAGGCTAGGATTTAGAAAAAATTAACCTCAAATCCCACATTAGGGGAATTTTTAGGTCTAAAATGGGCCTCCTAAGGAAATTATATAATAATAGTGGAAATAATAAAATAATATTTGATGACATCATCAAATTTTAGAGGGAAAAAAGAAAAAATTACTTTTTCAACTCGTATTTTCAACTTATCTCCCAAAAATTTTACTCAAATTTTGAGCGGCAGTAGTCGTTGGATGAAAAATTTAATTCCTCATCAAAGGATTACCCATGTTGCATACTTTCAATGGACTATGCTACACAAAAAATGAGAAATACATGAAAAATGTGATTGCAATCACGTTTTTTTATGTAATTCTCATTTTTCGCATAGAAGGGTCAATCTAAAGTATGAAACATGGGTACTCCTTGGATGAAGAATTAAATTTTTCATCCAATGAGTACTCTTGCTTGAAATTTGATTAAAAACTTTGGGAGATAAGTTGAAAATACGAGTTGAGAAAGTAGTTTTATTATTTTGTTATTTTTTAATCTTTTTACCCTTTTACTTAAAAAATGGTGAATCATCCCCCATGGATGACATCATCATCTTGAATCCTATTGGTTCTTATAAAGATTATTTTGGTTGTACATTTTTCTTAGGATGCCCATTTTAGACCTCAAAGTTCTCCTAATGAAATGCTTGCCTCGGCTGCCTAGAAACAAAAACATGTGGTAAGTCATGAGAAGGATAAATTCAATGCTACACAACAAGGCATCCTCAAACTTAACTACGATGGGGCATCAAAACGTAATTCTAGACAAGTAGGAGAAGGCAGAATTTTCAGAGATTCATGAGGTCTGGTAAGAAGAATATATGCGACAGACTTGGGTTTGCTACAAATAATGAAGTTGAGCTAACAACAGTAAAACGAGGACTCTTGATAGAAATACAATAACAATATAGTATGATTATAGTGGAAGGAGACCTAGCTATGGTAACATGGATTTTGAAAAGGTTGCAACAAGGTGCAGGGTGGGTGAAAACAAGTCGAAGCTGGAGAAAAAATTGACTAATTCAAGAAATCAAAGACCTTCTTCCAAGTATTGGCTACATGATTTCGTCTCACATTCGCAGAGCTAGAAACACAGTGGCATGAAGTACAAAAAATATACATCCCTTGGGATGGAATATCTCAGGAGGCAAGGCTTCAAACTCTGCAGGGGATAGTTGAAAAAGACAATAACAATAATTAGAATCACCAATCAGGGCGCCAGGTGTATAGAACAAGGTGTGAGGTGGCACAAGATCATGCGGGCCACATGGTGAGACCATGCTGACATGTTGGGAGGAATGTGGGTGGTACCACCTACACCATATAATGACGGCATTAAATATGCATGGGAGACATCTCATGCTCTCAGACAAGTCTTGGAATAAGTGTTGGTGCAGGAGGAAGGAAAGATATGTCAAGGTTAGCAAGTTAGTTCCTCCGTGGTTTTCTGTTGAGCAGGAAGTATAATAGAAGGTTGGTGAGGAGGCAAAGGATTTTGCAACAGTAGGGTGTCACTTCCCTGGGTATGTTCTTAGCCTCATTATTAGTATGTCTATTGCTGTGGTAAAATAAGGCCTTGGTTCATTGGCTTTATTTCTGTTATTTATGTTTGGAATGGAAGCGATTCACCCTGGTTTTAATCTGATGTCTAGTTTTTGGGCTGGTATGTTGAATTCTTCATAGGATGTTACCTTTGTTAAGCCTTGTAAATCTGGCTGCTATGAGTATTGGGTTTTAAATTTGCATGGTGATCATTTCCTCGTCAGTCTTCATGGTTTCCAGTCTACTTGCCTGATAAGGAGTTCATAAATTATGCTCAAAATTTAAAGTTACAAGATTGGATTGAAAATAGGATGGTTTCGTAGAACTCATCTTCATGATTTTGGTGCCTCAAATAGTTCAAAAAACCAATGTCATATGAGAAATATATTGTGTTCTAATCAAATATGGTAGAATCTATCAACAGGTTTTTGAGTGAAGGATGAACGGATATGGAGATCAAACTGCAGAACGAAGCGAAAGTGAGGGATGGACGGACGAGCGTACATCACTTCGACGGATTTACTATTTACTGCTAATTCATCGCAAGTTAAGATATATATCTTGCGATGCGATCGGGGTGAGACACGTGTCGGTTGGAGCAACCATGCACATATCGTGCATCGACGGAGTTTAAGTTTATAATTTAGACATCGTAGGTTATGAAGTTTAACATGTGATGCAACAGAATTACACATGTCAACACTGTGCACTTTACAAGATTTAGGAATTATCATTAACAACGGAATGTTAAATCTGCACGAGGCTGAAGTGGGATGAAATGTTAAAATTGTGATGTTGCGATGAGGCAACTCATCGCAACTTCGAGTCGATAGTCGTATTATTTAAAACCGTTAAGGGTATGAGTCATAATTAGCGACATGCGATCTGCAAGATGGTCCCAACCCACCAATGGTACCCAGAAGATGTCACATGGCACAGTCAATGCTAGCCTACCCGCCATGGTCAGAGCTTAACCCGATAGCAATGAAACTACAGTCCACCATTGATCAAGAGATCATGTCCAAGTTCAAAAATGCTAAAAAATGAAAGTACTCAACAATGTTTGCAGAGTGAGCGACCAGAAATATCTCATTGCTGTGATTCTAGCACCATGAACGGTTCGCAAAACAGAGGTTGTATGCAGAAGTTATTAAGGTTTGAAAATGTCCAGTAAACTCCAAAAATGGACCTTTGACTCAGTTTGACTTATGAATTTTTTTTTTTTTTAATATATGTTAAAAATTGATTTTTCATATAGTTTATTTGGCCAATCATTGGGCACCACATGGCCTGCCCAGAGGCTGCCACATGACCCCAAGCCAAGGAGAAATTCGTATGGAAATTTTTTTTGACTCTACGAGATTCAAACTCAAAACCTGACTCCACGTGCAAACAGGCCCGGCCGACCTGCCTACGTTCAAGTTCTTAAAAACTAGTGTTTACAGTTTGTATTTAAGATATAAACATTCCACAGGCGGAAAGGATTAAGGGCTAACCCCGATTGTTCATGAACAGGGCTCTAAACCATGGCATTAAATGCCTTAACCCACAGGATGTAAATGGTTGGATAATGATTTCATATGGCCAGATTCGTTTCAAAATTTAATGCAGAGGTTAGGATGGATAAGCCACGGTTTCGAAGGCGCTTTCAGTGGAAGTCACATGTGACCCTGCCACTCCAATATTTAATGCAACCACTAATGGTACCGCTTAATTTGGGCGTATTTAGCCATTTTTGGGGAATCCACCAATTTGGCGCTTTTAACTAGAATTCCTCTAGATTTGGAGGAGGTTTTCAAGGGATATTGGGAAAATTTTTGTTTTGGCCATAAATTCTTGGATTGTCAACCAATTTAGATGCATGGATAGTAAATTTTGGGTATTCTCTATATTTTGAACACATTTGAATAGGTTTCAGAGCCATCAGAGGTCATCTTGTGCAGGTTTAGCTTCAGGAAAGATCAAGGAGCTATGAGGGACACTAGAGTGTTTTCAAGGTATTGGGCATCCATTATCTATTTTCTGCAAATGAATAGTCATTCCTGACTAATTCAAGCATTCTGAAGTTTTTTTTAGAGAGAACACAACCATATGAGGCTATATTTCACATGTACTTACCATTTTTTAGCAATAAGATATGAGGGACATGCCATTGAGAGCTGGACTAGCAAATGTAGTCCAAGAGGGGTGAAATGCTTCATCAAATTTTATGAGTATTGTTACATGTGATGTTTAATTATCTATTATTTAATGATGTACATTGTTTTATAAGCAAGTTACATGCTTTAACCTCACACAAAATCTGTTTAACTAAGTTAAAACCATTTGTTTCACATGCAAACTTCAGAGAACCTTATGCACACATTTTAATGACTGTTTGGATACTTAGCATAACAAAACTAATACATTCCATTCAGATCAAGTTGGTATCAAAGCTTAGATTGAGCATTAGGAGAGCTAGAGTTTCGCTATCTATATTGTTATTGTGCAAAGTTTGTTTAACTATTTGCAAGGTTTGTCATGCTTACTAGGCTAAAGCTTAAGAGAGGAGAAGGTCAATTGTCAAAGACTTTAAGTAATCCTTAGCCAAGGAGGGCAAGAATGCCATTATCTCCACCTTCAATTTCACCTCAAGGAGAAGAAGAAGAAGCCATAAGCATGACTTTAGGAGAAGGTCAAATTCCTAAAGAAGTTGATCCCAAAGAGGAAGAAAGAGTATTCAGAAAATCATTTCTTAACTTGACAGAAATGGTGAGAGTTCTTTATCAAGAAAGAAATAAGAAACTTAAAGGAGAAGGGTCCAAACTTCACAAGGAAGGAGAGGGATCGTCAGGAGGCCATAATGATGAGGATAAATCCAAGAAGGGTAATGGAGGAAATGGAGATAATGGAAAGTCGCCATCATCACCCTCATCTTCATCGTCATCAACCTCTACATCATCTTCAGTACATCATTCTCACAAATTCAAGAACACAGGTAAAATACCTTTTCTTAAACTTGATGTTAAGTTTCAATTGCCAATGTTTGATGGTGAAGTTAATGCAGAAAAGCTAGATAATTGGATCAGGCAATTAGAGGTCTATTTTAGAATTCAAAATTTTCATGATGATGACACAAAAATCCAACTAGCTTCATTGAGAATGGAAGGTGAAACTCTTATTTGTTGGGAAGCCAAGACAAAGGAGGAGATCAAAAAATATGGTAAGATTATCTTATCATGGTCTGATTTCATTTCTACAATAAAACAACAGTTTTATCCATTAGCTCACATGCAGAAAGCCATAATGGTCTGACAAAGTTTTAAACAATTGAAAGGAAAAAATGTACAAGTTTATACCCAAGAATTTAGAAGAAGAGCTCTTTTAATAGGAATAGATTTGCATAGCCAAGACACTTTACTCAAGTATATAGGAGGTTTTCATACTTACCTAAGACATACCATTCTCATGTTTAACCCTACAAGCCTAGATGAGGTTTGTGTTCAAGCCACACATTTAGAGGCAAGGGGAAAACAAAATTTAGATGGGAATGAGGAAGTGAGTTTAAAGAAAAATGGAAGAAAAAGAGAAATGAAAATTATAGAAAAGAGAAGGGAAACTTTTTCTGCAAACATTGTTCTAAAACAAGCCATGACGAGGACCATTGTTGGAAACTTAATCCAGAGTTGAAACTAGAAAGTTTTAAAGCCAAAGAGAAAGCCAAAGAGAAAGCCAAGATAGTTGCAATAGCTGAACAAGACCTAGGGTCAGAATTAGGAGATCAAACAAAAATCATAGCTATGGCACTAAAGAACTTGAAGGGGAAAATGAATGAAACTAAACCTAGTTCTAGTATTTCTAACTATCACATAGAAGCTCCAAATGAAGAGAAGAGAATTGAATTGTTTCACGTGAGGGTCATTTCCAAACATACCAAGGTTGACACACTATTTGAAAGTGGGTCACAAGTGAACCTTATTTCTAAAGACTTAGTCAAGAAGCTAAATCTTGAGACCATTCCACATCCGAAACCATATCCTCTTGGTTGCATTTGTAAGGATGAAAATTTACAGGTTTCAAAGAAGTGCATGTTGCGCTTTGCAATAATAGCACATTTTATTGACATGGTTGAATTAGATGTTGTTCCTCTTGATATTACAGGTGTGGTGTTGGGAAGTCCTTACTTGTATGACTGGAAAGCTATCTTCCTTGCAATGAGAACAAGTACCATTTATTCAAGGATGCCAAGGAATTTATTGTGAGAGCTCATTGCAAAAAAATCGGCTCTTCTTTAGTGAATGGGGGGCAGATGAAAAGGCTCGTCAATGCAAGTCAAAGTTTGAATTTGATGTTGATTAAACAAAGGGAATTTGTACATAATCCGTTTCATGTAAATTATTATGTAAATAATGAGTTGTTTCAGTTTGAAAGAAGGTTTTCTTTGAAAGAAGATGACAAGAAGTTGCAGCAATCGTCTTTGGTGTCGATCGGTGCCGAAAACAAAGTGTCAATGCAAGAAGGTGCAAACATCCAAGAGAGAGTAAAGCATCTAAGCAAAGAAGGCACAAAGTTCAGCAATGATCATGGCTAGTTTAAAAAAGGCAGGGTACTATGGCGAGGAAACTTGGTCAGGAATCGACACAAGTACAAAGAAATTCAACAAAAAAACGCCATAAGGACAGGATGCAAGGTGAAAGTAATTTTTAGTTTCCTTTGAATATAGACCAATGTAGAAAAAACATGTTTACTACAAAGGTAAGTTTCTGTTCTGCAAGTTTCAAAAATGTGCAGCATGACAAGGTTAAAGTCAACAATAGTTGGTCAATGGAATCAAGGAAAAATGTGTCGTTTCAAGAAAAGCTCTAATTAATGAAACCAGGGAAATTTCAGTGGATTAAGATTGGAAGAGTGGGGACTCAATATTCTCATCTTTAGGTTCAGTAGTTCAGAGAGCTTTTGGGGTCCAAAAGCTTCCCAGTGGGGAGGTGTGATCAGGAGATCATGTCCAAGTTAAAAATGCTCAAAAATGAAAGTGCTAAAAAATGTTTGCAACCTAAGCGACCAGAAAGGTCTCATCGCTTCGATTCTGGCACCGCAAATGGTTCACAAAACAGAGGTTGTATGTAGAAGTTATTAAGGTTTTCAAATGTCCAATAAACTCCAAAAATGGACCTTTGACTTAGTTTGACTTATGAAAAATTTTATTAAAAAAATTTATGTTCAAAATTTATTTTTCATATAGCTTATTTGGCCAATCATTGGGTGCCACGGTGCATGCTCAGAGGCTGCCACGTGACCCCAGGCTGAGGAGAAATTGGTATGGAAACTTTTTTTGAGTCTGCGAGATTCAAACCTGAGACCCAACACCACATGCAAAGAGGCCTGACCAACCCGCCTACATTCAAGTTCTTAACAACTAATATTTATAGTTTGTATTTGAGTTTTAAACATTCCACAGGCGGAAAGGGTTAAGGGCTAGCCCCGACTATTCATGACCAGCACTCTAAACCATGGCCTTAAAGGCCTTAACCTGCGGGATGTAAACAGTTGGATAACGGTTTCATATGGCCAGAGTCATTTCAACATTTAATGGAGAGGTTAGGATGGATAAGGCGCGGTTTTGAAGGTGGTTTCGACGGAAGTCACATGTGACCCCGCCACTCCAACCTTTAATGCAACCACTAACGGTCCTGCATAATTTGGGCGCGTTCCACCATTTTTGGGGAATCCACCAATTTGGCACTTTTAACTGGAGTTCGTCCAGTTTTGGAGTAGGTTTTCAAGGGATATTTGGAAAATTTTTGTTTTGGCCATATCTTCTTGAATTTTCGACCAATTTGGATGCATGGATAGTCAATTTTGGGTATTCTCAACATTTTGAACATATTGGCATATGTTTCAAAGCCATCAGAGGTCATTTTGTGTGGGTTTATTTTCAGGAAATATCAAGGAGCCATCAGGGACACAAGAGTGTTTTCAGTGTATTGGGCATCCATTATCTGTTTTCTGCAAATCAATATTCATTCCTAACTAATTCAAGCATTCTAAAGTTGTTTTTATAGAGAGCACAACCATATGAGGCCTTATTTCACATGTACTTACCATTTTTAGCAATAATATATGAGGGACATGCCATTTGGAGCTAGACCAACAGATGTAGCCCAAGAGGGGTGAACTGCTTCATCAAATTTGCTGAGTATTTTTAAATGTGATGTTTAATTATCTTTTATTTGCTGTTGTATAGTGTTTTATAAGCAAGTTACATGCTTTAACCTCACACATAAATTTGTTTAACTAAGTTAACACTATTTATTTCACCTGAAAAATTCAAAGAACCTTATGCACACTCTTTAATTACTATTTGGATACTTAGCACAACAAGACTAATACATTCCATTCAGATCAACCATTAACTACAGTTTCGAGTGGAGATTCTACTAACGATCAAGCCACTTAACGGTTGTGGGTGTGCATATGGCCACCACCCTAATCGTAACATTTAATGCACGAATTAATAGGCGGAGCAGATAGAGGCATGCCAAATTTGGCGCTCAGCCCTAATTTAACTCCAATTAACTAGAGTTCTCCAGATTTGGTGGAGTTTTCATAGGAGATATTGGGCAAAAGTGAAGGAGGCTCAATTTTCGACCATTATGAGTGAATGAAGAGTCATTTTTGACTAATTGGAGCAGTCTGAAGCCATTGGTGCAAAGAAAAAATCCATATGAGAATTAAAAATACATGTAATAGCAAACTTTTGAGCATAATGAAAGATGGAAAAGCCATTGGGAGTTGGACCAGCAGATGTAGCCCAGGAGGGGTGAACTGCTTCATCATGCATGTTGTGTAAACTTCATGTGGTGACTTATTTCTCCTTTTTACACTCCTGTTCAGTGTTTTTTAGAATTATTTTATGCTTCTCATTCACTAAGTTTCATCTATAATTCATGGAAAAACTTTGTAATCCTTATGTAAACTAATGAACCAATTATGCACATGTTTTTAAAACTGAAAGACCCTTAGCACATCAAAAATAATATAGTATTTTCTAATAAAATGGTATTAGAACTCGAGTTTTTCTCTGGTGTTGTTTAGTGCAAATAATTGTTTAACTTTTTGCAAGTTTTAGATGCTTACAACGCTCAAGCTCAAAAAGGGAGAAGGCAAACTGGTGGAAGGAAGAGGGTCTTAAAAGGTGCCAAAGAAAAGGAGAGAAAAATTTCCACAATCTCCACCACCTAGTTCACCTCCTAAAGAAGAAGAAGATCCATTAAGCATGCC
The DNA here is from genome assembly GCA_034641835.2 of Pinus albicaulis. Lineage (NCBI taxonomy): Eukaryota > Viridiplantae > Streptophyta > Pinopsida > Pinales > Pinaceae > Pinus > Pinus albicaulis. The sequence continues at coordinate 1,379,872,923 of CM076577.1, read as the reverse complement.
TTATGAGGAAGGAGAAATTCATGAAGAAGTTGACCCTAAGGAAGAAGAAAGAGTGTTTAGGAAAGCATTTCTTGACACAACTGAGATAGTTAGAATTACTTATCAAGAAAGGAATGAGATACTGGAAGGAGAAGGATCTAAACTCCAAAATGAGGGACAAGGATCTTCAAGAGGCCAACATGATCAAGACAAGTCAAAGAAGGGAAATGGAGGCAATGGAGGGCTACCATCTTCACCCTCATCACCATCATCATCTTCTACCTCTTCTTCAATACATCAGCCACACAAGTCCAAGAACACTAGTAAATATCCTTTATTAAAACTTGATGTTAAGTTCGAATTGCCAATGTTTAATGGTGAAGTAAATGAAAACAAGCTAGATAATTGGATTCGACAATTGGAGGTCTATTTAATAATACAAAAACTTCCAAATGATGATACAAAAATTCAATTAGCTTCTTTTAGAATGGAAGATGCAACACTTGTTTGGTGGGAATCCAAGACACAGGAGGAGATAAAGAAAAATGGTAAGATTATTCTGTCATGGTTAGATTTTATTGCTGCCATTAAACGACAGTTTTATCCATTATCTCATATGCAAAAAGCCATCATGAACTGGCATAAATTTAGGCAGTTAAAGGAACAAAATGTGGAAGAATACACCTAGGAATTTAGGAGAAGAGCTCTTGTATTAGGGGTGGATTTGTAGAGCCAAGACACTTTGCTAAAGCACATAGGAGGCTTACATAGCTACCTAAAACATACTATTCTCATGTTTAACCCCACCAGTCTAGATGAATTTTTTGTTCAGGCCACACATATACAAGCTAGAGGGAAGAACATTCCTGAAGAGGGTATGAAGAAACCTTTTAATTGTAAAGCCAAGGAAAAGACCCCAAAATGTAAAAACAGAAAGAATGCATCTATTAAAAAAGAGGGAGAAAAATTAACTTGTAAACATTGTTCAAAAAAAGGCCATGGTGAAACTCATTATTGGGTATTATAGCCAGAATTGAGGCCAGAGAAACCCAATAACAAAGGGAAACAAAAAAAATTTGCTACAGCTCAACATGACTTAGGGTCTGATTCAAGTGATGAGACTAAAATTATAGCCATGGGATTGAAAAATATGAAGGGAAAATAAATTGAAACTAAACCCAGTAACAGTACTGTTACACCATTTTTTGGTCATCTAACCTATTATCATTAGATGGACCCAAGTACACCATGTAAGACCAATTTTACCCTAAGTAAAATTGCCTTCACTATGTTAAATAACTTAATAAACCACATTTATTAGGTTGTTCATGGTCTAAACAGGAAACCCCAAAAGGAAATATTAAACAAACCTATATTTGCTTGATTTTCCTCATGGAATAATTAATTAAACCATAATTTAATTATTATTCCCAGTCATGTTTAACCCAAAAACAAAGAAATTAATTAGATAAACCTTTATTTATCTTATTATTTTCTAGGAATAATTATTTAAATCTTATTTAGATAATATTCCTTGTTAAATATGACCAAATCACTCACAAATAATTAAATAAATCATTATTTATTTGATTATCTTCTAACCGCTTCCTTAAAAAGATAAATAAATCATTTATTTATTTATTTTTGACAAATCAAGGGATTTGACCCAAGTCAAATACCTTTTCCCTCCAACAAATATAATAAAATATTCCATAAAAGGTGGATCTAGATTTGGTTAACATTATTTTAATCATGCACAAAGATCTAGAATGACCCAATATTTTGTTATAAATAGGAGGGTTTTTCCCATCATTCTTCACCTTTTGTTGCCTATTAGATCACTCTGGATCTATACACTTGGTCCCATTTTTCCATCATTTGCTGTGTGAGCTCCCATTGAGCTCTATTCTTCACATTGGGTTTTCTACACCAACAAGAGAGATAAACCTTAGATATGAAGTGCTGAGGACTTCCAAGAACCCATCCCACTGAGGAGAATTGGATATGCCTTCTTGTTTTCCTCCCAGGTGCCCAATTAATATAAAAATTCTTTCAAAAATTGTTCTTGTCTTGTCTATTGGTATATGGAGCAAACCCTTGTTTTTACTGCTTAATGTCTTTCCATGCATAGATCTAGTGTTTTTCAGCTCTTTTCTTGTTTAACTAACCACAGATCTGAAGATATTGGCAGCCACTTTTGTCGTTAGGGCTATTAGTTATGCGTAGCTAAAGTGGTCCTTTTTCGTACACTTCGACAAAGGATTCATACTAACAAATGGCGACTCCACACGGGTTTTAAATTACGACCGCTGTCGTTTTTCATATTCCTGCATATCCAGCTACTTCAGACCCTAGGGTTTCTTTTCAGCTGTTTATTTTTCCTCTTTTTATGTTGTTTTTCTCACATAAAACCCTAAAACATTAAAAATTTTAACTTCCGCGTGTTTCTGGCCCTATTGCGCAGGTGACCGACATCAGCCGCAACTGAGACGGCAACTTTTCCGAAAATCTGCCACCGAGACAACCGGAGCGGGGGGTCGCACTTTTCAGCCCAAAAAATGTGACCTGGACCTCCAAGTCGCACTTTTCTGCCCATTTTCTGCGACCTGCACTGAAAACAGGTCAGAACCTGCGACCTGCCAATTTTTCTGTTGTTTTTCTACACTTTTTCTGGGTTTTTCTGAAGCTTCTGTCAGGGTTTTCCAGCCTCTGTCTCAGCCCGTTTTGACCTATTCCTGATCTGTTTTGCTCACCTAAGTGGGAACCTAGCCCCCTAGGGCTTCAGTACCCTCCACTTTTGGTGGAAGAGTTTTCGCTGCTTTAGGCATCTGTTTTTCAGAGTTTCAGCCTCCCTTTTTCTAGATCTGATACCTCCTTTTCAGACCCCTTTAAATCAGCCTTTCTTCCTTTCAAATCACCTCTTGTCATTTTGTTTGGACCTCTCTTTAGGACCTCCTCCCTATCCTTTCCGATTTTTGCTGATTTCCTCCCTTTTTCCAGCCACCTTGCCTCTGTCTCTTGGTTGTGATCTGCACCTCTTTTCAGCAGCTTTATCCTTTAGATCCCTGTCCCTTTTGACCTTAGATCTATTGGCCTCTTTTCCGTGTGTTTTGCCTAGATTTTTCCCCTTTTTTAGATTATTTTTGAGAGACCCGCCTTCTTGAGTTAGATAGATGCACAAGTAGCTGTTAATTTTCTGTTATTTCAGCATTATATACTGTTCTCTGCAGATTTATTTTCAGTTACACAGCACACTTTTTTCTTGCTCTCAAAATGGAAAGGGTTTAAAAATTAAAATTAACGCACGCCACACACTGACCCTAAGTGAAGAAGCGCCTGGTTAACACCGCCTGGCAAAGACTCTAAAATCAATTTTTACTGCACCTTTTCTGCCCTTGACCTCACTTGATTCTGTCCCTTTCTGCCCCTGTCGGTTTCCTTCTTCCTATTATCATTGCGCCCCCAAGGCGCCTTTCCCGGAGACTTCTTGGCCTTCACCCTCAATTTCCGGTCGATCGACCTGCTTCGACCCGCCGTCGTCGAGCTAGTCCTCCTCCGAGTCCGCACTCCGACTCCTCTCCTGATTCATCAGGCCCTCCTTCTCCTCTTGGTTATCCCCCTATCCCCTTCACCATGTCTGGTCCAGGGCCTAACGCTAGTGGTCCTCCAGGCCCTAATGCCAGACCTACTACTAGCGGAACCACCACAGGAACTACCTCGGCCATACCCTTACTTCCGTACATTGCAGGCCTCAGCCTCCCCGATTTCAATCAATTGATCAATGACCCTATTCGCCACGATGTTGGTTGGCCTGCTATGCCAACCAAGCTCTCATCCGACATCCCTAAGTTTGAAGGCCTTGCTGGAGAAGATCCAACCAATCATGTCCGATCTTTCCACATGTGGTGTTCCTCCAATTCCATTACCGATGACTCCATCCGTCTTTGTTTGTTCCAACGCACGCTTACCGGCGAAGCTTCTAAATGGTATGTCGACCAAGCCACCTCTTCCCATACCACCTTTGTGACCATTGCCCAAGCTTTTCTATCTTACTTCCAGCTCCCTCTCCGATACGATACCGATACGGAGCTCTTGACTTCCTTTAAGCAAACATCTTCGACCCGCCTTTCTACCCATGTTCAGGAATGGCGACGAAGACGCAGCTTATGTCGAGCTCCCCCCTTCGAAGATCGGATCTATATGGACTGGTTCCTTCGCTCTCTCTTAGCTCCCATTGGCAAAGATGTTGCCTCCCATTTCCCTCAAACCTAAGAAGTTGCCCTCCAAATAGCCTTGAAATATGACCTGATCTATGCCCAGTCAGGTTATGTTTATACCGTCCTTCCTGACCTCCCCAGGCCCGGTGGCACTAATGCCCCGGGGGCATCTCATTCCGCCGACAGTATCATTGGAGCCCTTTCCCATCCGTATGCTCAACCTCCTATGAGCTACGGTCTCCCTCCCGGAGGGGCCAGCACCTCTAGCACTCTTCCCCCTCCCGGTAGCATGTATCCAGGATACGGCATGCCTCCTCCTTTTTCCCAACCTCCTGCTTACCTAAATGCTGCCCAACCTAACCATTACCCTTATCTGCAGCCTGGTATGCCCGCTCCTCCAGCATATGCGCTTCCACCTCCCTTGCCTCCTCAACCCCCGCAACAGCACCTATAGCCCCCTTCAGGGCAAGTATTTGCACAGTAGGGTGCGACTAATCCCCCTTCTTCTCAAAGAAGGCGGAAAGGCAATCCAAATCAATCTGCCCCTGGTACTCGTGGACCCAATCCTCAAGGTTTTGACCCTAACACTGCTAACCAGCAACAGGGCACTCAGCCTAAGCCAGACAGGCCTCTTCGTACTAACGAGCCTTGTTCGTGTTGTGGTGTTTACGGTCATTACACCCACGATTGTCCCCTTTTACCACAGATGCGGCAGATGTGGGAGTCTCAAGCCACATTGCGCAGACAACATGCCTCCCCTCATGCTCCCCCTAATGTGGCCTCTACTCAACCAGCTGTGTTTACTGATCCTTTCCCTCAGCAAGGATTCGTGGCCACCCAACCACCTGACGGGCGGGTCTCCACTCCACCTTCCATTTCTGGTTCGTCCGATTACCAGATCCTCATGATGAACTCTGATCCATCCTCCACCATCGACCTTCACCTTCAAACTCAGTCTCGCCAGTACCCCAAGCCTCCTACTCAGTCTGCCCCCGAGCCTCCTTCTTCAGGTTCTACAGAGCCTCTTTCGACATCCAGTGGTCCCTTGCATATCCCTCAACCCAAAGTTGAGGTTCATACCAAGATTCCTAAGGGCCCATTACGTCGAAACGCTGCTTCCGGTCGAGCTGCTCATTCGTATAGCATAGTAGATGATTTGGCGCAATCTCCTGCCGCCATTTCCACACTGGAACTCCTCCAGTCGTGCCCTTCCCAAAAGAAGGCTCTACTATCTGTTGTGGGCACTGTAGATCCTGCTGATGACCAAATGATTGTTTTCGACGCCACTCAATTGGACCATCCTCCTCTTCCTCTTTCTGTCGCCTTCCAAATCCCAGTCAAAATCCGGAACGCCAACGTTTCCCGGTGTATAATTGATGAGGGGGCATCCACTTGCGTGATGTCCGCTTCGGTTTGGAAGCAACTCGGATCCCCTGAGCTGGCCCCTTCCATGATCACCCTTCGAGCGTGGGACGGTCATGCCTCCCAGCCCATTGGCCTATTTCATAATTGTCCTATCACCCTCGCAGGTAAGACTGTTTGCGTTGACGTCGAATTCATCGACGCCCCTCTAGATTACAACATTCTCTTGGGGCGGAGCTACACCTATGCTATGTCTACTATCCCATCCGTAGTTTTTCGCAAGATGTATTTCCCTCATAATGGAAAGATAGTCACCATTGACCAGTTGACATATCATGAGCCAAAATCTCAGACCTCACCTGAGACGACCATCTCTTCTGTAGCCAACAAGAAAACCGTCGATTCCTTGACCAGTGTCTCTCCTGGCATCTACAAAGACTCCTCTTTGCTCAAAACCTTCCCTTCTCTTCCTCCTCCTCCTATCTCTGACCCCAGCTCATCGAATGTTTGCATGATGCAACGTTCGGCTGCTTCTACAACCTCGTCGCTAGTCGGCCAATCGCGCTCTCCGCAACCTTATACCTACCTAGCCCTTCACCTGCAGCTGGTATTCATGAGCCTCTTTACCCTCCTGGAACGGTTCCTCTAAGCCTTAGCCATTTAGGAGCTGTTCCACCTGGCCATTACCCTCTCGGTCGTACAATGCTCCTGCCTTCCCACTCAGAGGTACACCGTGACCGTCATGGCCACCCTCTTCCTAACTCCGACCCTGGGATTCCCGTCTCGGTACCATCCCCCTCCGGGGCCCGCAACCCCCCCCTCGGTCAACCCAAACCTTATATTGCTTTGACCCCGGTTCAACCGGTCCCCATGACTTCTCCCGCTGTAACAGTGCCTCAGTCACCTCAACAGGAACCACCTCCTGTTGTGACCGCTTCGGGTAAGAAGGGCAAAGCTCGCAAGGGGGAATCAAAGGACAAGGCTGCCCCGACAAACCTTGCCCCTCCTCGGCCTCCAAAGCATACCATCCAGTGTGCTTTGTGTGATGTTGTCGGCCACGCCACCCATACCTGTCCTGGAGTGCTTCGTCTCAAGCCCATGGTTAATGTCACGTTCCCTGAGTCCACGGTCCCGGAAGCCTCTGTTCCTTCCGTGACCACGCTCAAGAACCCAAAGAATATTCACACCAACCGCCCCTATGCTTTGTGTGATCTCCATGGCCATTACACCCATCTTTTTCCCCGCCTCGAGGATTTCCGCCCCTCTCTAGCCGCGGTCCACCATTTCGAGGCCAAGCGGAATGAGTCCACCTCTCCCCTATTTGTGCATTCTGCTTCAGCAGAACTACCAGATATGACTGCTCCCATTGAAATTCCCCCTCCTGATGTCGAGATGACGGAGCCTTCGTCCAGCATTTTCTACCTATCATCATCCATGAGACCCTCGGGGAACATTCCATCTGAATCCTCCCCTGTTGTTTCGCTTGACCTTCCTTCAGCGATCATCTTGGGCTCAACATCGGTAGATCCTTTATCTACGTACTCTTCGGTCACCCCTTGTGACGATGCGCATGTGAACCTCTCTTCTCATGATGATGATTCAGGTCGCTTCACCACGTCAGGTGGTCTTTCTTCCACCAGTCACCCCATCTTCTATCACGATGACGAAATTATGGAAAAAATCCACACCCCTGACGTTATCTATTCCCCCTTACATTGAACCCATGCGTTCACACCACATCCACCTTGTGGCCATTACATTGAAACCCACTGTTTGGGTAAGGGGGCACCCACATTTGAGAGACCAAGAGAAGAAATTCTCCACAACTCTCCTAGTGTATCTGGTCGTGTTGACTTTAGTCCCAGTATTCTTCCACATTTAGAAGAACCTCTAGAGTCCCATATCACTTCATATCACTCTAGGGATGATACCCCTTATCGTTCCCTCATCTTACATCAGCAACCCAGTCTCTTAGACATTATTGTTGACCAACCTATAGCTTTTCTACGAGAGCATCAATTCATTATCTCCAAATCCTCTTTTTGGGATAGTGACACCAGGTATGCCAACTCGGAAACTTAAAGTCCATGTGATCCCTATATGCAGTACCAAAAGAGATTGGTAATCCTCCATTTCCTTTCTCAAACTGCATAACCATAACGAGAACAAATGGCACACCACATCATTAAAATGTGTTTAGATTTCCCTTTTTCTAAATACATTTTGGCATGACCACACCATGCTCGGGGGCACCTATGCCCCTCAACCATAACCCTCCTCACCTCATTTTTGGAGAGGAGGCTATCTTACCGATCGAGTGTGAAATCCCTTCCCTTCATCTGGCTGTTGAACTTCTCCCTAACACCCAACCTCTAGAACAATGACTTCTCATGCTTGAGCGTGCCTCTGCAGACCGCCGTGTTGCATTGCAAACCATGGAAGCGGCCAAGAAACGCACCAAAGCTCAATATGACCAAAAAGTCCAGCCTCGTCCTTTTCACGAAGGCGACCTTGTTCTAGTATATGACCAGGCCCATGATGTCCTTGGTCACGGGAAGTTCGACTCATTATGGCTAGGCCTTTACGTCATCAGTAAGAATCTTGGTAAGGGGGCATACCTGTTAGAGGACTTCAAAGGCAATCCTCTTCCTAATCCTTGCAATGCACTCTATCTTAAGAAATATTACCCTTAGCATTTCCCTTCTGAGATGCGTGTTTTATTTTCTGTTAGATAGCCAACATCTTTTTTGTACTTTCATCCTTCGCCAGGACCTATTTTGTCCAAGAAGGCTCACTTCACCTCTCCTTAAAATCGAACTTCCTCACTTACCACACTTGTCCTTGGGGCACCATTTTGCCTCCTTACTTGTCTTTGTTCGTGTCGATTTTCGTCATGAGTTACCATCTTGTACTCATGTTTTCATGGTCCCCCATTGGGACTTTACTGTGTGGTAGCACCATCGAGTCACCCTTGTTTGGAGCATCCAAGTTGAGTCATCATCGCATTCATGGAGTCTATCCCGAGTCCCTTTGTACCCCGCTATACCCCTCCATCCTTCATTGCTTGGTCTCTCTCTTGTGTCGTGCATTATGACCTTCAGTCCCACTGTCCCCTATCCCTTATGATATTGTGTCAGTCACTGCCATTTCGTTCATGCCCTTTATGCTCTAACAAGGGAAGTTGTCCATTCGCTACTCAGTCCTTTCCATTTCACTATCATCATTAGTGTCAGTCTGTCTGTCGCTCTACTATTTTCTCTCGTGCCTTAGTTGAGGATATCTCATTGCCTCACCTATGGCGGACCTCCTTCTGTCGACATCAGCTCATTCATTCTAGAAGCCAGGTCTAGAGGGCGGTGTACCTTGGTTCCAGCTTCCACTCTTGTTCGGTGCCTCGGATCAGGCAAAGGGATCTCTCATTCCCTTTGACTTGATTGTTTCTCCAGCTCCTTTCAGCATGATCGAGATTCGTATACTTGATGGTCCAGTGATCCAGCAGCAGCTCTTGATGATTCCCGGGTGTGTGTGAGATGTCTCAACCCTCATGAGGGGGTGGCCCTGCAGGTAGCCCCCCACATGCCCAGATGACCTCTTCCTTGCAGCCTTCGATGCAGCTCCAGAAATTTGATGATGTTGGCCGTAGCCACTTGCAACACCTCTTTGATTTGCATGTATCAGTCAGATTTTGTGAGCCCTTCCCCATTTACAGGGGGCATTTGGGTTGTATTTGTATCTCATGTACTCAGATATTATTGTATAAGTCCTGGCTGTTATCCCAGGCACAGCATGTATGTGGGATTCCTCATTGTATTATTATCTGGCTCATGTTTATGTCGGTTGTACTTTATGGTTCGGTCCCTTGTTTACTGGACACACTATTCTTTTGTACTTTGTCTCGGCGGGCATAGGTATGCCTCCCCCGCCGCCTTCAGCACAGGTACCCTCTCATAAAAAGAGACTTGTTGCACCTGCGAGTCTCGTCTCCTCAGGGTCTAGTTCTTCAGCACACTATCTACCTTGCATTCCTCTCTCTGACTTCCCTTTTGTTGTCTAGTGATTGAGTTCTTACAACGTACTTTGGTCATACGATTTGCTCCTAACACTCGCACGCTGGGGGGCAATCTGTTACACCATTTTTTGGTCATCTAACCTCTTATCATTAGATGGACCCAAGTACACCATGTAAGACCAATTTTACCCTAAGTAAAATTGCTTTCACTATGTAAAATAACTTAATAAACTACATTTATTAGGTTGTTTATGGTCTAAACAGGAAACCCCAAAAGGAAATATTAAACAAACCTATATTTGTTTGATTTTCCTCATGGAATAATTAATTAAACCATAATTTAATTATTATTCCTAATCATGTTTAACCCAAAAAAAAGAAATTAATTAGATAAACCTTTATTTATCTTATTATTTTCTAGGAATAATTATTTAAATCTTATTTAGATAATATTTCTTGTTAAATATGACCAAATCACCCACAAATAATTAAATAAATCATTATTTATTTGATTATCTTTCAACCACTTCCTTAAAAAGATAAATAAATCATTTATTTATTTATTTTTGACTAATCAAGGGATTTGACCCAAGTCAAATACCTTTTTCCTCCAACAAATATAATAAAATATTCCATAAAAGGTGGATCTAGATTTGGTTAACATTATTTTAATCATGCACCAAGATCTAGAATGACCCAATATTTTGTTATAAATAGGAGGGTTTTTCCCATCATTATTCACCTTTTGTTGCCTATTAGATCACTCTGGATCTATACACTTGGTCCCATTTTTCCATCATTTGTTGTGTGAGCTCCCATTGAGCTCTATTCTTCACATTGGGTTTTCTACACCAACAAGAGAGAGAAACCTTAGATCTGAAGTGCTGAGGACTTCCAAGAACCCATCCCACTGAGGAGAATTGGATACGCCTTCTTGTTTTCCTCCCAGGTGCCCTATTAATATAAAAATTCTTTCAAAAATTGTTCTTGTCTTGTCTATTGGTATATGGAGCAAACCCTTGTTTTTACTGCTTAATGTCTTTCCATGCATAGATCTAGTGTTTTTCAGCTCTTTTCTTGTTTAACTAACCGCAGATCTGAAGATATTGGCAGCCACTTTTGTTGTTAGGGCTATTAGTTATGCGTAGCTAAAGTGGTCCATTTTCGTACACTTCGACAAAGGATTCATACTAACAAGTACATCAAACTGTCACATAAACACTCCAATGAAGAAGAAAGAATATAATTGTTTCATGTGAGGGTCATATCTAAGCATACCAAGATTGACACATTGTTTGACAGTGGGTCACAAGAAAACTTAATCTCTAAAGACTTGGTAAAAAAACTTAACCTTGAGACCATACCACATCCAAAACAATATCCATTGGGTTGGATTTGTAAGGATGCAAAACTACAAGTTACAAGGAAATGTATATTCAGGTTTGCACTCACTGCAAGCTTTGTTGACACAGTTGAATTAGATGTGGTTCCACTTGACATAACTAGTATTGTAATAGGGTGTCCTTACTTGTATTACATGAAAGCGATCTTCTATTGCCTTGAGAACAAGTATCATTTATTCAAATATGGCAAGGACTTCATTGTTAGAGCACACCGCAAGAAGACAAACATTTCTTTGGTAAATGCTAGACAGGTAAAGAGGTTGTTAAATTTAAGTAATAATTTTTTTATTCTTATGATTAAGCCCAAATTTGATATTAATCACAATGTTTTTTAGGGATGTGATCCTAAGTTGAAACCAAAATTCTATGATGTGGTTAATTGGCATCATGAGATGTTTTAGGAGCCAACAGGATTGCCTCCAAAAAGGGAAATTCAACATGAGATTCAGTTGCAGCAGGATTGTCCTCTTCCAAACATCGGTATGTATCACATGTCGATAATGGATAATGCTAAAATAAAGAGGCAAATCAAAGAGATGTTGGATAAAGGTATCATAAGGCCAAGCACCTCGCCATGCGCTTCACCCAGAGTCTTGATACCAAAAAAAGATGGGACTTGGCACATGTGTGTAGATTTTCGAGCTTTGAATAAAATTACGGTAAAAAATCGTTACCCACTCCCAAGAATAGATGATTTTCTTGATTAGTTGAAAGAAGAAAAGTTTTTCACTAAGTTATATTTACGAAGTGGATATCATCATGTAAGAATTGCAGAAAGTGATATATGGAAAACCACATTCAAAACCAAACAAGGACTCTTTGAGTGGCTAGTTATGCCTTTTGGTTTATGTAATGCACTGACAACTTTTATGCAGGTTATGGATAATGTTTTGCGACCATTCCTTGATGAATTTTTTATTGTGTACTTAGATGAAATTTTGATTTTTAGAAAAACAAGAGAAGGTCATGTCTTGCATGTAAATAGAGTTCTTGATATTTTGAAGAAAGAGAAATTGTTTCTTAGAATGTCAAAATGTGAGTTTGGAAAGACTTATTTGGTCTATTTGGTACATATTGTAGGAGAGAAGAATTTAGGATTGATCCTTCTAAATTGGAGGCCATTGTGAATTGGTCCACACCCAAAACAATTGTTGAGGAAAGAAGTTTCTTAGGTGTAGCTCAATATTGGAGGAAATTCATTGCTAACTTTTCTTCCATCGTATCTCCTATGCATGTAGTGACAAGTGTGAAAAAAGGCTTCCAATGGGGAGGAAAACAACAACAAGCTTTCGAAGCTTTAAAATACAAGATAAATTCAAATCCATTCCTTGCACTACCAAATTTGAGACAACCATTCGAGATACAAACCGATGCTAGTGACTCAGCCATGGGCGTAGTCCTTTTGTAGCAGGTAAGCCTATCACCTTTCATTCAGAAACTTTTAATGGTGCTATGACTAATTATCCTACATATGACAAAGAAATATATGTGTTGGTACAAAGTGTCAAGAAGTGGAAACACTACTTGATGGGTAAAGAGACTATTGTACACACCGATCACCAACCACTATAGTACTTGCAGTCACAAACAAAATTGCAGCAATCAAGAAATTTCAGGTGGATGGGATTTATTCAACAATTTCACTTGGTTATAAGGTACAAAAAAGGTATACTCAATAAAGTTTCAGATATGCTTTTGAGACCAATCATTAGTGCTTCTACTTTACTCAAAAATGATTCTATTGTACATGAGAGTTACATAGAACAATATGCAAATGGCGTTGATTTCAAAGATGTGTATGCTAGTTTGAGTGAAGGGAATCAAGTTGAAGAAAGAGATTATCACATGCATAACAATTTGTTGTTTCATTTGAGAATGTTATGTATTCCACAAGGAGAGAGGCTAAGTGTCATAAGAGAAGCTCATTCTTCTTTTATTGTTGGACACTTTGGGGTAAGCAAAACAATGGCATATTTACAAAGGTATTGTTATTTGCCTCACATGATAGATAGTGTGTCATGTTTTATAAGAGGTTTTTCTATGTGTGCAATAAGTAAGCCTACTAATAGGAATCTTGGATTGTACACGCCACTATTGGTAGCATCAAGGCCATGGGAGAGCGTCTCCATGGACTTTTTCGGAGGTCTACCTATGTCAAGAAAGCAACATGATTATATTTTTGTAGTTGTGGATAGATTCAGTAAAATGTGTATACTTATGCCATGTAAGAAGACCATTACTGCAGAACATACTTCTGAACTTTATTTTCAAAATGTTTGGGTTAATTTTCGATTGCCCACTTCTATTGTTAGTGACAGGGATTCCAGGTTCATTGGGAATTTTTTGTCAAATCTATGGAGAATGATGGAAACAAAATTGAAAAAGAGTACCGCTTTCCATCCACAAACAGATGGAAAAACCAAAGTGGTGAATAGAACAATTGTGCATCTATTGAGAGGATATTGCAGCAAACATCCTAAGTTGTGGGATGAAAAACTACATTACATTTTGCACGCTTACAACCAGGAAAAACACTCTTCAACACAAACCTCACCTTTTGAAGCATGCTTTGGGTACTTGCCAAAATCGCCATTAGACTTCATCTTTGGGAAGGATGTTTCAATTGATGGCCATAGTGATATTGATAAGTCTCAAAAGTTCATTGAGAAAATTCAGATGATACATCAACAATTTCAAGAACGACTCGAGAAAAGTCGAAGAAAATAAAAAAGAGAGGCATGAAAAACACTGGGTTGATCATAAGTTTAAAGAGGGAGATGAGGTATGGTTGCACATTAGCAAAGAGGGGAAGGTAAAAAACTCAAACCCATTCACTATGGTATTTCAAGATCATAAAAAATGTTGGTAATAATGCATTCCAACTTGATTTGCCTTTTTACATGCAAATAAATTTAGTTTTTAATGTTGAAAACTTAAACTTGTATGAGCCTCCTTTCATCGATGATAAAGGAAGTGATGTTCAGCTACCTTTTATTTAATATTTCTTGCCAGAATTTCTAGATGAGCTCAAAGAAGATACCATTATTGGCAGGAGGACAAAAGCATCAAAGAGGGGAAGTGTTGACTACCTTCAAGTTGGGCTTAAAGGAACTAAACCAAGCAAGGAAAAATGGATGGACATTATAAAGGTGAGGAATATGTACCCTGATCTACTAAACATGTAATCAAGTCTTTTAGGGTCCAAAAGATTCCCAATGGGGAGGAATGATCAGGAGTTCATAAATTTTGCTAAAATTTCGAAGTTGTTGGATTGGACTGAAACCAGGATGCTTGCATAGATCTTGTCTTCCTAATTCCGGTGCCATGAACAGTTTGAAAAATTGATGTTGTATGAGGAAGATATTGCGTTCTGATCGAATATGGTAGAATCCATCAATAGGTTTTTGGGTGAAGGACGAACGGATACAAATATCAAGCTGCAGAACAAAGTGAAAGAAAGGGATGGAAGAACGAGCTTACATTGCATCAGCAGATTTACTGTTTACTGCTAATTCATTGCAAGTTAAGATATATTTTCATTGCGATGCAATCGGGGTGAGACATCTGTCGGTTGGAGCGACCGTTTGCATTTTGTGCATCGACAAAGTTTAAGTTTATAATTAAGACATCATAGGTTATGAAGTTTAACATCAATGCGACATAATTAAACGTGTCAGAACTACACATTTCACATGATTTAGGACTTATCGTTAACATCGAAATGTTAAATCTGCGGGAGGCCAAAGTGTGATAAAATCTTAAAGTTGTGATGTTGTGATGCAGCAACTCATCGCAACTTCGTGTCAGTGGTCATATTGTTTAAAACCGTTAAGGGTATGAGTTATAATCAGCGACATGAGATCTGCGAGATGGTCCCAACCCGCCAGTGGTCCCCGGAAGATTTCACATGACACAGTTAATGCCATCCTACCCGCCATGATTAGAGCTTAACCTAACAACAATCAAACTACAATCCACCGTTAACTGCAGTTTCGAGCGGACGGTCTGTTAATGGTCAAGACACTTAACGTTTGCAGGTGCACATGTGGCCACCAACCTAACCGTAACATTTAATGCACAGCTTAATAGGTGGAGTGGATAGGGGCATGCCAAATTTTGCGCTCAACCCTAATTTATCTCTAGTTAACTGAAGTTATCCACATTTAGCGGAGTTTTCCTAGGAGATATTGGGCAAAAGTGAAGGAGGCTCAATTTTCAACCACTCTAAGTGAATGAAGAGTCATTTTTGACTAATTGGAGCATTTTGAAGCCATTGGTGCAGAGAAAACAACTGTTAGAGCATTGTAACTACATGTAATAGAAAAATTTTTAGCATAATGAAAGATGGAAAAGCCATTGGGAGTTGGACTAGCAGATGTAGCCCAAGAGGGGTGAACTATTTCATCATGCCTGCTGTGTAAAATTCATGTGGTGAGTTATTTCTCTATTTTAGACTATTGTTCAGTGTTATTTAGACTTATTTTATGCTTCTAATTCACTAAAGTTCATCTATAATTCATGGAAAAACTCCTTAATCCTTATGCAAACTAATGAACCAATTATGCACATGTTTTTAAAACTGAAAGACACTTAGCACAAAAAAACTTATATAGTATTTTCAGATCATTTCCCCTCCTATTTGGCTATTGTTAGTTGTTATAATCCCAAAATATTGGGCATGAAGTATGAAATAGAGGTGGTTGGAGAAAGTGTATGGGAAATCCTGAATCATGAGTTATCTTGCATGTTATATTGCTTGAATGACCCTCCATGTCTCTCAATTGGTTTTGCATGTCATCATCTTAGAGCTGTTTATAATTTCTTGGGCTTCATTTTTCAATCTCTAATCTTGGTTTACCCAATTCACTGCATAGATAGAATTTTTTTGAATTTTACTAATTATGGCCTTAGTAATTTTAGCCAAACTCTCTTCCCTATTTTCAACCTCCATAGCTCGGCCCGAAAACTTCATGAAATTCATTGTATGTCTTATAATGATACTTTTGGGGGTAGAGTTTTGTCTGGAAACTTGCATGGTAAGATAGACTTCAAATTATTCCTTGGAAGTCTACCGCTACTGCCAAGAACAGAGAGGGTTTCTTTTCTGATTGTATTTGTGAAGCTGATCAAGTCTCTTTCTTGGGTGGAATGAGTGGAGCATCTCCGGATGTATTTTTGGGTTACTGTCAAGTATTTGTCCGAGTGTTTTTGGTTTCTGGAAATATTTTATCTCTGAATGGTTCGCTTCCACATGTCATGAATGTAATTCCTCTTTGGAAAACATAGGTGCCTCTAGGTGGCCCTATTATAGGAACTAATAGCAATGAGAGTTGTATAATTCTCTTAGGTCATCCCAATGAGATTTTTTGACCTAAAATGCCTGGTCCTGCAAATTTCATAATTCTCAAGGATAAAGGAAGAGGGACTGATGATACTCAACATGCGATTAAAATTTTATGTGGTCACTCGCAATAAGAAGGATATTATCCTCTATTTTTTCACTATGTTAAATATTGAATTTCTGTTGCCATCTACATGTTTTCTTAGACCACGGTGTGGCCCTGAAATATAATTCAGTTGCTGGCCTAATATCACCAAGACAAAAATGGTGAAAGGACAACCTGCGAAAAAATAAGCTAAGGATAAAGGAAAGTCAAAAGTGGGCCCAAGCAGGAGGGGAAGAAAGTCAGGGAAGGAAATAATGGAGAATATTTTCTAGACCTATAGGGTAGGTACACTTGGTCATGTGAAATATCTTATGTCTGGTTGGGAGAGAGACCAAAAAACAAAAGAGGAAGAAGACATCTCTGAGGAAGAGATGGAGATGTTGATAGATCTAGGGACTACCAGGGGAAGACTGTCTTTATTCAAACAGGCCATTCATATATATTGGACAATGAAATGCTTATTGGCTAAGGCCATTTTTAATGTTCAAGAAATAGGTGGTGATTTGAAAGCAGCCTCTATTCTAGCTAAAATGTGCAGGGACATTCAGGAAATACATCTTCTGCAACACCACTAGAATGTTTGCCTTGGCCGAATGGAATGTCAGCTGCAGAGGATGAACCAAGTCGACATGCCTGGGTCCAGTGTTAAGGACCCAACGGCTATCTAATCATCATATGATTATCTTTTATTACTCTTTGTCTTTTTGAGATGCATATTACGAATATCATTTACTTTCTGGTTAAGTCTTTGGACTTAGAAGGTAATAGACCTATTAAGGCAAATAGGGTCAGATTTAAACTTTATCAATTGTTTTTGGCCTTTAACTCTTTGAGGTGGCCAACAGACCTAGTTTCCTACAAGTTGAGGCCATCTAGTATATAATATGATTGTAACTTGTTTTTTTTTATCTAATGGAAAATAGGGAGGAACTACCAAACTTACAATATATATATATATATATATATATATATATATAATGTGAAGTATTGTACAAGAAATCAATAGGGTGAACTATATGGAGACTATTACTTCTCATGCTATAGCCTCATTAATACGATTGGGCAGTATATGCCCACATTTAGATTTAGACAAATTCAAATATAACTGTGGGCATATACTGACCAACCACATTAATGACGCATTTGTTTAAATCTAAGTGTGGGCATATACTTCCCAACAACGTTAATGAGGCTATAGCCTAACGAATATGTATCGCTCATAGAAATAATGAGTAACCATTGGATAGAGAGAAACCAATAACCATTGGACCTAAACCGAGTTAAAATAATGGCACAGTCCATGCACAAAACAAAACAACAGAAAGGGATATTTTCATCACTACAAGTAGATAGGGAGATAGGGTAACAGGGAAATATCAACTTCAAATGTAATAAGAACAAACCAACCAATAGAGCAAACCAAATTAACACAACCCACCATTGATGATAAGGTTTTGATGGCCAAAAGATCAGCCCTAAAGATGAGCACTTGGAAAACCTGAGAGTAATTGAAATCGGACTTGACCACAAGTTTGGTGAGAAATGCATTCTCAATGAATTCACTTCCTTTACTATCTACCACATAATTTCTAATTGTCCTTCTCGCTACCAACGAGCTAGAGAATCCATCCACTCTGAACTAGAAAGTTAATAAAATGTTTATTAGCACTTACCTTAGCATTATGAATGACACAATGTTGTATTCTACACTTTTGGTTGAGCCTCCTCTCCTTCCAGCCTAGTAGCCTTCCAGAGCTTCCGAAGCCATGACTCTCACTCCTCTGCCTTCAACAGCTTTAGACCTCAAAGATCTTACTAGTAGCTTTGTCCACAGGTCACAGCTGGCACCATGCATTGGAATGCAGATGAAGATATGCTCATTTGATTTTATAGACCAGACACTTATATCATCAATAATTTCAGATACCACCTTGGACTCATTCACTCTCACTCTGAACCCTTCATCATCCTGCTCCAAGGGCAACAGGCCCTCCACACGTAAGAGGTTGTCCTAGCTGCATCCATGGCAACAATTTTTGAGGTAGGTAAGACATGCGAGGACATAGAGGGAATTAGAGAGTGGTTTCATGTCACAGGCATCTGAAGAGCGAGCATGATTTTCAACTCTTCCACTGTCCAGAATAATATGCAATTGCAGGAATTGCATGGGCATGTCTTTATATTGAATTATGGGGTGATTACCTCGCTATCATTTATTGCATCTTGTAATGGAATGCATTGTAGTAAAATGGAGTCCAAAAAATCCGCTGACACCTTCACTAATGTCAAATTATGCAAAAGCAAAACATGCCAGCAAACCAGCTTTATATTCAACCATTGCAGATTCTCGAGTAAACCCATTTCAAAATACATTATGATACAAAAAACTTACCAGACGTGATCAACAAAACTTTATTCTCCATTCAATCTATGCTCAGTATATGTTGTGGTCTATGCTCAGTCTATGTTGTGCCTGCAGACATATATATAGAAATACCTATCATTTGGCTTCAAACTCTTTAAATTTTTGCTTCATCATCCTTAGAAGTACTTATTAATTGCGTCATGTAGGGTCTTTTCTTTGAAGCAAGCAAAAGATTCTTTTGTGAAATAAAGAAATGATGGATGATTTTGGACTAAAACCATTTCAAAATATGATGGCATATGAATTTTACTCGAATTCCGATTAACAAAATTTTAATCTTCCACTCAATTTACGTTGTGACTGCAGACATTTATATAGAAAAGTATATCATTGTGCTTCAGCACGATGATATCCATGAAGTTTGGCTTTAAAATTTCAACGAGGGAATTGAGAAGGGTGGCCTCCGGCCAACGTTGACACTGCTTATATGCATGAATGATATACATCCTTACATTTTAGATGATTTAGGGAGAAGTGGGTAGTAATTTCGTCGTGTCGCTATACCACTTATCTGGAATCTTTGATTACATCTAATGAAACCTCACATCACTTTCTTTGATGGGAAACACCCTAAAGATGTTTTTTTGTGAGATAAAATATAATGGATGATTTTCACAATAACACGAGGTTACAAATTGGTTTATCGTGAAACTTAATAATTGAGATTGAGTGGGGCGAAGGGGCCAAATTTTGAGAACGAAGAGAGTGCCTAGGAAAATCTATTGCCCATAAAAAAATTGTTGCCATTTACGTTTTAAGTTTTAGTTTTTCAAATTTTTAATGTGTGTTCTATGGGAGTTTTCTATTAGTCAAACTTCAACGAAAATGAAATTTTAATTCCCCCTTCAGAAAATCTTTGATATGATGTAATGTCATTATGAGGAGCTGGAATTGGCCCTCGCAAGGTTCCTTGAATTGTAACACAATCCACTGAACATTTCACTCTTTGGATTTATATACAATTAAAATATAATAAACCAAATAAAAATTAATTACGGAGCTAGTTAGAAAATAATTAATCTTTTATTTAGTTAGATAAGCATGTTTATTATGTAAGTGTGATCTGCTTTCTTCAATGGCTAGTAAAAGGCATTATATTTTGTTCTAAAATAAAAATTTAAAATACTACAACTTTATTGACATTTAACAATAAAGTATTGGGATATATAGTGCATGGTAGTTTGTAAGTTTTATATGAACACCAAATTAATAATTAATGCATAGTTCTTATTTATCTGTTAAACAATTAATAAGTGATTAAAGAACCTGTAAGTAGTTTATATTGAGTGAACCAAGCAAATTTTGTCTCGTGTTAATTTTTTATGGTGTGCATTTATTTTTGTGCTTATTATTTTTTTATTTGTCTTTTTTTTTAACAATTTTTGTAGCTAAACAAAAGTAAAAAAAAAAAAAGTTTCTACTCGGTGAAGAAAGAATTCTATTGTTTGGTTAAGTCGTAAAGAAGTCGTGAGTAGTGCATGGACGACTTCATTGGAGACGACATAAGATCATTCGTTCAAAAAGAAAATGCAGAGGCAAATACCAAAGCCAACATAGATGGAAGGCAACCACAGGGCCTTCACTATGGGAAAAATATCATACAACGTGAATTCATATTGAGGGATATATATTGAGGGAAAATGGTATAATATATTGGGGGGTATATAAGGGGTAATTGATTTTTATAGCCAACATATATGGAAGGCAACCATGGGGCCTTCACTATGGGAGAAATACCATGCAACGTGCATTCATATTGAGGGATATATATTGAGGAAAAATGACATAATATATTGGGGGTGTATAAGGGGTAAATGGTTTTTATATTGGTAGGTATAAAAAATGGAGCTCAAAGTTAATAGAAAAAAAATAAAGGGGTATAAAAAATGTTAATGAAAAAAGGGATGCCTACAATATCTAGTGAAAGTAAATGTTTTTTAAATTGGGAAGGTGTATTGGGTTCATATAGGTAGGGGGTTAAATATTGTGATATTTAGAGGTATTTTCCAATATGTAGTCAAATCAAGGGTATTTTTTAATATGCCATGAACGTATGTGATATGTTAAAGGTTCATTGAGTGAAGCTCGCGTGAAAGCAACTCATGATATTGGTTGTGATGAAAAGACATGAGAAGAGCACCTGGTGTGAGAAAGTGTGTGGAACTGAGAGAATGATGACATAAGTGCAAGGGAAGCAATAACCAAAAAAGTTACTTTCAAAATGAAAAATTGTAACTATATGTAAATGTGTATGCAGTTGTGAGACATAGTTAGGCATGCATACCCCAAACGATAAAGTCTAGACGTATACCTAGGTGGTAGAGGAGGAGAGTATATGAGTTTTTTCGGATTGAATCCGATGAATTTCCACACTCAAGTTTAAAGGGCCGATTGTTAGGTAAACTTGACCTGGTGAAAGCATCAAGTTTGTTAGTTCAATACTTGTGGTTTCGGACACCTAGTATTGTGCTCTTGGAATTATATGTAGTTGAATCTTTTAAAAGGTTTGGGGTTTCTCCATTGTAATGTGCTAGAATTGAGCAAAAAAATGCAACTTTATTTTTTTGAAGTGAAAAAAGGTCGTAAACTGAAAAACGAGTGGCAAATGCTTTTCGGAAATCTAATTTCATAAAATTTCTTTAAATAGTAAAGGTTATTCATTATTTCATTACTTTTGCAAAAATTTTCAGGGAGGGATTTGCACGAGAGACATAACTAGAGAAAGAGAGCATGAGAGCACTATGGAGTAGAAAAATACTTTCGAATAGAAACACTATTCAGAGAATCAGAATTTGAAACATCTGGTGATTCACACAAAAACCTTATAGTATAGTAAAATTGTTTAATTTTACTGTGATAATTGTTTTTTTTTTACAGTTTCTGTTAGATTTAATACATGGATAGTGAAAATTTTAAATTTTACTATGCATTTTACTAATAAAATCATTTAAAATCTCTATTCCTATTTACATTTAATTAAAAAACAAAACAAAAACAAAACAAAATCCATTCTTACGTTAAACCCGTCTGTCTTCTTGTTTATGTGACTTCACAATTAAGGCTTTTCATTTTAGATTTATAGGGTTTGTATTACTATGTGTGTGTGTGACATCTAACTCATGGGACCACTTACAGAGTCAGATCCGAATCCCTATCGGCCATTGCACGATTTTTTTTAAAACAACTTGTGTTAATCGGTGTGCACTGGTGCATAATTTTAGTATAGCACACCGGGGGCATATTGATAAAAAAATTGTTTGATAATTTTTTTTTTTTATTAATTTATATTTATGTTAATCGGTGCTCTAGTACTAATATAACACATCAGGTCTCCTATTGTCAAAGAGCATCGTACGGTGTTTCTACTCTATTGGCGGCATGTTTATAAGAACTGCACCATTTTTGGTGTGTAAGTTACAAAAGTCACACTAGGCGTTTAATTTAGATAGACGCACAGTTTTCTTGATTTTTCTTTTTACCTGAAAAGTATGTGATTTATTTATAAAATATATTAATGAATGGTACAGGTTTAATATTGATAAATAAATGGCTGACAAGAGTTCAAGTAACAAAAATACTTATAGCACATTGAAAAAAAAAATGGTAAGTTCTTTGTAAATTATTTAAAAAAAAAATATTTTTGAAATATATGTATGTTTAACTAATATGTATTGTTTAGTGTGTATCATGCAGAGCCACAAAATGATGAAGCTTGTAAGATTATTTCTAATCTAAGACCAAAAGATCATAAAAGCTTGATGGAAAAATTGCAGAAGGATGAATCAGGTGAATGAAAAAAATACTATCGATCCAATATGAGTTTCTTTTTTGAATTTTCATTAATAATATATTTCAAAATATTAGATGGCATGTTTCAAAAAATATATTAATTCAGCTATTTTAAATTTTCTACAGGGACCAACAACGAAGAAAATGTATGTTGTTATAAGAAAATAAAAAATAAAACATGAAAAGAAAAGAAATTGCTCCTTAGCTCATCTGGAGTGGTGTTGGAGGTTAACGAAAGGGGGAAAACGTTTACAAAACTTTGAGGGATCTAGTGGAACAAATGTATAGATGTTCTTTCCACTTACAATAAAAAAATCAATCCAATGATTCCAAGAACCAAATTTTATTTCAACTAGAGGAAGAGTTTCCAAATAATTGGTCAATGAGACATGCCAGACTTTTAAAAGCAAAAACGTACAACAACAAAAAAGAAGGATTGAAAAAGTAATATTCCTTAAATTTTTTTCTAGAATTATATGTATATATTACTACAAAGCAATCATTTATAAATATAACTTTTGTTTTATTTAGTTTTCATATATCAATATAAAAATCAAATATTTTATTGTCATGTTACTTTTTTAGGAAGATTATGAAAATATCAAAGGATGAACGAGTTGATATCATAAATATGCTAGTAGGAATTTCCAAAAATGTGTATGTCGTAGCCTCTACAACACCCTCCAAAAAATCCACCCTTTAAAATTTTTGGAGCCCCTTGAGCATAGAAAAGCTAAGTTAAAATCTAGAAAGGCTAAGAGTCGTTGAGTCGCAAAATGAATATTTTGCCTAGATCTATGACCTAGCTACCCCACGACCCCCCAAGTCACTAAGTCGCTAAGTCATAGATTTCTTGAATTTCGAAAAATCGAGACCCCGCAACCCCCCAAGTCACTAAGTCGCTAAGTCGCAGATTTCTTCAATTTCGAAAAATTGCGACCCCACGACCCCTGAGGTCGCAAGGTCACAAGGTTGCACCTCTCCCAAACTGCCAAATAGTGCGACCCAGTGACCTCATTAATGGCTCGCACACGCGACCCTTTTATAAATAGAATGGTCATTAGGTCACATTCTGTTCATGCGACAGAGAGAAAAAATGCCTCTGACAGGCAGACTGGAGTGCGTTTTTCCTGGGTAAGTTGCCGTTTCCTCCAGTTTTTTTTCCTTTTATTTTCTTTCTTGCCTTGTACACTTATCTTAGCCTTTAAATCACCCATTTTAGTGCCCCTGTTGATCATTTAAAGACTTGAGGTGCCCCTTTTTCCGTAACACTTCCCCTCCTTACATAATCTTGCCACTTCTTCCCAGTGAGCCTCCTATAATGTGATTCTTCCCCTGAAATTTCCCCCTTCCTCTATTTTCGCCCACTTAGCCTTCCATTTTTGAAGTTAGAGGGAAATATACTTAATGCGGCGTGCGCTAAAACCCCCCAACTAGCCCTAGCGCGACTTGCGACCCTTGCGACCCTGCGACCCCGGTCGTTGAGTCGCCAGGTCGCATCCACCCTCCTTTCTCCTTTCTCGCAACCTCATGACCTAGCGACCCTGCGACCTGGTCACAGGTCGCAAAGTCGCACTTCCGTCGGTCTTCCTAGAATTTGCGACCAGGGACCTCGAGACCTGGTCGCAAGGTCGCAAGGTCGCAAAGTCACAAAACCCTTGAGAGTTTTAACATCGTGACCTTTGTGACCCTCCGACATAGTCGCATGTCGCTAATTCAACCCTTCCTGTGTCTCCAATTGAAAAAAAACTAATAACTATGCCTAGGCTTGTATTATCATGGCATCTTTCTTATCCTGGGACTCTTTCATGAACATGGCAATTGAATTCGAAGCGGACTTAGAGTGTGTCCCCATCTCCTTATATTCAAGCGACATTGGACCTCTAGTGGCCCAAAAAAAGAACAAGAGCCCAGAAGCAGAAGACATAGAAATGGATATACCGATGTCCCCACCCCTGATCTACAGGGACACCTTGTGCACATTTTCCAAAGGGGACAGCATGCGTTGGTATCAAGTGTACTAGGAATTTTCTCAACCAGAATTTCGAGAGGACCTCCCTGACCGACAAGCATACATATAGGTTAAAAGGTCAAGGCTCCATCATGCAGGTGCCCACCCTACTATATTCCCATGCGCGGAGGTCATTGAGTGGATTATACAAAACACCAACCCCAAAAAGTGGGTAATCAGAGACTATGAAGGCAAAGCATTTGTGACTCTCAAGGGCTCTGATGCTCAAGTTTACTACGCATTGCCTGAACGATAGGAGGTCTTTACAGAAGAATGGACCATCACCCACATAGTCTCTATAACAGACACTCTAAAAGGGTGGTGGGAGGAGCCCAAAAAATTCAAAGCCAAGAAGGATCAAGAGTATCCAGTGGCAGGCCTTAGGAAGGTGTATAAATTGGTAGCCGCTATGCTTTGCAGGATATACGGGCGTCCCAATGCCACCACTTTTAGCGGTATGTGGGTATCCCTAATGGAGTATGTCACTGTGCAAGGCACCTGATTCAACTGGGCTAGTATGCTGGTGGCCTCTCTTCAAACAAACATATCCTCGACACTGGTACTGGATGATGGATATCCTTCTGAATTCTACATGGCTTCCTACTTGTTGGATGTTGTCTATTCGAGGTGCCACTTTGAGGGATGGGCTCACAAATGGGATCCAAATAAGGCATGCCCAATCCACTTAGAGATGAAGGTATTTATGGATTCCAGGTATAAGAAGGACATAGAGCCAATCTCTCAAGTCTTCATCCTGGCTCTCTACAGAAAATTGTTCGGCCAGGACACTCCTTACATGTCTTGGTGAGCCATGGAGACGTTAGGCAAGGTGGCACAAGGGTTCCCACTTTCCAAATACACATTCATTCGAGTCTTTGGTTCATAAAAGGCTCCCCATGCTATGCCCTGATATGTTATAGATAAAATTCTCATTCAAGAGGTCTGTTTCCAGATGACTTTCGATTTCTATAAGGTCCTGACTAAGGGAAAAATGAAGTCGTGGCCTACACTACCTCTCATTGTTGGTACCTACACAGTCAAAGATTTCAGGGAGGTAGAGGCAGAAGTAGAAGAGATGAGAAGTTATCGCCTAGGGCCATTGGACCACCGAACATATGACCCATAGAGGATAGTCCCTGATCACTGTAAGCAGGCTAAGTTCAAATGGAACTACCAGCACACTAAGTGCTCGGGCGAGGATGAAAAAAGAAACTGGTATAACGCGGATAGGCAACTCACCCCGGGGGCATGGTCTGATCAAGAAGACCCAGATGACCATACATTGGATGAAAGAAGACGTGAATTAGGAGGTGCTTCTTCTTCTCAGGCTAAGAAGCCTCGAACCAGTATAGGGCACAACACCGCTTCCCAGCAAAAAGAGCAGGAGGCCAAAGCTCAGCATGAAACTGAGAAGAAGACAAAAGAGGATGAATAAAAGCACAAAAGGAGCCTGAGGTCAGAGCAAAAGAAGAAGCAAGCAGAAGAGGCCAAGAGAAAAAAGGAGGAATATGAGGCTGAGGCTGAGGCGAAATGACAACTCAAAACAGAGTTAGATCAAATGGAGGTCGAACACCAGAGGAAAGCAGAATAGGAAGCAACAGCGAAAGATGAATGCAAGAGAAAAGCAGAACAGGAAGCAGTGGCAAGAGCCGAACGCAAGAGGAAAGCCGAACAGGAAGCAGCGGCAGAAGCAGAACACAGGCGGAAAGTAGAACAAGAAAAGGCAGAAGTAGAGCAGCTGTGGAAAGAGGAGGAAGAAAAGAAAAGAAAAGAGGAGGAGGATAGAATATTAAATAACATCAAGACATCTCCCCAAGGCACAGAATCACAAACTAAGCTACAGCCCATCGAAGTGCCTGTAGTCAATACACGTTCTGCACTCTCTAATGTGAGCTCTTACGAAGGGCAAGAAGAAGAAGTATTTAACCTTACTAGGCTCACATATGATCAATTCTCCTTCAAGATCTGACAAGAGAAAAGGATATGCATGGCATGAAAACATTCCGCCCCATCCACAACCGCGACGGAGAAAGATATAGTCCTAGAAACTAGGACTAACCCAGTAATGATAGCATCGGTCGGCATGGCTTTCGCTGTGGCCACGGAGAAAAATTTAAAAAGAAAGAGTAGAGAGATCCTCTCTCTACAAAATAAGCTACAAGAAGCAGAGCAGAGGGAGGCAAGGGCAGAGCAGGAAAAAGTAGCGTTAATGGAAGAGATTCAACAGCTCTAAGACAAAACTGCTCCTATCAAGGAAGTACCGCTCACTGTCCAAAGAGAGCTGGATGTATTAGAAGTCACCATGAGGTAGGTCTATGGGGAAATGTCCACTATAAAACAAACAATTGCCCCCTTTGTAAGAGCCCAAGCAGAGACTAAGCAGAGGAGCGAGCAGCTGAAGGAGGCCTCAGCCGCTTTGGATAGAATGGTAGAATGGACGGGTCGGTACCCCCAGGCTCCGGAAATATTACCTAAGAAAGACTGGATCCACACCCAAGATGCCAAGGTCCAGATCCGGATTAAAATGAAGTATAAAGATAAGTTATCCAAGCACCTAGATAAGGTAATGGCCGCGTATGAGCATTTAATTAGCTGCATCGATTCAATGCATGCCCTACACCACATTCCATCGATTGGTGCATTGAACGAGGATAAGACATGGGGACAGGTGGACCAGGAGATTCAGAGATTTGTACAACCTATTAGACAAGTTGCTGCCACTTCCAATCTTGCGGCATCACATGAGAACTTGGGTAAGTTCATTATCACACCAGTCTGGATCTACACTAAACTAGCCTCTCTATCCAACCTAGTCATGTAGTAAAGAGAGACTTTAATTCCAAATGCCTTGGAGTTTTTGCATCGGTTAAGAGAAGAAGTTCTCTTGATTTCCCCCGTAGCGGCAGATTATCGTGCATGGCAGAACTTTCTCAGAGAACAACAATTTGATGCCCCTAACCTCATGATCGCACGCACATTCTCATGATTGGGTGGTAGTAGGTCGAAGGTCACACTTCGCAGCTGGGTCGCAGGTCACAGCCATCATTCAGGTCGCAGGGCAGCTCAACAGTTGGGGAGGCAAAAAGTCAAGAAGCCGAAAGGGCAAATTTTGGTCTATAAAACTTCCTTCGAGAAGATTGTAAAAGGACTTTTTTTTTGGGACTTAAGGAGTTAGAGAGAATTGTATAGAAGGATGACACTCTTTTGAATATGAATACAGATACTTGTTAAACTCCTTTTGGATCTGATGTGTTTTGCTGTGTGAACACTAAGAGTATTTCTTTTTCAGTTTCCAACATCTTTTGATTAATGAAACTTCATTCCTGATGACATCATTTATGCATTATAGTTCTCTGTACTTGTGTTAATGATGCTAAGTTTATTTATGCTTCCTCAATGAATGTTAATAACTTTGTTTACTGACATTTATATTTTCATCATAAACATTTAAGGAAGTGAGGGTTGTTCCTCCCATAAAGAATTTTTTCTTCTGTGGTTAGAACAACGTACAAGCATGACCCTTACGATATGCTGTTGACAATATTTCTTTTGGCTTCATGTTTTATTATTTATCTTGCTACACATAGTGTTATATACTTGTTTAAAATCATCAATCATGTATCTTGTATCATCCGAATAAGTGTGTGTCCGCAGGTTCATTGAGTACTATTGAGACCCAAGGAAAGTAGACTTAAGCGGTAGCCGGACCCACACCCTGGACGGGATCCCTACTCCAAACGGCTTAGATTCTATTTGGGACTTTTTACCAGGGAGATCCCTTGTTGTTGTCCGGATATATTTTCCCGTCAATAGAATTGGTGCTAGAAGGAGGGCCTGATGGCATCCTCCTAGCACACAAGCAATATTCCATCACAAACTCCCCAAGGGGAGGTCATAAACGATGACACTATTCCTCCCCTTTTGGAAGATGTTCAAGGGGAGGAAGCTCCTTATTACGAGGTCACCAGGGAGCAGTTGAGAACCCTGTGCCCAGTTGCTCACAATCTCGTCAGATATTTGCAATTCATTCTGGTCATGAGTTTCTTGACCCATATTAGGACCCCTGCTGCTAACATCACTCGCAATGGTGCCCTTGTAAATTTGCTACCTCAGTTGATAAATTTTATGGTTGAAGACCTCGCCACCGCTATCCAGAATAACGAACCGATTCCTGAACTCCAAGGGGATGAAGAGGGGGAACCCGACGTCAATGAACCCCATCCTGACCCTCAGCCTAACCAAACCCAACATAACAAAAATCAAGTCTTCCGCCCGCCAAGAGGAGGCGAGGGAAATAGATGCTGAGGAAATGAAGGTGAGGGAAATAAAGGCCGAAGAAATGAAGGCGAGGGGAATAGAGGTCGTGGAAATGGAGGCGAGGGAAATAGAGGTCAGGGGAATAGAGGTAGCGAAGATAGAGGTCGTGGCCAAGGACACCATGCCGCCCACCGCCGTCAAAACCAAAATAGGCCACCTATCTACAATTGGGGATATCTCAGAAATATGGCCAACAGTGAGGGATATCAGGATGAGCACTCTCGCCATGGAGGAGAAGCATATGCGTCAGGAACGGGGAGTGAATCTGAATTTGAGATCAGGCACCACGAGCATGCTAGGCGGGTGCAACCGCTTACTTGGATGGAACAGTCCCTGTTAGATCTTTTGGGCCCCCTCCATGACATGCCTAGGAACCTTGAGAAGCATCTCCCAAGTTTGACCCAGAGAAAGGCATGTTGGCCGAGAATCATATAAGAAAATTCTATCTTTCACTGTAAATTATGAGAGTTCAAATAGATGACATTGCTTGTCACCTTTTTCCACACACTCTTGAGAACAAAGCGGCCACCTGGTATCGCTCCCTCCCAAGTGCCTCCATAATGTCATGGAACCAATTCCGTTGCATTTTCTTACAAAATTTTTCAAAGGAAAAAACCCCTTCCATGCTCCTTACAAAGTTAAGTACCATTAAATTCCAAAAGAAAGAAAAGGTCAGGGACTTTAATCAACGCTTTGCTACCATATTGAAAAATTTCCCCCCCAACTTGGCATTGGATGACTCCATTACCATAGAATACTATACAAAGGCTTTCCCCAGGGACATTTTCGTCTTCGTAAAACACAGAGTGATGGCCACCCTTGCGGCAAATTACATGGCCGCCCTTGCTGTAGAAAAGGACATGCTTTCTATAGGGGTCATCAATCATGAAGGGAGAGACGACCACAAACCCACCATGAGAAAATTCAGTCCTCCACACCCAAGACCGCGGATAAGGACAAGGATGCTTTTCACTTCGAAAGTATAGTGAAGACACTTAAGCTATTTACCAATGAAGTCTTTGACCTGAAGAGAAAGGGCATAGAATCCACTACTGGTACTAAGATGCAAAAGAACTTTTTCAGAAATAATAACCCCACCACCAGCCGACCTCCATCTAACCCGAACACTGTTCTCAACGTGGAGGAAATCGGAAAAGATAACTTTTGTTCTTTCCACCAGGCTGCCCACTTTTAAAATACATGCCCCCAATGGATTGGCAGCATGACTGTAGTATTAAATCAACTTCTGGACGATAAAACCCCAGGGGACGCGGGATAGGATGATGTTTCTGACTATGAAGAATATTTTCCTCTTGATGAAGAACCAGGATCCTCTATTCTTGCATTCGATGTAATCCACGGGGAGAGAACTCATACCATCACTGATATCAACATGGCCAATGATCCTAAGGTCAAACCCGTATGAAATTATGGCCTTAGAAGCAAAGGACCGGTTCTCGAAAAATCCTTTGAAGAGAAGAAGAGGGCCTTCTTAAGGAAAATCTTACCCACTGGGAATGAACAAAAAGCTATTATTCTTAAGAAGCCCACTCCCAACAACACCCGAGTAAACCAAAAGAGCAAGCTCTCGGTGGGGTCATACAAATCCACCACTGAGCCTAGTCCTCATTCTGATTCTAGTTACAACATTGTTGAGGACATGAAGAAAACCAGAGCCAATATCTCCCTTTACAAGGTTTCCCGCATCACCAATCAACGAGAAATTATTCTCAAAGCCTTCACCAACGCCTCGACTGCTAAGCTTGTGAGCAATACATCTGCTTAAGCTAGTCCAAGTTTCTAGTCTATTGTAAACGTCGTAAATGAAAATTCCAGGGGATCCACTCCTCCCTTCCTCTTGTCTTTTGATATTTTCAACTTCAACGTCCATAACTGCCTGGTTGACTCTGGCGCATCCACAAATGTCATAAACCTATCTTTTTGTAAGAAGCTGAACATTCACCCAGGGAAAAATAATGCTAGGATAATTCAACTTGACAGATTGCAAGTGCCCGCTATAGGAGAACTGAATAATGTCATCATCTACCTATCTTCCAACTCTAGGGTCCATTAGTGTATAGACATTGTAGTTGTAGACATCCCAAAATCCTACGGCCTATTGCTTAGCAGGGACTAGTCCAACAAGCTACAAGGGTACTTTGTACCGACTGGTCCCACCTGTGGCTTCCCTATAAGGGCCAGGACAACCAAATCAGGGTTGAAAGTGAACCTTATATGAAACATACTATGACTGATTTGGACGCTACTAATGAACCTATCATCTTTTCCCAGGAGGAGCTCGGCATGTGTTTCATAGAGGCCATTTTTGGATGTTACCATTCTACTTAGTCCCCAGTGAGCCCAAAGGTCCAGTAAGAACTAACACTCATCATGGAAGACCAAGCTATCCTCATCATACACCAAGCCGAAATCCCTCCCCAACCCATAACTCCGGAGGAACCAGAAAACGACGTGTGGACCTTGTATTATGACGGTTCCAAGACACATGATGGAGCTGGTGCGGGCTACATCCTGGTGGACCCCCAGAAGAACAAGTTCTTGATTTCGTGTCGGCTAGAGTTCCAGTGCACCAACAATACTGCCGAATATGAAGCCTTAGTCCTCAAACTTAAGAAGGCATTGGACTTAAAGGTAATATGCTTATAGGTTATCGGAGACTCTGAGATCATCACTCATCAGGTACACAATACCATCCATTGCTTGTCTCCACACTTAAAATCTTATCAACAAGAGGTATGGCGTCTTATTTCTGCTTTTGATGCGTTTGGTATCAAATCTGTGCTTAGAATGCATAATGCAATAGCTGATACTCTGGCTAATGTTGCTGCTAAGTTTACCCCTCTAAGGGATGGATTTTCTATTGAAATAATGTATAAACCCTCTGTGCCAGATAATATTACTAATTTACGCATATTTTATGATGACCAACAGATACTGGAAGTCATGCTCAACACTGAAGTGCTCAAAGACATATTGATAGAAGAGGTAGATCATGGTCAAAATTTGTAGGAAGAACATGATAAATGCAAAGAAAACCCCATGCCCAAGGGATAGTGTCACTTGAAAAGCTCTTCGATTTGCAAGCCATTTCTGCGGGCCCCCAAATACAAAAATACAAAGTTTCACCTTGGCACATTGGCAGGTGAACTTAGGATCAGATGAGGATCTGAAGTTCATCAACCTTGGGAACGATTGTTCCGACCAGGAGAGGCAAGCTTTCACCCAGCTATTCCAGAAGTACCGAGACATCTTTGCTTGGACGTATGATGATTTACGTACGTATGATACTCGGATTATTCAGCACATGATACCTATGAAGGAAGGAGTGAAGCCTTTCCAGCAAAATCTTAGAAAATTGCATCCAACACTGG
Organism: Pinus albicaulis; assembly: GCA_034641835.2. Taxonomy (NCBI): domain Eukaryota; kingdom Viridiplantae; phylum Streptophyta; class Pinopsida; order Pinales; family Pinaceae; genus Pinus; species Pinus albicaulis. Next base: position 1,379,840,572 of record CM076577.1, on the reverse strand, counting down.
AACCGATGATTCAGAAAGAACTTAAGAAGCTTCTATATGTGCGCATCATCTTCAAAGTTCAGCACTCCACTTGGGTATCAAATCTGGTCCTGGTACGGAAAAAATCTGGCGAGATCCATTTGTGTGTGGACTTCCGAAATCTAAATCGGGCCTTAGACAAAGACAATTACCCAGTGCCCCCTATGGAAAAAATATTGCAGGCCATGTCCAAATATAAAATGTTCTCCTTATTGGATGGGTTCTCTGGTTACACCAAGTGCTGGTAGCTGAGCCAGAAATATTGAAAACTACTTTCCAGACCAAATGGGGAACTTTCGCTTTCAGGCGCATGCCCTTCCAATTAATAAGCGCAGGGGAAACTTTCCAATGGGCCATGGATATAGCTTTCCGTGGTCTAATAGGATGGGGTGTGGTAGTCTATTTTGATGACATCACCATGTTTTTGAAACACCGGGGCGATCACTTGCGCCACCTCAAGAAAATTTTTGAAAAGTGCAGGAAGTACGGGATCTCACTCAACCTGAAGAAAAGTGTTTTTTCCGTGTCAGAGGGAAATTTGTTGGGCCACATCATAACAAAGCAGGGCATTATTGTAGATCCTGAGCGAGAAAAAGCCATTTCCTAGATTCCATTCCCTAGTAGCAAAAATTCCATGCAATCTTTCCTTGGGAAAATCAATTTTTTATGAAAATTCATATCAGAATTTGCCCAAATAGTTAGGCCTTTGCAGGGGATGATCAAGAAGAATGCAGTTTTCGAATGGAATCCGCTTGAGAAGGAGGCTTTTAATAAAATCAAGAAGGCAATAGTAGAAGCACCATCTCTCCAAAGTCTAGATTTTAGCAGAAGCTTCATCTTGTATACCTTCACCTCAGATTCATCACTTGTAGCTGTCCTCATGCAGAAAGACGCCAACAATGGTGACCGACCTATATCCTTCATGAATACTGGGTTGTAGGGAGCTGAACTAAATTACCCTAAGATTTATAAACAGGCTTATGCAGTCTACAAAGCAGTCAAGAATTTCAGGCCATACATCTTGAAAAACCATGTCACAGCTTTCGTCCCCCACCTAGCTGTCCGATCACTTTTTGTGCAGCAAGAGCTGGGTGAGAGATGAGGGAACTGGATGGAATGTATTCAAGACTATGACCTAGATTTCAAACCAGCACATGCTGTCAAAGGACAAGGACTCTTCCAAATGGCTGCGGAGGCTGCAAGCTCACACGGGGTTGAAGAAGAGTGTTGGGAACAAGAAATCGACATGTATCAGAGTGACCACGCACCTTAGCAGAGAAACCCTTCTTGGTACTCTAACATTTTGGGATATTTGGCCCATGGCATCTTGGATCTTGTTTTGATTGCCTGGCAAAAATCCACAATAAGGCTTAAGGCTGCATCCTACCAGTTAATCCAAGGTAAGCTTTTCAAGAAACATCACGATGGAGCTCTGGTACGCTACTTGGAACACGATGAATCACATAGCATCTTGATCGAACTACACGACGGACCAGTCGGAGGGCATTTTGCAGGCGATACCACTGCCCACAAAATAATCGGCGCAGGGTACTATTGGCCAACCCTTCTCAGAGATGCTGATGCGTATGTTCGGAAGTGCACCCAATGTTAGAAGTTCACTAACTAGGAAGCACGGCGAGCCACTCCCCTATAGTCCGTGGCAGTAGAGGAACCTTTTCAACAGTGGGGTTTGGACGTAATTGGTGAAATCCTACCTCACTCCTCCAAGCAACACCGGTATATTCTCACTGCTACCGATTATTTCACCAGGTGTGTCGAAGAAATACCATTATGCCAAATCAACGATCAAGAGTTAATATAATTTGTCACTCATTCTATCATGACCAAGTTTGGCGTTCCAAATTCCTTAGTTTTTGACAATGCGACTTATTTTTCATCTTTTAAATTGTGATTTTTCTTTGGAAAATGGTATTGTGCTCAAACATTCTGTAAATTCTTACCCTCAAGGAAATGGGTTAGCCGAGTCAACTAATAAAAATATTATCTTCATCATCAAGAAGACTCTGTTGTCCCACCAGCGAAACTGGCACAACGCTCTCCATAACGCTCTTTGGGCTGATCGGGTCACACCCAAATCCTTGCTCAGTACCTCCCCACATTTTCTTCTGTATGGAAAAGAAGCCATCCTTCCTCGCCACTTATCTCTCCCTGCCCTTCAGTTGTCCCAAGAAAGTCATGGCACCCCATGCCCCACCTTGCAGACCCGGATCGACACACTACTGAAACTAGAGGAGGAGAGGCAAAAAACCCGAGAAAAATTCGCCATCCACCAAAGTCGGATTAAGAGATGGTTTGATAAAAGGTCTGCAGGGAGTAAAAATTTTGAAGTAGGAGACCTAGTCCTTAAGTGGGATAAAGCTCACGAAGAAAAGGGAAAAAATTCCAAATTCCAAGCCCTTTGGACAAGTCCATTCTAGGTTAAGGAGAAATTAGGTTCCCACACATTTAGACTGAAAACTCTAGATGTGATCAGGAGCTCAGGACCAGGTGTCGTAAAATGGTCAAAAATGAAAGTGCTCAGAACTGGTTGGAACCTGAACGACCGGATAGTGCTCGTCTTCCTGATTCCGGCGCCGCGAACGGTTCGAAAAATGGTCTCCGTATGAAGAAGTTATTCAGCTTCAAAGTTTTCTCAATTTCCATTAAAAAAGGGCAAAATTTGGCTTGTGAAAAATTTTATTAAAAAAAGAATATTCCACAGAATATTCTGGGAATATTCCGTGGAATATTCCGCAGAATATTCTGGGGAATATTCCGCAGGCCGCCAATCAGGAGGCGCCACGTGGCTAGCCCGGAGGCCGCCACGTGGGCCCCAAACGTGGAATTTGAAATGGCGTTCAAAAGTTTTATTATGGCCCGGATGGGTTTTGAACCCGCGACCGGTCTTAGATTATGCACACGACTTACCAATGCACCACGTGTTGTTCGTTATTATAAATGGCGGACAGAGTTTTATTTAAAACATTTATTTGTTTGCGCGGGGCCCGTAAAGGGGCCAGCCCTTACGGGCCAGCCCCTTCCCACTTGACCACAGGCGGAGAACCAGACCTCAAGCCCTCGGCGCGCAGTCGGGCGGATAGACTTTGGTTATGCGGTTATTAGTGGGTTTTTAAAACAAAAACTTTGGTTATGTGTTAAATAAACGTTGGAAACCATTTGTTATATAACCGCCGGGCTTGTGAACGCTTGTTGCGTTAACCATAAAATTTAATGCCAAGCTTAAACCGTGCACCTTTTATGGCGGTTCCGCCCCAAATTTGGCGCCCATTGCTTATTTGTCCGCCTTATCTCCAGTCCTTCCACATTTAGTGGAGTTTCCTAAGGGGAAACTGGCAGTTTACTAAAGAGGCCATAACTTTTGATTGGGAGGGCCTTTCAAGACGAATTTTTTTTTGATTTTGAGTGTAGAGAGAATTCTGGAGCTGTTGGAGGGGTCTGAAGATCCATCAGGGCATTCTATCTGCGAATTTTACAGCGCTTTTGACAGTGACTCCATCAGAGCTAAGGGGAAAGATTGCTGCATTGGGCTACCTTCCTCCAATGGAGGTGAATTTGTAGTCTATTTCTACTGTTTTGGACCTTCTGAGTCTGTTTTAGCAGTCTATTTTTTCATTAGAGGAGTTTATACAGATGTAATCTCATTTGCACCATTTAATCAAAAGAGCACTGAGCCTAATTAGAGGCTTTTGGAGCAGCGGAGGTAGCCCAAGAGAGGGGTGAACCGCTTTAACAAATATCTGATGTTCATGTGTGTATTATGGCTGTTTATTTCCAGAATTTGATAGTTTAAACAGTAAAATTTCATGAGCATGCATTTCTAAAACAAGTTTATACAGGAAGCAAAACTTGTTGTTTTAACTTCAAACCTCTTCACATGAGTTGCAGAATATATACTCTTGCTTATTCACATTTAAAACAGATCATTGAACACTTTGAATTCAGAAACAAAAGACTTTCATTGATTTTGTTATTTGTGCTTATATTCTATTTCCTTAGACAGAGTCTGTAGAGGGCCAGGTAGCCTCTGGAACTCATCCTCTCTTTAGAGGTGACATGTCCAGTGAATGCCCCTACAGTCCATCTCTGTATGGGAAATAGTTTATTCTCACATTAGCAAGAGGTCACTTGGACATATGGCTCAATTTAAAATTATGAGTATTTGCACAAACCAACCTATTCAGTCAATTTGAAATTTTTTGAGAATGGATACCTTGCACCCTTAAACAAGTACATTCCATTTTCAGATCAAGATGGAAGAATCGAGGTCCTCCCAGTGAATGAGCATTACCTCAAGCATTACTTCACTTAGTAGCCCTCAGAGGGTTGTCCCACCCTTGTACCATATTTTATTGTTTTCTGTTTTGTAGGCGTCCTTTAAAAAAAAAAAAAAAAAAAAAAACTCAATAAGGTGGAAGGCCTTGTAGGAGTCACACAGTTGGCGTATTACACTAGGTTCTATGCTAATGGGAAGCCTCTCCAAAAAGACACAAAGGTGGCAAGAGCTTTTCTATAATTGACACCCAAAGGTAGTACATGACCTAGCCCAAGCTACCAAGCGTGGGTATCTCACCTAACAAGCTTAAAAGGGTGTCTATGAAAAGAAAGTTGGATAAAGTGGTGACTAGAATAAAAGGGAATGGATTTAACTTTGGGTGACATCAGGATATCTGGGAAAACCCAAAGTCCTCATACAGACTAGGAGCAACCTCTCTTGCAAGTAAAATAAGTCAGGATCCCTCATTCACCCAGGAAAAATTTCCTCTCTCCAATAAGTGCCTTAGGCACATTCAAAATAAGTGCAATATCACACCAATAAAGGGTAGAGGATTGAGAAAGGCTTCATGTGCAGAGAGGTGATGTGACGACTCCGCTGGGGTACTGACCAGGCTCGCTGGCAGCTGAGCAACATTTATGAATCCTAGGCAGTGACTCCGCCGGGACTGCGAGGTTCGCAGGTAGTGGAGCAACACAATGAGGAAAAAATAATTGTACCAGATCCTATGGTTACCTGAATTTCTCCAACCCTTTCAGTCCAGAAACCTAAAGCAATGAAAACTCAGTTAACCAGTACCTACACAGGCTAGCAGGAAAAGCAACCTCGTAAAGTGCCAAAGGCAAGGTAGTAGGGACCTTAAGTTGAAAGGAACAGCTGGTGAAGACCCCTCCCCCCCCCCACCAAGGCAAACCATCGGTAGAGATTTTGGGTCTGACCAGTGAATCGCCATTTGTTGTAGCCTCTACAACACCCTCCAAAAAATCCACCTTTTAAAATTTTTGGAGCCCCTTGAGCATAGAAAAGATAAGTTAAAATCTGGAAAGGCTAAGAGTTGCTGAGTCACAAAATGGTTCTTTTGCCCAGATCTACGACCTAGCGACCCCGCAACCCCCTAAGTCGCTAAGTTGCTAAGTCGCAAATTTCTTAAATTTCGAAGAATCGCGACCCCGCGACCCCCGAGGTCGCAAGGTCGCAAGGTCGCGAGGTCGCACCTCCCCCAAACTGTCAAATAGTGTGACCCAACGACCTCATTAATGGCTCACATGCATGACCCTTTTATAAATAGAAGGGTCGCTAGGTTTCATTATGTTCATGTGACAAAGAGAGAAAACGCCTCTGACAGGCTGACTGGAGCACATTTTTCCCGGGTAAGTTGTCGTTTCCTCCTATTTCTTTCCTTTTCTTTGCTTTCTTGCCCTATACACTCATCTTAGCCTTTAAATCACCCATTTTGTGTGCTCTTGTTGATCATTTAAAGACTTGAGGTGCCCCTTTTCCCTAACACTTCCCCTCCTTACATAATCTTGCCACTTCTTCCTAGCCAGCCTCCTATGATGTGATTCTTCCCCTGAAATTTCCCCCTTCCTCTGTTTTGGCCCACTTAGCCTTGAATTTTTGAATTTAGAGGGAAATCTACTTAACGTGACGCGTGATAAAACCCCTCGAGTAGCCCTAGCGCGACTTACGACCCTTGTGACCCTGTGACCCCAGTCGCTGAGTCGCCAGGTCGCATCTACCCTCCTTTCTCCTTTCTCGCGACCTTGCGACCTAGCGACCCAGTCGCAGGTCGCAGAGTCACACTTCCATCGGTCTTCCTATAATTTTCAACCCAGTGACCTCGCGACCTGGTCGCAAGGTCACAAGGTCGCAAAGTTGCAAAACCCTTGAGAGTTTTAACATTGTGACCTTTGCGACCCTGTGACCTAGTCGTAGGTCGCTAACTCGGCCCTTCCTGTGTCTCCAGTTGAAGAAAAACTAATAACTGTGCCTAGTCATGTATTATCATGGCATCTTTCTTATCCTGGGACTCTTTCATGAACATGACAGGTGAATTTGAAGCGGACTTAGAGTGTGACCCCATCTCCTTAGATTCAAGCGACATGGGACCTCCAGTGGCCTGCAAAAAGAACAAGAGCCAAAAAGCAGAAGACATAGAAATGGATATACCGATGTCACCGCCCTCGATCTACAGGGACACCTTGTGCACATTTTCCAAAGGGGATAGCATGCGTTGGTATCAAGTGTACCAGGAATTTTCCCGACCAGAATTCCCAGAGGACCTCCCTGACCGACAAGCATACATACAGGTTAAAAGGTCAAGGCTCCATCATGCAGGTGCCCACCCTGCTATATTCCCATGCGCGGAGGTCATTAAGTAGATTATACAAAACACCAACCCCAAAAAGTGGGTAATCAGGGACTATGAAGGAAAAGCATTTGCGACTCTCAAGGGCTCGGATTCTCAAATTTACTACACATTGCCTGAATGAGAGGAGGTCTTTACAAAATAATGGGCCATCACCCACGTAGTATCTATAACAGACACTCTAAAAGGGTGGTGGGAGGAGCCCAAAAAATTCAAAGCCAAGAGGGATCAAGAATATCCAGTGGCAGGCCTTAGGAAGGTGTATAAACTGGTAGCCGCTATGCTTTGTAGGATATACGACTGTCCCGATGCCACCACTTTCAGCGGTACGTCGGTATCCCTAATGGAGTATGTCACTGTGCATGGCACCTGGTTCAACTGGGTCAACATGTTGGTTGACTCTCTTCAGACAAACATATCCTCGGCACTGGTAGCAGATGATGGATATCCTTCTGAATTCAACATGGCTTCCTACTTGTTGGATGTTGTTTGTTTGAGGTGCCACTTTGAGGGATGGGCTCACAATTGGGATCCAAAGTAGGAATGCCCAATCCACTTAGAGACGAAGGTATTTTGGGATTCTAGGTAAAGAAGGACATAGAGCCGATCTCTCAAGTCTTCATCCCGGCTCTCTACAGAAAATTGTTCAGCCAGGACACTCCTTGCATGTCTTGGCGAGCCATGGAGACATTAGGCAAGGTGGCACGTTGGTTCCCACTTGCCTACTACACATTCATTCGAGTCTTTGGTTCAACAAGGCTCCTCATGCTATGCCTCGATATGTTATAGATAAAATACTCATTCAAGAGGTCTGTTTCCAGATGACTTTCGGTTTCTCTAAGGTCTTGACTAAGGGCAAAAAAAGGCCATGGCCTGCACTACCTCTCACTGTCGGTACCTACACAGTCAAATATTCCAGGGGGTAGAGGCAGAAGCAGAAGAGATGAGAAGTTATCGCCTAGGGCCATTGGACCACCGGACATATGACCCAGAGAGGATAGTCCCTGATCACTGTAAGCGGGCTAAGTTCAAATGGAACTACCAGCACACTGAGTGCCCGGGCGAGGATGAAAAAAGAAACTGGTATAACGTAGATAGGCAACTCACCCCAGGGGCGTGGTCTGATCAAGAATACCCAGATGACCATACATTGGAGGAAATAAGCCGTGAATTAGGAGGCACTTCTTCTTCTCAGGCTAAGAAGCCTCGAACCAGTACAGGGCACAACACCGCTGCCCAGTAGAAAGAGCAGGAGGCCAAACCTCAGTACGAAATTGAGTAGAAGACAAAAGAGGATGAAGAAAAGTGCAAAAGGAGCCTAAGGTCAGAGCAAAAGAAGAAGCAGGCAGAAGAGGCTAGGAGAAAAAAGGAGGAACAAGAGGTAGAGGTTGAGGCGGAATGGCAACTCAAAAGAGAGTTAGATCAAGTGGAGGCTAAACACCAGAGGAAAGTAGAACAGGAAGTAGTAGTTGAAGCTAAACGCAAGAGAAAAGCAGAATAGGAAGCAGCGACAAGAACCAAACGCAAAAGGAAATCCGAACAGGAAGCAGCGGCAGAAGCATAACGCAGGCGGAAAGTAGAAAAAGAAAAGGTAGAAGTAGAGCAGCTGTGGAAAGATGAGGAAGAAAAGAAAAGAAAATAGGAAGAGTATAGAATATTAAAGAACATCGAGACATCTCCCCAAGGTGAAAAATCACAAACTGAGCTACAGCCCATCGAAGTGCTTGTAGTCAATACACGTTCTGCACTCTCCAATGTGAGCTCTTATGAAGGGCAAGAAGAAGAAGTATTTTACCTTACTAGGCTCACATATGACTCGTTATCCTTCAAGATCAGACAGGAGAAAATGAGATGCCTGGCACGAAACCCTTCCGCCCCATCCACAGCCACGACGGAGAAAGATATAGTCCTAGACACTAGGACTAACCCGGTAATGATAGCATCGGCCGGCACGACTTTCACCACAGCCATGGAGGAAAATGTAAACAGAATGAGCAGAGAGATCCTCTCTCTACAAAATAAGATACAAGAAGTAGAGCAGAGGGAGGCAAGGGTAGAGCAGGAAAAGGTAGCATTAAGGGAAGAGATTCAACAGCTCCAAGACAGAACTACTCCTATAAACGAAGTACCTCTCACCGTCCAAAGAGAGTTGGATGTATTAGAAGGCACCATGAGGCAGGTATATGGGGAAATTTTCACTATAAAACAAACAATTTCCCCCTTGGCAAGAGCCCAAGCAGAGACTAAGAAGAGGAGCGAGCAGCTGAAGGAGGCCTCAGCCGCTTTGGATAGAATGATAGAATGGACGGGTCGGTACCCCCAGGCTCTGGAAAGCTTGCCTAAGAAAGACTGGATCCACACCCAAGATGCCAAGGTCCATATTTGGATTAAAATGCAGTCTAAAGATAAGCTATCCAAGGACCTAGATAAGGTAATGGCTGGGTACGAGCATTTAATCAGCGGCATCGATTCAATGCACACCCTACACCACATTCCATCACTTGGTGCATTGAATGAGGAGAAGACATGGGGACAGGTGGACCAAGAGATTTAGACATTTTTGCAACCTATTAGAAAAGTAGCTGCCACTTCCGATCTTGCGGCATCACAGGAGAACTTGGGTAAGTTCATTATCACACCAGTCTGGATCTACACCAAACTGGCCTCTCTATCCAACCTAGTCACGTAGAAAAGAGAGACTTTAATTCCAAATGCCTTGGAGTGTCTGCATCAGTTAAGAGAAGAAGTTCCCTTGATTTCCCCATAGCGGCAGATTATTGTGCATGGAAGAACCTTCACAGAGAACAATAAGTTGATGCCCCTGGCCTCACGATCGCACACACATTCTCATGATCAAGTGGAAGTAGGTCATAGGTCGCAGGTAGCACTTTGCAGCTGGGTCACAGGTCGTAGCCCTCATTTAGGTCATAGGGCAGCTCAACAGTTGGGGAGGCGAAAAGTCAGGAAGCCCAAAGGGAAAATTTTGGTCTATAAAACTTCCTTCAGGAAGATTGTAAAAGGAATTTTTTTTTTTGGGACTCAAAGAGTTAGAGAGCATTGTATAGAAGGATAACACTCTTTTGAATATTAATACAGACACTTGTTAAACTCCTTTTGGATCTGATGTGTTTTACTATGCGAACACTATGAGTATTTCTTTTTCAGTTTCCAACATCTTTTGATCTATTCTATGTGAATGACAGAGGGTAGTTTTTGTTCTTCCTCATTGTATTAATAAATTTAACAATTAACACAAAAAATAAATAAAAAAAGGGTGATTTAGGCATAAAGGTTTATCAAGCAATTGTGAACTGAAATATATAACCTTGGAGAAACAAGGGTTTATGTGTGGGTAGGAAATCTCCTTGAATTTTGTGTTTGATGTATCACAATATACAAGGAAGCCGACTCGGTTACTTATCATGAGGATAAAAACCTATGGTGGACTTCCAAAATATACTCAATGGTACATGGAAGTGTAGATCGTGTTAGTGATATCTAATGTGTAACCAGAAAATGAGAGCGTTCCCATATAATTTTCATATATGGAGTGCCATCCAATATACCCAAAGGTACATGGATAATGGGCTGATACACTTATGTACGTGGAACGAGATATCACCCCTGGGATGCAATGCTGGAAAAAAGTGACATATCCTATGTTTATAGATGTCGTAAATAATCTCTAGCCTACACCTCTAGATGTTTGTGTTAATTTTTTAAATTCTCCTTAAGATTGATTCAGTAAATTTTAAAGTTGATCTTGATTTAGGTTTCATTTTTCAAGGCTCGTCGAAAATTTCACTTGAATATCCTAATAATGAAAACTAGCATGATGAAATGAAATTATTATTTCAATAAAAATATCTATATATCTATATATATATATATATATATATATATATATATATATATATATATATATATATATATATATATATATATATATATATATATATATATAGATATATATATATATGCGAGGGAAGAGAACAAAGAGTATGTATCATACAAAGTGCAACACAAAAAAAATGTTAAATGTAATTCCCTTAATGCAACTATTCAAATTTCAATTCACACACAAAACCTTATATGCAATGCAAAGAGATTTTTATTTTCAATTAATTTTCAAATGAGATGAAAAATAAGGTTCATGATTAATCATTGACAAAAGAAATTATTCAAAACGATGATTGAAACACCAATTCCTTCAAGCAATCAACAATCAAGCAATTTAGTTTGTTAATGACCTAATTGAAAAGAACAAAGGAAGATATAAATAAATTCTCATCAAAGGCATACAAAACCAAAAGAAAAAAATATGAAGGCTTATAAGAGACCAAGACATACTTAGGGACTCAAGGAACACTAACTGGAACAAAGATGACCAGAGAGAAATGCAGAAAAGGGATTTTTTTTGCATGAAATAGGGGTTAGTATAGATGTTGAAAGGGCACTAGTGCTCTACAATGCAGGTGCAGAGAAGGTTGGGGAGTACTGCAATGTTCTGTATCCATACTAGAGGGATTTTTGATCATGGAAAGCCAAGTTCCGACCCAAAAATTCAAATGAATTCTTAATTAAAGGTTTTTGTAGGTCAATTTCGAGTTGAGTGATGAAGGTCTACTTAATAGGTGAAACTAGTAATAGGGATAAGGAAACCACTATGGGAATGAAACGTTCCCTATTTGATTCACCCAATAGATAAGGTGTTGGTCCGAAACTAGAGATCCTGGGTTCGATCCCCAATGGAGTCACCAATTAATTATGTGGAATCTATGACTACGAACAAAATTATCTTCCCTAGACGTAGTGGATTGGTCTAGAACAACAGAGAGCAAAGAATATAAATTTTCCCTTAGAAAAATTGGATAGTGGAAAGAGGCTTACTTGGGCTCCGTTAGAAGCTTCACTCTCCTCTTAACTTGTAAGCTCAAATCGTAGCTCCAATCGCAATAATAGTTTTCATCATGTATAGATATACCCAAATGAGCTTGTCCTTCCTTTCCAAAAACCACACCTCTATGTCACCCTAATGCATGAAGATGATGACACTTTTAGATTCAAGGTAGTAGCATGAAGGTATGATTAGTCTCCAAAATACATCCCCTAGCTTGTGGATGACAGTAAATATATAGGAGAGGGTGGTAGTTTAGGAATTATTATCCATTTACCAATATAGGCTTGAGATCCACTTAATATAGGAATATGAGCACAAGGGATAAGAGGTGAAATCTCCAAGGTAGGATCATATAGGATTCAAAGTTATTATCCAAGGTAAATGGTTAAACAATCTCTAGAAGCTTCTATAACAAGAAGCTTTAGGATTATTTTTAATTTTCCTGAATTTATAGAATCAACACACCCCCAACAAGGGTTGGCCTGTTGTTGATCAATGTTGGTCCAAAATGGAGCAACCTGCTGCTAAACACATGTCCCTAAAGGGACAGGATGCATTGGGCCTTAAACTCAATGGAATGAATCAGTTAAACCCATAAACTCAGGGATTTTGGGGATTCATGCATAGGGATTTGTGTAGGGATGATGACAAAGTGTTCAAGGATGTGAATTGATCCGGTTTGAACGAATATTGAATAGATGTAACAAAATACCCTATAACACTATGTTTTGAAGTGGAAATATGTAAAAGGGTCTAATGAGGATTTTCAAATATGGAGCTCAAATGAGGTAGGGATAGTCATTTTATAATTTATATGTGCTACTTGTGGCCATCCAAGAGGGTGTAATGTATTAATGGGGAATGCTCATGTCATTGGAAAAATTCTTGAAGAAAGAAGAATTCCTATGATAAAAAATTATCGGTGAAGGAAAATTTCGTAGGAGAAAAAGGGGATGGGACCTTTCAAGCTTGGAAATGTGTACATAGGAGCTGTGATTTTTCCACTTCCATACTAATTTCTAATTATTTTCAAGTTTACGCTCTTGTCATTCTACATTTAGGACCATTTATTGGTGTGCATGTTAATGAAAATTCCACGTTCAAGTTCTAGTTAAATTACAAATAATAAAAGATAGATACATCCTTTCCAATGAGATAGCAGATCCAATGTTGATCTATAGGAACTATGAACTTTAGTGATACTACCTATAATACAGTTTCAAGACTCAAACTCTTATTTTGACTTTCAAAATTTGATATACAAATTTGGGGATTGATATTAAATCTGGTATCTATAAAGCCCCTTAGTGAATACCTTTACCTCATGGTTCATGGTCAATGAATGAAACTGAGAACATATTAGAATGTTGTAATACACTGTTAAAACATAATCATTTGAAATTAGAAATCATCTTCCAGAAAATAGAATATCCATTAGCTAGATTTTTTTATTGAATTATGAGATATAATTTTAGAGACAAATACAACAATATATTTACTTTTAGATGAGATTCCATAAGATTTGGGTGTAAGTTTAAAAAAAAATTACTGCAGAAATGTTAACTTATCTCGGAATCAATTAAAAGAATACTAAATAGATTTTGTTATTCAAAATGGCTTAAGGAAAGAATATTAAAAAAACCTTTAGATATTATTCCTGAGATAATACATTGGGAATCACCACCTCTCCTTATTATGGTGATAGGGGGTGTGTTATAATCATGGTGCCAAAGAGAGATGGGATTTGGTGGATGTGTATTGATTACAGGGCATTAAATAAAATCACTCAAAAATAGATACTCCATGCCTTGGATAGATGATCTATTGGATCAGTTGCAACAATCTAAATACTTCACCAAGGTGGACTTAAATTCAGGATATCACCACGTTCATATCAAAGAAGAATATACCTAGAAAACTGCCTTCAAAACCAAGCAAGGTTTGTATGAGTGGTTAGTCATGTTTTTTGTCATATGCAATGCACCATATATGTTTATGAAGTAATGAATGAAATATTATTTCCTTTTATAAATTCATTTATTATTATCTATTTAGATGTTATATCGATATATAATGATTCCTTGGAGGATCCTATCTCACATTTAATGCAAGTGCTAGAAAAATTAAAGAAGCACCTGTTGGGAAAAATACTGAGAGGGGGGGGAGGGGGGGGTGAATCAGTATTTAGAGCTGACTGAATTTTTTTTACTTTTTCTTTCTCTTAAAACCATATGCTACTTTACTGAACCCAACTCGCATTTACACGTGGATATCCTTAAGAAAACTTGCGGATGTACAGAGATCTTATTATGCATTTAATTATTTACTTCGATCATTACATTATTCATTCATCAGATGTTTAGTAAGCATTAAGCATGTGCAGTAATAACAAAATAAACCATCACACATAAGCAACACACATGAACACAAGTATTTAAGGTGGAAACCCAATTCGAGAGAAAACCACCGATGTTGTCGTCTCTGTCTTCAATATTTATTATAAAGAAAACTTCTTACAATTTTAGTGCTGGCGCAAACTTATACCAGCACGCAGGCACCCACCTGCAGAAGGCTACAACCTTCTCTCATTCTCCAGTCACTACTGGAAGGGATCTCCAACCCTCTGATTTTAACACCAGCTTATACTGGTAGAAAGCTTCCACTTCAATCCTCAGATCCACCACATTTCTTCAATTTCTTCATCAAACTTGTGTTAGGTCTTCATTATTTCTTTGCAGATATCCTAGAGATTCATCATTTTCTTGATCTAGAGGTCTTGAACCTTCATCAACTCCATAGGTGCATCATAGATTCCGCCTTTTTCAGAAAATAGAGTTCAATCATGCATATATCTCTTAAAGAGATTTATTCATTAACAACCCTTATGCATGCCACCATGAACCATAATGCACTTCTCCTTATATATTTTTGCCTTTATTAATACCATGAGTCAATACCACCCAACTGCTGATGGTATTCCTGGATAGGATCAATCAGATAATCCAGCGGGTTCTACCAAAGTCCCAAAACAATTTCTCATTTTTTTATTTCCTTGGTTTTGGCAATTAGAAAATTAATCTAAGGCTTTTTAAATTCTCAATCTGAGATTGAGATATTAATCCAATTCCCCCTTTAGTTGTTACAAACATTAACGTGTCACTGAATTATATAAAAGCCCAGTAGTAACATATATCCATATAACCTTTCGGGCCCTTCAATAATATTTAATCTTCGACTTGGGGATCTGCACTGATAATTAAAGTTCCTATCAAAAGACCCAACCCGTGGACACAACTAGCGCACCGGATATCGAGACAAGTGCCTCCACAATTGACCGGGTTGATTGCAAGGAAAACAAATATGAATGGCAGAGATTGAGTGCAGGGGCACCAGCCAAAATTTTCATCCGTACCTCGAGAGCCCCCGCAGTGACGCAAGACGCTGAGTTGGTCACAACTGTCTTCCACGTCAGGTGAAGATCTCGGCATAACACAACAACATATATTGAACCAATAATGTGAAGGGAAATCGGGTCCCACACCCTTAATACACGACATAATACTTTGGGTTAAACCCGCAAACATCAATACATGCGTATGGGCCCCAACGTTAACGGTCGTCTCCATTCGACGGTTGTTATTGCGTCACGCCGTCTCATTTGATCGGAAGGATATCGTTTGGTGAAGACGTGCGAACAATAACACGCAATGGCTGTCGTAATTTGGTTAACCTTTGCGCATATTCCTCATATGACCACCGTCCAATGGCTTCCCTCCAGATCGACGGTGCTCAACAATATCGCGCGACATCCTTGGTTGAACTTTAACATGCGATGGCGCGCAGTGATGGTGGTTTTGTAAATATGCTCAGGGACGCGTGTCACTCTTTCTATGGAATCGCTCCCAACCTCTTGAATATTGCTTGCTCGTCGAGAGTGATGCAGTGAAAACTGGAAACCCCCTTCACTATTTATTCCGCTCGTGGTTCCTCTCCTTCGCTCAAGGTTCCATCCATCTTTATTCCATCATTGCTACGTTTCTCCACGAAAGCATAACTTTGTTTTAATTGTTCTTCCTCCACGTGATTAGTTCATATAACCATAAGACTATTATACAGCTCCAATGAAATCCGTATGGACTATTCGACTCGGTTCTTTTGCATTCAACATGGACACCTTTCTCTGTATTGCTTAACACATGCAGAACACACTATTACTTTGACCGATAGAGCTTATGTGCCCTGCACACACAGAGCACATCCGTGGCTCACTCTCCCAACAGGACTTCACACAGAGTTTCAGGGCATTCCGTACGAGAATTGAACCAATCAATACCCAAATACTCTCGGTATTCTCCATCCATCAGAGTATCACCGGAACTCAATCATACACAGGATTTACTTTATCCACCATTAGGATGCATACATACACCGAAATTATTCAAGAAAAGCTTCACACATGATTTAACTCGTCCTTATTTACATCGAATTTCCCATTAAATACAGAGCTTTGTTCAATTCAAATTCCATCGTATATTCTACTTGTATAGAACTGCTAATGGTTTTCTGAGTTCTTTATACAGTCTGCATCCTTTGTGAGAGATTTTCCATCAAGGAAAATCAATTCAATATACTAGGATACCAGAAATGCCAACAACCTCCCCCTTTGGACTTGATGGCAACAATGACCAGAAATACATTTAGCAATATTATCCCCCTTTGACATCAAGGGCAAAGGATAGATCAAGATCCTTTGTACCGACAATACCATGCTCCCCCTGAGATCATGCTGCATCTTCAAACATAATTAGAATGCCAACAATGCATCCTTTCCACAAGACCAATGCTCCCCCTTAACCTGTGCATCCAGAGATACCCAACAGCACCACAGCTGTGTTGAAGAAATGCTGACCCAGAAAAAATTTGTCAGCAAATACCCATACGCGATTTTCTGTCCTTCAGGAAATCCGCGTATCCAATTTAATATTTTGTATTTAAGTAGATCTGATCTTCTGCATGGTAGAGACTACTCCTAGCTTCTGTCTGAGATATTCAAACGCTTCCCTTGGTAAAGGTTTGGTAAATATATCAGCAACTTGTTCTTTGGAGGGCACATATTCCAACTTCACCTTTTGTTCAAGTACTTATTCACGTAAGAAGTGATACTTGATGGGAATGTGCTTGGTCTTAGAATGCGTAACATGATTCTTTGAGATACTGATGGCGCTTGTGTTATCACACATAATGGATATAGGAGGTGAACATTTGATTTGAAAGTCTTGTAAGGTTTGCATCATCCAGAGAAGTTGAGTGCAACATGATGTGGTAGCCACATATTCTGCTTTTGTTGTAGATAAGGCAATAGAGCTTTGCTTCTTGCTGAACCAAGATACTAATCGGGACCCCATTTATAATGCACCACCACTAGTGCTTTTCCGATCATCAACATTTCCAACCCAATCTACATTAGTGTAAGCATGACGAGTGAGATCAACATTCTTTGGGTACCATAGTCCAATGTCTTGAGTTCCTTGTAGATATTTGAATATTCTTTTGACAGCCTGAAGGTGAGACTCTTTTGGATTAGCTTGGAATCGTCCAACAATTCCAACTGCATGCATAATGTATGGTCTAGTCCCAGTGAGATAAAGTAGACTTCCTATCATAGATCTGTATTCTGGTTGATTCACTGTGGGAGAATCATCATGAGAACTGAGATTACATCTAGTTACCATTGGTGTACTTACAGGTTTGCACTCTTCCATACCATACTTCTTCAGAATTTGCTTAAGATATTTTGTTTGTGATAAGAATATGCCATCTGTTGCTTGTTACACTTGCAAGCCAAGAAAGAA